>OY748297.1:17769611-18132833 GCA_963556515.1 Nudaria mundana | reverse complement strand
CACATTAAACTTAATTTAGCTTAGTTTATAATCGCAAAAAATACACGTCAAAAATTGACACAGCGACCGACCAAATTCAAATTACCGAAATGGGAGCAAATAATTGTCGAAATAGTAGGTTTCAATTACAAAAATATTTCAATTCAATTGAATAAAATATTCAATTTTCTTCGCCGGTTTTTATTTTCGATTAAGAAAGCAAAGAGCTTTTCATTACATAAGATACAAATATTAAGAAAACATTTTGTAAAACGAATATTAAATATCATTTTTGCTCCATTTCTTGTCCCATTAGTAACATCGATAGAATTTTACAATTACATCTTGTACCTTTGAGATGAAGAAAATTATGTCCATTAAAGAAATTAAATTATACTTCACGATCGTTATATTTGATCAAGACCCTACATCAGTCGTTCTTTGAGTTTTTAACATTAAGATTTTATGGATATCATTTATAAAGCTATTAGGCACTTAAGTACCTATAATGCTAACTTTACGTTTATCATCCGACTTCCAAAAAACTAGTACGTTCTCAATTCGACTTTATGTTTTTTTTTATGTTTCATACCTCATATGTTCGGACTGGATGAATCGATTTTAATTATTTTATAAGGAAGCTACTACTGCCCAAGTAGTCCCATTTTAATTTGATCCCATGTCAGTAGTTTGAAGTTGGTTGCTGTGTCAATTGTTGACGTGTAATTTTTTTTCAAATCGTCTATTGCTGGGCGCTCCCGGTATGCACTCGGAAGTATTCCCTATGGCGCCGGGCGGCGCGCGGCGGCAGCGGGCGGGAGGTATTTAGGTTAAAGGTTTTGAAGTTTGGGTAGGGTAATATGAACTGACCTGGGAGTACCTGGTCTTGAAGACTGCAGTACCTATAGAAAAAGTTCGTAAATTGCAATACTATTTAGTTTTAATTAATACTCGTATAACTTCGCTCAACTATTAATAGCATTAAAGAATCAAACAGTGAAAGTAATTTCCTATTCATAAGTATTGTATCTTGCTCCTACCTAGCCAGAGCAACTTTAACTTGACTAAATTGACTACTTTACCGACTTCCTACTTAATTATAAATGTAGACGTTAGTTGTCACACAATCAAGGGTAAACCGGTCAACAGATTGTAATGAAAATTGGCATAATATGGACTATTTCTATCATGACACTATTTCTTTGCGTTTGCCGCGGGAATTGGGAACGAGAGCCAAGCCATTATCACCTATTAAGTAACTAAGCTAGCCGTAAGATAAAGCATAAGTAAGTTTTTATTACCAGGTTTTATTCTCATTGGCTTTACCCATTACCTTACGAATCTGGCAGTAAAAGTAAATGTTGACGTTCATAGGTAATGTTGACTATGATTTAAGATATTTTGACTTGATTTTAGCTCTTCTTAGCTGTATTGTCTAACATATTCTAAAGAAAAAAACTTGAGAGGTGTCAAGGGACACCCGGATGGAACGAAGTTTCTGTTTCTTTCCTTTCGACTAATAAAAAAAAAACAATATATATATATATATATATATATGTATACTATATGTAATGTAACTGTAATGTATATGTAAATATAGCAAAAAGAGATACTATAGCAGAGACCTTGGCCTTCGACTATTACAATGCTTGTTTCATTTCTTGAAGACGTTGGCGAATGACGACATCAGTTTTCTTTAAACCTCCAAGAAAACAAAGTTAAACAGCTTAATGGAAGCATTTTCAAAGCACATTAAGCTTTCAGGTTTAACAACAAACGAAGCTTTCATGCAAAAGTGATTAGGTACCTATGTTATGTCCGTTATTCTTTCGGATTACGGTATCCTGTTTCCAAACGGCAGAATATGCGAATATACATATTCTGACTATAAAAAAATATACACATTATTTGTAATAAAAGGTCGGTACGCGCTTTGTATCTTAACAACCAGGGGTATTGAATGCGAAAACATAATCCCGAATAGAAATGGATAAATTTTATTTGTTATTAAATATTATTATTAAATAGGGTCAAGAAATCCGCCCATTCTATTACCGAGTATCTGAGAAGAAAGGCAAGAAACTCGGTGGAGTCAACATTTATTCTTTTTTGAATGGATTTTTTCATTTTTTTATGTATTTTTTTATCGAGAGATTACTAAACAGTGTACTACTATTTATACAGATCCTGGTGGAGTACGAAAACGCGCGGTTTTACCTACGCGCAGGGTTCTCATCCCGACCAAACCCCCGAGGAGACCACACAGATGGTCAAAGTCCGCCGGGCGCCATTGGAAATACCTTCTGCGTACCAGAGACCTCGAGTCACAGAATTAAAAAAAAACGTGCTAAAGGTCCACGTAGGTAAAACCACGAGCGTCCCACGTAGGGACGACCCAAATTAGTAGAACGTTTGCGTACTACCGATTTTAAAGTACGTACTACAATAGTGAGTATGATAATGAAACAAGTATTCCGTAGTTCGTATGCAAATCTTGAAGGAGATCTCATTGAAATATTGTATTGTTGTTGTGTTCACTTGCCCATGAATACAATATCCTTTTATATATTTATTTAGAAAGTAAAGCTTATTGAATTCCCCAACTGCTACGAATTGGAAGATTTTTTTCCACGCTGGAGGAAAACAAACTACTGGCAAAATGTGGTTATGCCCCACTGCCTCTACATTTGGTGTGCGTCTGTCTGTCACCAGGATGTACCGTAATAATTAGTGGAAATTCTTACATAATATTATGATTTTTTTTTTTAATTCCGCGGCCCACGACCGCGGCCCTTCTAACGTCCGTTGCCGTCTCTGGTTCACACGCAGAAGGTATTTCCAGTGGCGCCCGGCGGACTTTGGTCACTACGGGGGTTTGGTCGGGATGAGAATCCCGCGTCGTTGGGGTAGGGTGTTATCCATTATTTGTAATAAAAGGTCGGTACGCACTTTGTATCTTAACAACCACATGGGTATTGAATGCGAAAACATAATCCCGAAGAGAAATGTATAAATTTTATGCTGGCTGCCAAGAGATTACTAGATTTCTAGACACAATGCATCTGACCATGATTTAATTTGAGATATATTCTGTCATGACATTAATATTAGAAATAGGGTCAAGAAATCCGCCCATTCTCCCGCCCATTTTTCCCGACCACAACAACAATGCAATATTTAAATGCCATCTCCGATAAGTTTAACGAAATACTTGTCTCTACATACGAGTAGTAAGTACCTAGCGCCAACTACTAGTTCCACAAAGCTATTAAAATTAGATTGGAGAAGAATATTAATTGGTCGGATAAACCGTTGACCAGATTGGGAGGAAAACTGGCACATAAACAAATTATGATTTTTTTTTCAAAGCATAATAATGTTTGCTAACTTCCTCAATTTTTTTACAACACACACATATCACGCCTATATCCCCGAAGGGGTAGGCTGAGGTGCATTACACACCCACAATTGCCGTTACCAAGCACTCTAGAAAGTGGGTTATGTCCAAAATGGCCGAATTAATTTAATAAAATAAGCAGCTATATTATAATTTTGAAAACTAAATTTGAAACCCGTTGCCTTGCGATGAAAAGTTGATGAAAGGCAACAAAATCTAACGTGCCAGCCGTTATGGCACAGCCAATTAAAGTCCTGGGCGTCTTGGACTTTTTTTTTACAATATGAATCGAAAAATGACATTTTGAGACGATGATCATGATGAATACATACTTGCAAAGTGTGTGTAGTATGTATGAATACGGATAATTAAGCGTAAGTCTTTAACGAATTCCAAACGGTTTCCGCCTTATTCACACCTCGATGCACCTTTTAAGTTAGGGTTAAGCCCCAATTCTACGCAGATACTATCCGATCGAGTCTACGATATTCGCTGAGAAAAGCCAGTGACAAATGATAGCAGAGAAAATTATGGGCACTTGACCAGACTTGCTGGATTTATCCTTGTGGAATACTCGTATTATCTGGTTCCCAATTCCCACGTGAATAGATTCCCGGGATTAAAAGAGCCAACTTACTCCTTACAACATCAGTTAACTATACTTACCAGTTTTGTAAAACTAGAATCGATCGTCAGTCAACGTTGCCTTGCTTTAATGGTTTGGACATGCGAAAATCAATGTTTACAATTTACTCTCGTAATTTATTTCCTAAAGTTACTTGATGGGTGAACGTGATGGGTCCAATACAAAAGGCCTATTTAATTACGCGTTACTTGGCTCCTCGGCCCATCAATCATTAGCCAATTTATTCCCTTTGTTAAAGAATAACTTCTCGGTAATCGAGTTAATTTGCAAACTTCAACTTCTTTACACAAAGTTATAATTATAATGGTGGATTTATGATTATGATTAAAATTTACTTTACAGACCGTTTTTTTTTTAATCCGCCGACCTAGGCAGCGGCCGCACCTACGTCCATTGCCGAGCGCCCCCGGTAAGCACTGAAAGAATTCCCAGTGGCGTCCGGCGGACTTTACAAACCGTGGGTCCATGATTTGCGAACGTCCTTTGTATAGGTATATATATCATCACTTCTATAACTCCCAAGGGGTAGACAGAGGTACATACCGCACTATAGAGAACCCATAACCGCTCTGTAATTAAAATTCCAACAACCATGACAAATGTTACATAATAACATTATTATCACTGATAGTACTTCGCTAACCAAGACGCCCAGGACTGTAATTGGCTGTGCCATAGCGGCTGGCACGTAAGATTTTGTCATTAACATTTCATCGCAAGGCAACGGGTTTAAATTTTTTCTCAAATTTCAATATATAGCTGCTACTTTTTATTAAATTCATTCAGCCATTTTGGACATAACCCATTACAAATATACCCGGTGACGGCAATAGGCTTGCCGTGTGACTAACAATACTGGAAAATTGTGGGTGTGTAATGCACTTCTGCTTACCCCTTCGGGGATAAAGGCGTGATATGTGTGGGTGTGAGTACTACAGTAACCACTCAATATAGTGCTGCACCACAGTTACTACGCCATATCATTACCCACTCCAACTCCATGGTCAATACCGTGTCACAAACACGAGACAAACCTTGTTTTATAAACATAAGATAAACGGGTCTTTTACGCGATTATTGAGATATATACATACCTCATTATTACACGACGTTTCGATACTGGTACATACAAGAGCCGTGGTTACGGGTGGACTGGCTTCAGCTCATCGTCGTCTTCGTGAAGTGCGAGTTGGTTGAACTACAACACAACGACAGGGTCGAAACGTCGGGTTATAAAGAGGTATGTATATATATGTATATATATGTATGTGTATGTGGTAAGTCGTGACGACGCGACGTCTAGCGATTGTGGGCCACTCTCACAGCACACAATACTATAGAGAGTGGCCCTCAACTTGACGACCTACTGATGTGCCTTTTCACGCTCCGCTTAAATAACCCAGAGTTATATGTGGGAGGAAACACGTGCACAGGCCGGCGTTCCAGGCCACTATCGCTCGGCAGAGCAACGAACGTTTAAAATGTTCGGTTCTCGCGAACATGCTATCCACTGTGTGGGAGTGGCATCTCTGCCCGGCACGCGTTGTTCGGGATCGAAAGAAAGAGGGTGGGATCAGATTGAAGAGCTCTTCAGAACACTCGCCGTGGTAAATACGGTAGAATGCGGCCAAGGAAGCTATTGTTCGGCGCTGAGCTAGCGGCTCAATGCTTTCCGTTACCTCCAGACAATCTATAATACGGATAGCCCGTCGCTGCATAGCGTCGAGAGCGTCCAGCAAATACCTCGCGGAGCCGTCCCAGAGGTGAGAGCAGTATTCAACGCAGGGTCTAATCTGCGTCTTGTATAGCAAACACCTCTGGTGCGGTGTAAAGAATCGCTTTACCTTATTCAGTATTCCTAGTTTCCGCGAAGCTAGCCCTATACATCTTTCGATGTAGTTTTTATTATTGAGCTCTCGACGAACGTGCCAAGGATGTCAAGGTTGTCCTTCACTGGTAAAAATGAATTCTGAAGAGAGGGTAGGGGAAGGAAAGGGGATTTCTTCGCTGTAAATGCACACGCCTGTGTTTTGCGGGCATTGAACTTGACCAGGTTCTCGGTACCCCATTGAGAGATATAGTCGAGGTTCCTGTCGAGATCAGCCACGATTATATATCAATAATCGCGTAAAAGACCCGTTTGTCTTAAGTTTATTTTTTTTCCATACGCGAAAGTATAAAAAAACCGTTTTTTTTTCAATCCGCGGCCCCATTCCTCGGCCGCACCTACGTCCATTGCCGAGCGCCTTTGGTAAGCACTGAGAGACGAGACAATCCTGATACCTATGTAACTCACACGTAATATAACGTATACCATACCATAGGTAACCTACAGAATGACATCGTAGATCAGTGGTCAGAGCATTCCTCCCGTAAGGGAAAGGCCGTGGGTTCGAGTCCTGCCGATGACATCAGTTTTTGTGATCTGTTTATAATTTCTATCTTAATATTTTAAGATTAGTTTAAGCAAACTCATAGCTTTGAAATACAAAAACAAACCTAGGTACATAGTGTCTCATTATAGTCACATCTGTGTCCCTGAAGGGGTAGGCAGAGAGGTATAATATAGGTATTTTCCCTACGACAAAATTTGACTAGTAAGTTGGTTGGTACCAGGAAATAGGGGGAAGACGACGATTACTATTAACTTTCCTCTTTTTTTTACAAGAGTCTCGTCCATTGGTCAACAGTTATTGCACATTTTGTTTTTTTTTTTTTTTTTTAGTTCCGCGACCAAGGCCGCAGCCGCTCTAACGTCCGTTGCCGGGCGTTTCTGGTTACAAGCAGAACGTATTTCCAGTGGCGCCCGGCGGACTTTGACCACCTCTGTGGTCTCTGCGGGGGTTGGGTCGGGATGAGAATCCCGCGTCGTTGGGGTAGGGTTTTATCCCGCGTCAGTGAGTGAATCTGGTTGCGTGCTATGGGGCAAAAGCTCCGCAGCACGCAACCCTTCTAGCCTGCTTCTGTAAGGACGACGGGTGGCGATCCCGCCGTCCTCAGGCCCCGATCATGGAGGTCGATGGTCTTGGGCGAAGATGAGTCTGCGGCGCCCTCGCCGCTGACTACGGAACTCGGCGGGGAGGGTACGCTCCCTCTCCCTCTCGGCCGCCTCCTTCGCGAGAGTTATTGCACATTAAACTTAATTTAGCTTAGTTTATAATCGCAAAAAATACACGTCAAAAATTGACACAGCGACCGACCAAATTCAAATTACCGAAATGGGAGCAAATAATTGTCGAAATAGTAGGTTTCAATTACAAAAATATTTCAATTCAATTGAATAAAATATTCAATTTTCTTCGCCGGTTTTTATTTTCGATTAAGAAAGCAAAGAGCTTTTCATTACATAAGATACAAATATTAAGAAAACATTTTGTAAAACGAATATTAAATATCATTTTTGCTCCATTTCTTGTCCCATTAGTAACATCGATAGAATTTTACAATTACATCTTGTACCTTTGAGATGAAGAAAATTATGTCCATTAAAGAAATTAAATTATACTTCACGATCGTTATATTTGATCAAGACCCTACATCAGTCGTTCTTTGAGTTTTTAACATTAAGATTTTATGGATATCATTTATAAAGCTATTAGGCACTTAAGTACCTATAATGCTAACTTTACGTTTATCATCCGAATTCCAAAAAACGAGTACGTTCTCAATTCGACTTTATGTTTTTTTTTATGTTAGATACCTCATATGTTCGGATTGGATTAATCGATTTTAATTATTTTATAAGGAAGCTACTACTGCCAAGTAGTCCCATTTTAATTTGATCCCATGTCAGTAGTTTGAAGTTGGTTGCTGTGTCAATTGTTGACGTGTAATTTTTTTTCATATCGTCTATTGCTGGGCGCCCCCGGTATGCACTCGGAAGTATTCCCTATGGCGCCGGGCGGCGGCGGCGCGCGGCGGCAGCGGGCGGGAGGTTATTTAGAAAAGGTTTTGAAGTTTGGGTGGGGTAATATGAACTGACCTGGGAGTACCTGGTCTTGAAGACTGCAGTACCTATAGAAAAAGTTCGTAAATTGCAATACTATTTAGTTTTAATTAATACTCGTATAACTACGCTCAACTATTAATAGCATTAAAGAATCAAACAGTGAAAGTAATTTCCTATTCATAAGTATTGTATCTTGCTCCTACCTAGCCAGAGCAACTTTAACTTGACTAAATTGACTACTTTACCGACTTCCTACTTAATTATAAATGTAGACGTTGGTTGTCACACAATCACGGGTAAACCGGTCAACAGATTGTAATGAAAATTGGCATAATATGGACTATTTCTATCATGACACTATTTCTTTGCGTTTGCCGCGGGAATTGGGAACGAGAGCCAAGCCATTATCACCTAGGTATTAATTAACTAAGCTAGCCGTAAGATAAAGCGTAAGTTTTTATTGCCAGGTTTTGTTCTCATTGGCTTTACCCGTTACCTTACGAATCTGGCAGTAAAAGTAAATGTTGACGTTCATAGGTAATGTTGACTATGATTTAAGATATTTTGACTTGATTTTAGCTCTTCATAGCTGTATTGTCTAACATATTCTAAAGAAAAAAAACATGAGAGGTGTCAAGGGACACCCGGATGGAACGAAGTTTCTGTTTCTTTCCTTTCGACTAATAAAAACAAATATATAAATAAAAATATATATATATATATATATATCTATGTATAGACAGACAGAAACGCGCACGCCGCCCGGCGTGCAACTATAGCAAAAAGAGATACTATAGCAGAGACCTTGGCCTTCGACTATTACAATGCTTGTTTCATTTCTTGAAGACGTTGGCGAATGACGACATCAGTTTTCTTTAAACCTCCAAGAAAACAAAGTTAAACAACTTAATGGAAGCAGTTTCAAAGCACATTAAGCTTTCAGGTTTAACAACAAACGAAGCTTTAATGCAAAAGTGATTAGGTACCTATGTTATGTCCGTTATTCTTTCGGATTATGGTATCCTGTTTCCAAACGGCAGAATATGCGAATATATTCTGACTATAAAAAAATATACACATTATTTGTAATAAAAGGTCGGTACGCGCTTTGTATCTTAACAACCAGATGGGTATTGAATGCGAAAACATAATACCTAAGAGAAATGGATAAATTTTATTTGTTATTAAATAGGGTCAAGAAATCCGCCCATTCTATTACCGATTATCTGAGAAGAAAGGCAATATACTCGACGGGGTCAACATTTATTCTTTTTTGAATGGATTTTTTCATTTTTTTTATGTATTTTTTTATCGAGAGATTACTAAACTGTGTACTACTATTTATACAGATCCTGGTGGAGTACGAAAACGCGCGGTTTTACCTACGCGCAGGGTTCTCATCCCGACCAAACCCCCGAGGAGACCACACAGATGGTCAAAGTCCACCGGGCGCCACTGAAAATACCTTCTGCGTACCAGAGACCTCGAGTCGCAGAATTAAAAAAAAACGTGCTAAAGGTCCACGTAGGTAAAACCGCGAGCGTCCCGCGTAGGGACGACCCAAATTAGTAGAACGTTTGCGTACTACCGATTTTAAAGTACGTACGACAATAGTGAGTATGATAATGAGACAAGTATTCCGTAGTTTGTATGCAAATCTTGAAGGAGATCTAATTCAAAGATTGTATTGTTGTTGTGTTCACTTGCCCATGAATACAATATCCTTTTATATTTATAGTTAGAAAGTAAAGCTTATTGAATTCCCCAACTGCTACAAATTGGAAATTTTTTTTCCACGCTGGAGGAAAACAAACTATTGGCAAAATGTGGTTATGCCCCACTGCCTCTACATTTGGTGTGCGTCTGTCTGTCACCAGGATGTACCGTAATAATTAGTGGAAATTTTCACAATGTTTTTTTTTTTAATTCCGCGGCCCACGACCGTGGCCCCTCTAACGTCCATTGCCGGGCGTCTCTGGTTCACACGCAGAAGGTATTTCCAGTGGCGCCCGGCGGACTTTGATCACTACGGGGGTTTGGTCGCGTTGGGGTAGGGTGTTATCCATTATTTGTAATAAAAGGTCGGTACGCGCTTTGTATTTTAACAACCAGATGGGTATTGAATGCGAAAACATAATCCCGAAGAGAAATGTATAAACTTTATGCTGGCTGCCAAGAGATTACTAGATTTCTAGACACAATTCATCTGACCATGATTTAATTTGAGATATATTCTGTCATGACATTAATATTAGAAATAGGGTCAAGAAATCCGCCCATTCTATTTCCGATTATCTGAGAAGAAAGGCAAGAAACTCGGCGGGGTCAACATTTACTCTTTTTTGAATGGATTTTTTAATTTTTATGTATTTTTTTATCGAGAGATTACACGGCGCTGACTCGCCCACGCTGAGCACTCCACCAACGTGTGGAGTACGGTGTCGTCGTCGGAAACTTCGCAGTGTACATAATATTATGATGTATTTTATGGTCGCAGAATAAAATAAATATTTAACAAACGACTTTTTTGATGTTTATTGCTACAGGTACGAGACTACGTGTGCAAGTCGTAGAATCACTTATGAATGAATCTGCGAAAACTTGGTAAGTTAAAGGTTGAAACATTTGTCGGAGTTATGTTTCAGAATCAATCTGACTAACACTTTGCAAGTTTTTTTTTTTTCAATTAAAATTAACTGGTTATTAAATAAATAGGTATCTACTGCTTTTGAAACTTACCTCTAACGCTCTCGACAGTGAGGCCCATATCATGAGCACCAGCGATACCACCACTAAGGCGTAACCAAACTTGATAATCGCCATCAAACTCTGAAACAAGAAAAAACATGTTAAATTGCATTTTTTTTTCAAATTGCGAAGAACCAGTTCGCGAATTGTATGTAAATAAATACAGCTCATCATCTACGTATTTAAATATTTATGTACTAGCAAATTATTAATCAAATGCAATAATAGTGTGAATGACCAGCAAGCCATTGAAAATCTATTTTGCCGTATCGTGCTAGTGCCGTATCGTGTAGCCTGGCTATGATTTCGTTTCTATTTCGATACGATTGAACTATTAGACTTGGCCATGGGGAAGCAGTAAGAATAGTTGGGAAAAGATTTTAAGTTGAGTTCGCATGAACCTCCAAATCATGTCCGTCCATCCGTCTGTCCTCGGTTTTCCTCCTAAACGGTGAGTGCTAGAAACATGAAACTTTGCATGGACATGTGTTTTTACTACTTTGACAAAGTGCTAAACAAAAATTATGAAAAATATATTTTTTGGGGTACCTCCTGTACAGGTAACCAGTATTTGTATTTTTGTTCTTGCGTCTACCCCGGAGTGTAGGGTATATAGAGAGGTTGCTAAGACGATTATTTTATTTAAGTATTCGTTTGCGAGATATTCAACTTTATAGCTAATTTTTTGGTTAAACAGAGCGTGTATCCCTCTAAAACCTAAACCGCGGGCTGGAAAAATCTGAAAATATATGTGGTGGTAGTTCATGTAATGAACTTTGAAGGAAAACTATAACGGATCTGATAACTCTTTTAGTTCAGGAGTTATAGAGGTTATTATTTGCAACTACGGAACCCTATTCTATGCGTGGTACAACACGTGCTTGGCCGGTTTTTAAATTTTGTTGAATTTCTTTGTACCATTAATTTTGTTCTGTATCTAATATTAGGAACAGGCCTTCCCGTTCCTGACCCTTGTCTTTGAAACCAGCAGGTCATCATATTCATACAGTCCCTTTGTGCTTATTTTTGTTGGCACCGCATTTGTTTATATTCACCCGTGTGTTGTTTACCTCTGACTGAAAGCTGAAAGCCAGCATTTTCATTATATTAAGAGGAGTTTAACTAAATAAATACCTTAATAAGCCCTTATTAAGCTATATATATATATATTAAATACCTTATTAAGCTTTCGTAGCTAATACGGTTGTAGGTATTGCTTTTGTATACGGTTGCTAGTATACCTATAAATTCTTATTAGGGTTCCGTAGTAAAAATCTCGGAACCCTTATAGTTACGTCGTGTCCGTCTGTGCTCGACTTTCCTCCCAAACGGTGAGTGCTAGAAAGATGAAATTTGCACGGATGCCATGGGTGGTTGGAAGAGTAAGGAATGACTGTATCTGTACATGTTGGTTTCTAGGAGGGGTGGGGTTCATGAGTTTGGTATCTACAGGAAACCGACGTTTGTCGATGTTTTATTGTCTTTTATTTTTGCGAAAATAATGATATTATATTTTAAAAAGTTTTAACATCTTACTTCCACGCCTGTTTCCATCCAATATTTACTATTCATTCCAGAGGCGGTCAGCAGAAGTTAATTTGTTAATTACACACCCAAATTATGTCACGCATTTGGTTCAACGTAAGAGACGGCAAGCCCTTTGCCCCTACCTAGGTAGGCGCCGTTAAAATACCGACAGTAGAAAATCAATACATTCTTCCAACAGACGGAACCGATTTTACGATGGTTTCTAAAGAGAGATCGTGCAAAAAACTTCCTTTACTTGATCTTATTAGCACATGAAATTTAACAAATATCACATTCTAATTTGTCTCAACTTAGCGCAGTAACACAGTAATGAAACAATAATGAATTTCTATTAAAATTCACTCAAAACGCAGCCCCAAATGTGCTGAGTTACGAACTGAGTGTACAAGTTCTAACCAACCATGGAATTATTTATTAGAAAACCAAAAGCGTTTAACTTTGCAAAACTTTCCAAATCCGTAGCTCTTTACAGGAAAATGTGGTTGTCGTGTTGAAATATGAACACATCTAAACAGATGGTAATGAAAAGTCAAAAGACACACACAAGCAAACATATCACGCCTATATCCCCGCAGGGTTAGGCAGAGGTGCATTACGCACCCACAGTTTGCCAGTATTTTTAGTGAAATGAAATGTAATAATTTATTTATTTGTATAGGTCATTAAATAGCTCTTACAAACGTCAGTAAGTACATAAAATAAAAATATTATTGCTTCTATATTTATATGTACCGTCAGATTCGCAAATCAATAGGTAGAACCGAGAGAAAGAACCTGGCAATAAAACTTACGGCTAGTCTCACGTAATAGAGGACAGGTTATATCCAAAACGGCCGAATGAATTTAATAAAAAGTAGCGGCTGTATTGTCATTTTGAAAAAAAAATTAAACCCGTTGCCTTGGGTGAAATGTTGATAAAGGCAACAAAATCTTACGTGCCAGCCGCTATGGCACAGCCAATTAAACTACTGGGCGTTTTGGACGTAATGAAAAGAAGGTGGATTATATCATCGCAATCCCGAGGGATAGACGTAATTGCAGAGGAGCATACCAGGTATGTTTGTTTCGTTTACTTTACGTAATAGGGGGCAAACCTACTGCCGCTAAGTACCGGTAACTGTATACATCAGAAAATTAAAAACTTATTATATGTCTTATTTAATCTGAATCTAAATACCAGAAGCCAGAACTGTTGTTACCTACCGAGCGTTTTAAACGTTCGTTTCTCTTATCTGCCGAACGATGGTGGCTTAGAACGCCCTACCTGCGCACATGTTTATTCCAACATATAACCCTTTAAGCGAAGCGTGAAGAGGCACATTACTAGGTCGTCAAGTTGAGGGCCACTCTTTATAGTATTTCATTGTACTATGAGAGTCGCCTACAATAGCCAGACGTCGCCACAGCTTAGCATCAGGCGGGTAGTATCAATTTGTCGACCTAAATATAAAAAAAGACCTAGTTCGGACTGATCTCAGATCGTACAAAAACCAGGATCGAACCATTTTTCTTGGAAATTGCCGCCGTAAGAATAAGCCCTCTTAAGGATAACCCCAGGGCTTGATCCTGAGATCTCAAGTGTAGTAGTTACCTGTAGTTCGAATTTATGATCTGGATCTCAGATCGTACAAAAACCGGGATCGAACCATTTTTCTTGGAACTTGCCGCCGTAGGGTTACCAGTAGTTCGAATTTATGATCTGGATTTAGGTATGTGAATCTAGATTATTGACATACACGCGGGTGGACCTACGAGTATCAGTTAATCAGTTGATGGTATATCGGGTCCCAAATAACATCCAATATAGGCACTTTAATAATAAATTGTTCCATTAAATTCAGGTACCGTACAAATAAAAACAATGCCTTTTATGAAGCAAACAATTAATCAAATCCAAGTAGGGTTCTCCAAACATGCCCAGTAAATAAAAGTCAAATACTTCATTGCTATTTTATCTAAATTCATATATCTATAAATGATTATATCAAACCCCTAGACGGGAACACCTGGTCCCCTACCTATAGAGTTTTCTGAATAACAAGTTTGGCTTAAATAAATCCACATATATGGTAATTATATGGTTTCATTGATATTGGTTGGCTTTTGTGGAGATATTTCAATTATCTATTCACGATATTAATTGCAACAACAAATCGTTTTAGGGTTCCGTAGTAAAAGTCTCGGAACCCTTACAGTTTCGTCATGTCTATCCGTCCGTCCGTCCTCGGCTTTCCTCCCAAACGCTTAAGCCTAGTTCGCACTGCTTTAGTAATTTAGTAGAGAAGCGTGTAATTTAGTGGCTAAACTACTGGCTACTACACAGACATCGTTCGCATTACGGTTTAGTACAGTACACAAGTGAGTGGTGGCGGCCACTAATGAACTTGACTAATCAACAGGTTCGGACTTGTTTAGCCGGTGAACCAGTGAGCACGGATGCGTGGTGGGAGGCGCTACTCGCCCGAAAAAATAGAGTAAAATGGATTGACTCGACTAAATCATTTACTAAATTAGTCGAATAAATTTTTGTAGTTCGCACATATTTAGCTACTAAATTACTCGCTACTCTTCTAAATTACTAGCCTAATTCGAACTAGGCTTTACGTCCATTGCCAAGCGTCTCTTGCACCAGGTTTACGAAAGTCTAATGAAACATATTAAAGTAGCCGATATATATATTTATAATGAGTAAAATGGATTGACTCGACTAAATCATTTACTAAATTACTCGACAAAATTATTGTAGTTCGCACATATTTAGCTACTAAATTACTAGCTACTCTTCTAAATTACTAGCCTAATGCGAACTAGGCTTTAGTGCTTGAAACATGAAACTTGGCATGGGTACGTATATTTACTACACCGCCGCGCCGTCAAAAAATTCATGATGTTAGTCCATGTACTGAACTATTAAGGAAAACTATGGCGGATTAGATAGCTTTGTTAGTTCGGGAGTTATAGAGGCTGGCTACGGAACCCTATTCTATGCGTGGGACGACACGCACTTGGCCGGTTTACTAAGGCGGACCCTTAACGTCCATTGCTGGGCTTTCCGGGTACGTCCTCGGCCCTAGTTAGGAGAACCCCAGAGCGCGAGTGCACTTTAGCCACCTTAGTGTTGTTGGGTCCTGCATTTTTGGGCTGGGCTTAGGAGATTTGCATACTCCAGCTACAGGGTGGCGCGGGACTCGGGAGTACGGTATATCTACCTCGGGACTCCAGGATCAATCCTTGAAGCTCTGCATAACATGCGGGGCCTTCTGGCGTTCCTGGAAGAGATCGGTTGGCTCGAGTGCAAACCACAAGCAAAACCCGCGCTCTAGACGTGGACTTGCGGAGATCAGCCCGTGACTACAAGTACAAGTACGGTCTACCTACGTGACCTATTACTACCTACCTACATCTCTTTGTATTAAAAACACGTAGTCCAATAGTAGATGTAGGTACTTATCTATAGTATTATTATAACTTTCATCTTAGTAAATCTGATCCACAGTTTTACGCGGAAGTGAGTCACAAACATCCTTCCTCAATCCTATTGAGAAACACGCACTGTACTTCTTTCTTTATAGTTTGAATATGCGGTAAATTTACTGAAAATATACCCTTACAGAAAGAAATGTTCCCATAAATATACATTTTTGAGTTCAATTGCACTCGCGTGTGTCTTTTGGGGACACACTGGGAAACTTATGTTTCTTTTGAGGCTTTTAGTCAAAGAGTAATATTTATTTATTTATATTTAAATCAAAATCAAAATATCTTTATTCATGTAGGTTACAAAGTAACACTTATGAACGTCAAAAAAAGAAAATGCTTCTACATTTACATTTACCGCCAGATTCGCAAGGCAATAGGTAGAGCCCGTGAGGAAAGAACCTGGCAAGAAAAACTCACGGCCACTCTTTTTATTCGCCAGTAAATATAATGATTCTGTTACAACAATAAAAAGAGGGCAAGGGCAGTTCGTGACCATGTGTGGACCAAGTAAACTTAAATTATTATTATTAATTAAACTTAATTATTAATTAATTAATGTATATTCTATTTAACGCACATAATATTCGCATATATACAGGGTGTTACGAAAGGGTTATATCAAGCCGAAGCCAGCATCATCAGCTGGTTGACCATAACCCGTTTCGATATATGGCAAACGCCAAATGAGAAAAAAAAAGTTCATCAAAAAATTTAAAAAGATATTTCAAATCAAAACAAACGTGTCCCAACACTACGGCTTGACGTAGCTACTACTAGACAATGAGCGCGTGGTACGTATGGACAATGCCCTTGGCGGTGGCGCGGGCGTCGCGGCGGTGTGCGCGTCCTTAAAGTATTTTTTTGTTTATGTAAATAAAATTTTGACCAACAC
Source organism: Nudaria mundana (assembly GCA_963556515.1). Lineage (NCBI taxonomy): Eukaryota > Metazoa > Arthropoda > Insecta > Lepidoptera > Erebidae > Nudaria > Nudaria mundana. The sequence goes on along the minus strand of OY748297.1, from coordinate 18,116,194 downwards.
ATAGTTATGTTTCCCCAGATCCTCGTCCGTGGTTCGACAGGTGCACCACATGCAAGTGATAGTAAAATCTCTGTCCCCAATTTTAGAAAAATCTTACCTGTTTACAGGAAAGGTTAATTTCTTGTGTAACAGTGCTAAATGCGGTTTCGACTCGACTGCGTACACAGTATTTTTAGGTATCAAAACTCACGGTACAACTCCCTCCTACACAAAGCATCATCTCGTAATACTCTTCGTTACTCAAAGCCATTACTACACAACACAATCACTATCACACACAACTTGACACAACTCACAAATTAACACACTAAACAATTATTTAGCTACCTCACTGCACAAAGCGAAGAATGCAACTGAACTGACCTGTGACCTTGCTAAATGATTTTAAATAAAATTCTAGGAAACTTCGTGACTCGAAGCGCTCGGCTTCATGTTCGTGGGGCGTCGCTTGATGCGAAACAGAGACAAAATGTTCCTACCAGGAGTGAGACGCAAGGCTTTTCACAGGCGCGCATTATTTGTACCTATTTTAATGTCGATGACCGAAGCAGCTGATTTTAGCTAGTGTTGTTTAAACAAGTGTGTATTTTATTCGGTAATAATGTTTCTTATGAACTTTTTTTTTCTTGTCTAGCGGCCGCCACATATCGAAACGGGTTCTGGTCGACCAGCTGATGGTACTGGCTTCGGGTTGATATAACCCTTACGTAACACCCGGTATATTGTGATGCAACTGTTAAAATGCCTATTTCTTTAAATCTTTCTCTAAGAGAAACTCGTGCATTCAGTTTATAAATCGCACGTATAGCTCGCTTTTGGAGTATAAAAATGATCTCTATATCAGCTGCCTTGCCCCACAGTAAAATTCCATACGACATGACACTGTGAAAATAACTAAAATAAACCAGCCTGGCAGTTTCTACATCCGTGAGCTGTCTGACTTTACTAATAGCAAAAGCCGCAGAGCTAAGTTTCCCTGCAAGACCCGATATTTGGGCGTTCCACTGTAATTTACTGTCTAGAGTAATACCCAAAAAACAACAACTAACTAACTCCCTCACACATTACCTACAAGCAAAATAAAATGTAATCTATGTATATAAATGGGGAATGTAATTTTTGTCCCCCCTTAGCTCTCGAGAACTGCTTATGCTCCAATGACGATTGACCCCTCTATGGATAACCCTCGATCTGGAGGCAAGCCAAAAAATCGAAAATCTGACCTAGCCTTAAGGGGTCAAAAGTTATAGGCCAAAACCTATGGCGTGGTGCGGCGCGAAGCACCGCGCAAGACACCGTACCTACTAGTATTATAGAATTGGCTTGCAACGAAATTTACTCTTTATTATGCACTTAGCAAACCACGTTTATCGAAAGACAAAATGAAACTATTAAAACTAAATTAAAATATGAAACACTATTTAACATTACTCTACTACAAAAAAAATTGAAAACAATTTTGCTGGGAAAAGTTCTACCAACTTTATTACTTTATTAGTTATCTGTACTTATACAAAATTTCGTTTCCAAAATAATATTGAATCAGTTCATTGACGTGACGCTACATAAAAAAATTCAAATTTACAAAAGTTGTAGTCATAACCGCTCAATAACGATGCCAACGTATTTTGTCAAGGACAAACCGACAGGTTTTCAATTCCTATGTCAACTATACAACCCGACCTAGCTAAATTTGCACCTCTCGTCGATTACGTCGCTACAGCGAGGTGCAAACTTAGCTTGGTCGTGTTATACATTCCAAACCAACCGTCTTTTTGAATAAAAAACTTGTGGACGTCATTGGTTCCACCCGCGATGAATTGATAACTCGTTTCCGACTCCCCTAGGGACGAGTGATCATCCCAGAATCTCAATCAATTGTAGAGAGATAGATAGAGAAAAACTATTCGGCCTATTTTCAGCAGACTTTGCTGGTTCCACCTTTCACTGTAATGGCTAACCTAATGCTGTTAACTGGGTATCATACCTTCGCTAGATCCTCGGCAGGTGCACCACTTGTAGTTGAGATTAACTTGGGTCTTTAAGATCTATGTGAGACCACATTGTACCCAGTTTCATTAAAATGGCTGAGGTAACATAAGTGGAAAAATTAAGAAACAGTTATACGAGAAAGTTGCGGTGTGTCAGAACATGTGACTAAGATAGAAAAATGGATGCTTAGATGGTTCTGACACGTAGAAAGGATAGGTGAAAGAAGAGTAACGAAACAGGTACAATGGGCGGGCGTGGATGGACAGACTGCTAAAGTACTTCGACCAAATCAGATATGCTTTGACAAAATGCCAGATCAAGAGTTTGGCACCCAGAATGGAAGAGCGTGCGAAAGTGGAAGAAGTAGCTATGCCAGGATCTTAGCAAGTGGAATTCCATAGTCTCTGCCCCCCAATTGGAAAGAGGCGTGACAGTATGTATTTAAATATTGGATAGAATCAGGCGTTACTTGGCGAAAATCCATGACAAAGCAATGGTAAGTAAAATGTTTTTCAAACTTTTTAAACTTGTAATAGCATTGTTTTCCGCAGAATTAAAAAAAGACAACAAAACGTCGACAATTGTTTCGCCTCTAAACGAGGCATTATCAAGACTGTCTCAGAGAGAACAGCCTATAGTATGTATATATATAGTAAGTATTTATGTTTATTAAAATCAGAGCAACCGTTCTTATACGCCAGAACATGTTCCCGACACGTTATATACACGACATGTTATATACCCGAGGGGTACAGGTGATAGACGTCCACATCCATATTTTTCCAGTAACTTTGTTTGAGACGTAATAGGGGTAATCCTTTTGCCGTTATCAATAAAAAATCAATAACCAGGATCGATTTAATATACTTACCTACCTATATACGATTGCAACGAGAAAAGTGCGGTTAGAATCCCAAAAGATTTACTTTCTGAAACAAACATTCCCTTTTATTTAAATAAGTATTTCTAGAAAAAGATGATAATTTAAAAAATACTTTCGTCAAGAAAGTATATAGTGTTATTCTTATTCAAATTAGGCAAAGAGTTTGAAAGAAAAATAGGTTAAAATATATTCACAACGGCAAAATATAGAAAGCCTTCACAAACCAATGTAAATTGGAGCAAGTCTGCGCTGAAATATTCGTATATTATATTCTTTCGCTACATTGCACATCCGGCTTTGAATTAAGTCGTATATACAATGATTTAAAGCCTTTGAATTTGTGCGTTGAGAACGTTAGTAGAGTTAGCATGGTGGAGTGCTCAGCGTGGGCGAGTCAGCGCCGGGACCTCGTAGTGGGTCTTGGCGTGGATACCCTCTCGCTGGGGACCATGCTTCAAGCCATGGTATCCAGCGGGAGTAGGTGGAACGCGGCCGTGTCCTTCTGCGAGCAAGTCATGCTCGCGAAGGAGGCGGCCGGGAGGGAGAGGGAGCGTACCCTCCCCGCCGAGTTCCGTAGTCGGCGGCCAGGCCGCCCCAGACTACGCGACTACGCCCAAGACTATCGTCCTCCATGATCGGGGCCTGAGGACGGAGGGATCGCCACCCACCGTCCTTACAGAAGCACGCTAGAAGGGTTGCGTGCTGCGGGGCCTTTGCCCCATGGCACGCAACCAGATTCACTCACTGACGCGGGATAAAACCCGACCCCAATGACGCGGGATTCTCGTCCCGACCAAACACCCGCAGAGACCACAGAGGTGGTCAAAGTCCACCGGGCGCCACTGGATATACCCTCTGCTAGTAACCAGAGACGCCCGGCAACGGACGTTAGAGCGGCCGAGGCCTTGTGCAGCGGAATTAAAAAAAAAAAAAAAAAAAAGTAGAGTTAGCACAATTTTTAGGGTTCCGTACCCAAAGGATAAAACGGGAACCCCATTACTGAGACTTCGCTGTCTGTCCGTCCGTCTTGGGCTGTATCTCATGAACCGTTATAGTTAGAAAGTTTAAATTTTCACAGATGATGAATTTCTGTTACCTCTATAACAACAATTACAAAAAAAAAACAGAATATAATAAATATTTAAGGGGGTTCCTATACAACAAAGTTGTTATTTTTATTTTTTGCCATTTTTTAGGTACGGAACCCTTTGTGCGCTAGTCCGACTCGCACATGGCCGGTATTTTTTTCTATGAGCTAAATTACATTGATAAATTGAACATGCAAAAATTTGATTAATTGAATTGGCCACCAAATACATAAGTAAGTAATTTGTTTGTGTTAGTTATTAAATTATTGATTTTAGATAGAAGTTATAAATCACGAAAATTGAAATGTCATCGGCTGATCACTCATAATAAATAACCCAACCAAGGGAAATGGTAGCATTTCGCTGAGCTACAATGTCGTCAGGCTGCGGGTTCGAGTCCTGCCTATGACATTTCAATTTTGTTGATTTATAATTTCTATCGAAATATTTAAGAGTAGTAGGAGCAGCAATCTCATTACTTTCAAATACAGAAATATATCAGATGATAATAGTTTATGGGTTTTCGATTGCCAGCACTTAGTAGAACTTACAGTAATATATTATGAAACAATTTCTGTTGTACCTACACTTAAAGCCATGTTTTATTTAGAAAATCTAACCAGTTCGTCATACGGCATTATCAAAGGTATTAGTGTAGGTAGGGGAAATCTATTAAACAAGCGGCTTACTCTTTGATTAGTGTTGAGTGCTAGTTCATACATTTTCTACTTGCAACTATTGAGTGACTAGTAAAATCAGTTGCACTCACACTTAACAAAATATAAACCAGTCTTAACAGAATCAGAGCCTGCTGATGGCTTCTAGTACCTACCTCTTCAAATACTTAATTTGCGGGTTCTACAAGAATTTGTCACAAATATCTAACCCAGGAATCGAATCTCAAACTTCATCCTCGCAATTGTACTAAGGGTACAGAATAGGGATTAGTATGTAAGTACTTACACATTCAGGGCTAAAGGGAGTTGTTAAGTAGGTAGGTCTTATTTCACAGAATTCGCACGAGAAAAACATTTTTGACTGAGGGAGCGAAGCAACCGAAGTCTCCGTTTCAACTTGCAGACCGGGGAGAATTTCTTTCTTCTGTACCTCTACATCTACGGGTTCTGTCAGATCATGTTTGAGGCCGTATTTATCAACCGATTTGCATAAAACTTTACACACACACTCCTTGCTTACAATGAATATAATAAAATAACATTTGAATGATATTTTTTTTGATTGGATGACAAATGAAAGAGTAATAAAGAAAATTGAAGAAGAAATTTCTAAACAAAGCCGCTCCCGAAGTCTACGGTTCACAGAACCACTAGTTACGTTCATTTTATAAAAACAAGCACTGAACTCAACGCATATACCTTATTTCCGCCAACAGGCGCCCATTCAGGACTCGGAAACAAATTTTGTTATGCATTTACAAATGGTAGACTTATATCAAACTTTCCCAACACACTTTTAGAGTCAAAATTTGCTTGTTCACAGATATTTTCCACGATTCAATATGGTTGTTTGTTGTGGAAATCGTGGTTTGCGGTGCGGTCACCATATTTTCCCATTACCCCCGGGATGTTGGGGAGTATATTATGTGCCTATATGTCAAGGATTACCTCTGCCACTTGTATATGTGTGTATTTGTATTTGTATATGTAGAGTATTTTTGATGCTTCCCGGTGAAGGAAATCCCGGTGTAATTTAAACCGTTTTCGCAGTATTATGATCTCAAAATTAAAAAGTTTAGAATATTTTTAGGGTTTCGTACCCAAGGGTTAAAACGGGAACCCAATTTTTTTTTTTTTCTATTTGGTTCGCCATATTGACGCCGCCCGCCTGGTGGTAAGTCGTGACGACGTCTAGCGATTGTGGGCCACTCTCACAGCACACAATACTATAGAGTGGCCCTTAACTTGACGACCTACTGATGTGCCTCTTCACGCTCCGCTTAAAGAACCCATTACTGAGACTTCGCTGTCCGCCTATCTGTCTTGGGACGTATCTCATGAACTGTTATGGTAAGAAAGTTGAAATTTTCACAGATGATGTACTTCTGTTGCCTCTATAACGACAAATACTAAAAAACAGAATATAATAAATATTTAAGGGGGCTCCCATACAACAAAATGATTTTTTTGCCGTTTTGGTACGGAACCTTTTACCTATGCGCGAGTCCGACTTGCACTTGCCCGGTTTTAGTTTTTACTACCCCTTTCATCATTAAACGAATAGCAACGAAAATGTTTTATACAAATCAAAATCACCCGAGTCACTCTAATCGACTGTGTCGTTACGAATATAAAGAACCCCGCAGGTTTTTTCATAGTTAAGATACTGTTTACAAATAGTTAGCTTGTAGCATACACATCACAAAAATATTTTTCAAGTTTTTGTAAGATAAGCGCGTTCAATCAAATAAACTCTTTAGCTTTACAATATTAGAGATTAAAAAAATAATTTCTAGATCGCGCTATTGAGGTTAGCGCTATGAATTAGAATTAGGTAGAATTATAAATATGATATGAATCAAATATTCGATGTTGTCGGTATTGGTCATTGTAACTTAGTGGTCAGAGGTAAGTCAGGGCATTCTCCCTGTTATGGAAAGGCCGTTGGTTCGAGTCCGGCCGATGGCATCAGTTTTTGTGATTTATTTATAATTTTTTTTATGTTTTAAGAATAGTTTAAGTAAACTCATTGCTTTGAAATACAAAAATATAAAAGAAATACATTGTACAGCCAGCAAAACAATACTCATTCTAGTTACAAATGATTAGGTATAGCGACTACCTAACGGGTAGGTTTAGCTCACACGAAGGGTAAAATACGAGCAATTCTACATTAAATCCGTCAATATGAACACTTACCATGACTGGGTGTGTAAGTGCACTTCCTCATAAAACATCTGGGTTGCCACTGATAGACAATTTCCGAAATAACTCAAAACAACTCAAGTTAACTCACAACACATTCACACTATCGAAATGGACTTTCGTATTGAAATATAATTTATTATTTAGAGAAGTGCCTATGTTTTTAGTACTATGTATTAGTTTGTAAAATCACACCAGATGACTAGATTATTATTTTGAGGGTCGTTCATAAATTGCGTGAGGTGCTTGGGGGGTGACGATTGGAATCTCACCTAGTCTTATCTTGGGGGGAGGGGGATTCAGTATTTTTTACGTAATTTTAGTCCTATCTTATCACATAGCTCTATAAACTGCTTCGGTGGCGTGGTCGTTAGTGCATCGGCTTTCAACTCCGGAGTCCCGGGTTCGATTCCCGGGTCGAATCCAATATTTGTGTGATGTTTGTTTCGGAGTTTGGTTGTTTTCTATGTATGTTATGTATTTATTTAGAAATATATAAGTATGTTTATCAGTCATCTAGATGCCATAGCACAAGCTTATAGCTTAGTTTGGACTAGATAACGATGTGTGAGAATGTCCATCAATTTTTATTTGTTTATTTACATAGCTCTCAATGTTTTTTCGTTAAGAAATCCAGATAGGTAAACTGTTTTATTATACTTAGTTAAAGCTAGTACAGTATTCTTATATCTGTGGTTAAAGTGAAAATAAAGAAAGTACAAGATTACATAGCAAAAAGTAACAAAAAAAATTATCCTGTAACATTTACTTTATTTACTTAAAATATGAAAATAAAAAAAATATAACAACAGGAATGGTGAACATGAAAAAGTTCTCAGAATTTTTCCTCCTACATTTTTGTATTAATTAATTCAATTCAAATGAAGCTCACCCGTAATCAAGCCCTCGGAATGTTTTCCTCTGACTTTTCCTTCCGTTTGCATTTTATTAGTCCAGTGAATTATGTTATAGAACGAGATTCTTTCGAATAGTTTTCTCAATTCATACGGGAACCTATTACCGGCCATAGGAGCATGGCAGTGTCGATAACAGTCGATCGAGATATTTAACCAACGATATCGCAGAAAAGTTTGATCACGTGACCAAATTAACAAATTGTTGACCACTGCGCTCGGACTACAGACATTCTATTTAATGGTATGTAACACCTGTCCTAGATGTTGGAATTTTGGGTTTGAATTACAAAGCGCCCGGTAACGATAATATAGGCTTGGTCCTTAAATTACACGTGGAAACGAAAAAATATTGGCAAAGGGTGGGTGTGTTATGCACCTCTGCCTACCTTGAATACAGTCGTGATGTATGTCTATCTGTCTGTCTTGAAAATTTTTGCGATTGACTGAAGTTGATACTGACTATGCTGGCTGCGAAATAAAAAAAGGGTCTTTGGAAATTTGCAAAAAAATTGTGAAGACGTTTATTACTCAATCACGCGTTCTACAGATTTTGGATTAATATTAGCTTATAGCTGGACCATTTCCTGAAATGATACATCGCATAATTGGAGGGTTTTTTTTAACTCCGCGAGACCGCGGCCTCTCCCATGTCCATTGCTGCGAGCGTCTCTGGTGACGCTAGAAGGTATTTCCAGTGGCACCCGGCGGACTTTAGCCACCTGTGTGGCTCTTCGGGGGTTTGGTCGGAGTGAAAATCCCGCGTCGTTGGGGTTGGGTTTTATCCCGCGTCGGTGAGTGAATCTGGTTGCGTGCTGTGGGGAAAAGGCCCCGCAGCACGCAGCGCTTCTAGCCTGCTTCTGTAAGGACGGCGGCGGGTCGCTATCCCGTCGTCTCCAGGCCCCGATCATGGAGGTCGGTGGTCCTGGGCGTATAGATGAGTCTGTGGCGCCCTGGCCGCTGACTGCGAAACTAAGCGGGGAGGGTACGCTCCCTCTCCCTCTCGGCCGCGTCCTTCGCGAGCATGACTTGCTCGCAGAAGGACACGGCAGCGTTCCACCTACTCGCGCTGGAGACCATGGCTTGGAGCATGGTTTCCAGCGAGAGACGCATAGTTGGGGTAACAATAAACTATACGATCTATCAATTCAGGCATAACAAAACTTCTTCCCGAATTTATTTTTGCAAATTTCAGTAGAGTGATAGAGTCTCTCTAACTGTATATTGTGTATTCCTAGAAAATATATAGGACCCATTTGTGAATAACGGTCAAGGAGAAGTTAATCTGAAAGTGAAATGGATGGTGAATTGGAATAGGTACAGTCTACTGCCTATATATTTTTGTATTCGCAATTGCAATTCGTTTTAAGTGTTTTTTATGGAAACGCGAACAGTACAAAGATCAATAAAGAACCATCGTAAAAGATTTATATTAGCTTTTATGTAATGCGAAAATTCAGTATCAAATTAAGAAGATTGAATTTTATAGACCATTTAATTAAACATTTTATTAATACCGTAACAGAAAATTAAACTGGATAGTTAGTAAACAGAGAATCTGTTTAACTGAATGAATGAATACAAAAACAATACAGAGGTATGAGATATATGACTTCACCATGGTTTAATATTTTTTGGTAACTGGTGCAATTTGAGGATAGGTTTATGCCTCTGTCTACCCCTAAAAACAGGGAAGTATACCTCTTTAGTAAGTAGTTAAATATGAAGTTAAAATAAAGGTTGTCAGTTAATATATTTCGAGTTCAATTAACTCAAAATCCAAATGTTACTCTCTGATGGAGGTTGGCATGTGTCAAATGTTCAAATGTGTTGTTTTTTTTAGTTCTATCAACGGTTCTCGTAGGAATTGGGATTAAGAAATACTAGTTGTCACGGCGAACTTTGTATCGCCTCAAATATAGAAAAAAAAAGCCTTCCCTAAACTTCTACGAATATTTTTATATTTCATGCAAATGTATGTATTATTATTAATCATAATTGAAAAACGCGACGGACGGACAGACATACGAATTGTCGTATTAAATAATATAGATATCACCTCGTGGGAGACCCACGGCCATAATCTAGTTTACAAATAAATGATATATGTATGAACGTAAATCGTAATGTAGGTACTCATCGCACTGCTTACCTCAGAAATCCCATAAACACTGCAATAAAGTCATGACTCAGTGTGTTTAGTGCAGTATGAGTCCATTGCGAGCCATTAACTACGATGGCAATCGTTGACCTACATTGGCGGCCATTAATAAAACGATCGGCCTTTATTTGTTGGGATTGTTGTATTACTTAAATGTTTGATATTATGTTTAGTTGAGTTTGAAAGTAAATTTTATAAACGACCGATTGGTGATTTTTTGAGATTACCATTGAGTTTCTATACTATATATAGAGGGCGAGTGTCATTCGGTTTCTTCGTGGCGAATACTAAGCGGCTCTGATATAGGTTGCCCAATAAGTATATGTTTGCGTTCCACTAGAGGCGTCACATTACATTAAAACACGTCAAAAACAAGATCTCAGAACAATAATTACTTACAAACAATAATTAGTTCCACAATAACAACTTAAACTGGGAAGTAGTTTATACTTTCGATTGTTGGCACTTGGTGGAACAACCTATAGTACATGATGAACAAACACACTTCGCCGTCCCCGGAGAATGCAATGATAACTGCAAAAACACAACTTTTCAGGAAAAATAAAAAACATGTTTGCAACGATTACTCCGGATATACTGGACATAGATGCATGATTGTTAGGTTTTTAAAAACGTAATTTTTTCTTCATTTGAAAAGTTAGTGTAAATGAATCATCATCAAAGTTGTATAGTATCAATAAATCATTTTATTCTCCGTTCAGCGCGATCAGAAAAAAATATGATATTCGTTACTTATCATTTTCTTCTACGAGTTTTTGGGATGGGAGTGATGATGATAATACTTTAATATCATCTTATTCTCATAAATGCTGCAAAACTTTTTTTCTATAAAGGATATAAATTTAGTTTTCCAATAAAACGTAAAGTGCGGGAAGACAATGACAATAATGTCTTATCGATCCAAACTTCTTAAGTCGTTTGACTTAAAGTCTTATACGAAACGAGTGGACGGTTTTGAATGAGAATAAAATGATAACATGCATTTATCATTAAGTCGAATGTTTTTTTACGGGAATATAATTCTACGAGTATTACTATTTGTCAGAATAACAAGTGAGGATACGTTTTGATAATATTATATTATCCTTTTATTCCCGTTCTTTTAGGCCTGTCTTAAATCTTCGAATACTATTGTAATTTTTTGTAACTCTGTAAATAACTGGAAAAACAATTAATAAAAAAAATAAGTAGATGTATTAACACTCAAAGATCTCAAAAATGACATAACATTAAAATCAAGATAATGGCAGTTATCGAATAATTTTATTCCCCGGGGACGGCGACTTGTACACTATTCCACAACAAGTGTGTTCATCATGTAAACTGGGAAGCTGTAGTTACGTTACGTCATCCTCGACTGTTTGACTGTTCAGACGTGCAGAGTGGTTGTTAGTGAATCAGACCGGTTATCAGCGCTCTATATATAAGTAGTATAGAGATAGTTGCCCTGAGCGTAGTATCTATGCTCTATTCTGTGACTATAATATAATAGAAAATCAGTCTGTAATCTGAACCTTAACTTCAAAGACCGATGTTACAAATCTGCGCATCAAGGCAAGGCTAACGATTAATAACACGCAAAGGTTATTTTTTTAAGGGTTCCGTATCCAAAGGGTAAAACTCCGTTTTTCGTCCGTCTGTATACGGTCTGTGTACGGTCTGCGTACGGCTGTATATGATTCTCATGAACCGTAATAGATATACAGTTGAAATTTTCGCTGATGACGTAAGTATTTCCGTTGCCTCTATAACAACAAATACTAAAAATACACGTCAAAAATTGACACAACAACCGACTTCAAATTATGAAAAATTACCGAAATGGGACCAAATAATTGGCGGAATGGGACTAAATTGAAATGGGACCATAATAAATAAAAACATACAGTCGAATTGAAAACCTCCTCCTTTTTGGAAGTCGGTTGAAAAACAAAATAAAATAAATATCTAATCTAAGAGTATCTATACAACAAACGTGATTTTTTTTAGCTGGTTTTATGTCTCTCTGCATGTATGTAAGTAGTAGGATTGTATACGTTAATCTTCAAAGCTACTAAATGGATTTTCTTACGGTTTTCATACATAGACTTGACTCAGCTAAAAGCAACATAAGACTTTGTTTCATCAATAATTTATATTGAGCGAATATCGACAAAAATAACACTATTTACACCATACACAAGTACATTTTCCCCATACAATTTACAGACACAAATAAACCACATATTTATCTCCAAAGGGAGGGACAGGAATGTTTATTATGTTCACGAGTTGTCAATTTCTTTGTAGATCCCATGTATATATAGCGAGAGTTTATTGCACAACTTCGCAATAGGGCAGAGTTATATTTGGCACAATCTCGTACATCTGTCAGTAGCTGCAATCACAGAATAGGGAATAGTACTTACATACGAACTTGCACTCCGACGTTAATTAAAGCACATTCTTTTGTTTACATAGAACATAATTCGAACGTTAGGGTTGACAGGAAAGTACCAACATAATTTGACCAATAATTATGACGTTAATGCCTCAATATCAACTCTATGGTCAATGCCGTGTCAAAAACAAGAGACAACCCTTACTGACTTACAACTTCCAGTTGTAGCTGACGTCACGTATTTTTTGCGATTGTTAGGCGAGTGACATAGGCCTGGTGCAGTGTGCAGTTGGATATGACTTTGGTTTCAAAAATTAGATACCCACCTAACCACATGATAACCATCATACACAAAAACAAAACACATACACAAAACCCGACTTCAAATTACCGAAATGGGACCAATTATTTAGCGAATTGGGACCAAATTAAAATGACTACTTCGAAAGTAGTAGCTTTCAATAAAAAAAAACATTCAAAATCGGTTCGCCCAGAAAAAAAAAGTGCAAAGATATTATGAGGTACCTAACAAACCTCCTCCTTTTTTGGAAGTCGATTGAAAACAAAGTCGCTTCCACTGTCTGTCCGTCCTGATGTATGCTTAGATCTTTAAAACTACCCAACAGATTTTGATGCGATTTTCACCAATGGATAGAGTGGTTCTCAAGGAAGGTTTTAGTCCCTACATAATTTGACAAGCGGGTGAATCCGCGAGTGTCCGTTAGTTCGTAATAAAAGTGTTATAAATAGGTACTGACGGTTTATAAAGTGTAGTCTTCTAGTTAAAGATGGATTGAAGAGATGTGATTCTAGTGTTTTAGTGGTCTATAATACCAGTAACGTCAAGTTCGTTATCTGTTTCCACGCTGTATTGTCTTCATAGCGGTCACTCCGAGGACTACCTGTGAAAGAAAACATGCCATTTTTAATCATAACATTATAAAATTATAATCATACATGATGAACAAACACACTTGTAGACTATTCCACAACTATATTAGATTCATTTTCACCATAGACAGTGAAGTATAACACGTTTAATAATGCTGAAAAGCGAAACCGGTCGATGAAAATAAATCTAATAAAGTTGTGGAATAGTGTACGAATGTGTTCGTTCATCATGTATAAGCTTAAGGTTCCACCAAGTGCCAACAATTGAAAGTATAAACGACAAAATTATACTTAATCATCATAACAGAGTATAAAAGAAACTCACATCCGATCCCTTATACACCTCTGCTTAATTATTTTTTTTTAATTACGCAACGGATTTTTATGCGGATTTCTCGACGAAGGTTTTTCAAACGGGCGAAGCCGCGTGCGTCCGTTAGTGTTCTATATGTCTCAAAAACGTATAACTTAAGTAGGTACCTACTTAGTTGTATCTTATTGACATCAAGATGTGGAGAAGCGGCGCAATAAACTCCAGGTACTTGGTACATGTACCAGGTACATGATTTACTATATTCTTGACAGTTGGGTAGGTACATTGTGGTTTCATCAAGATATAGGCCCAAGCATCATCTGCAAGCAGCATGTCCCTACCGAGCAACAGGCTTTGACAAACTTCTGTCTACCCCTTCTGGGAAACAGGCGTGATTATGTATTTTATTCATACAAGTTTGAATTCATAATTTCTAGTCTAAACAAAATGGATTCAGATCAGAAAAACAATAACTTATCTTAGTTTGTATCAAAAGAAGATTGCACTAAAACCGACCAAACCAATTAATTCTTTAATTGAATTATAGCCTGTTAGTGACACGACCTAGACTCAAATGAAGCCCACTAAGGCCTCTCTAAATCCAGATTCGTCAGAATTAGGAATTAGGTCAGTTCCAAAAGTACATTAATTTCGCTTTAACTATTTCCATTACTCGCCTTTTCTGCTGTTAGATTATTAATTAGGTAGGAACTAGTATTTTGACGCAAGCGGGGTTGCTTGGGTTTTATTTTTGTTCTAGTAATTTTTGAAACGGGTTGACTAATTTTGACTATTCGTTATGAACATACAAAAATACACAGCTCTCCTCGTTATAATATTAGTAAAACTGGTATGTTCTCACTAGTTCCATTGTCATTTTGTCCCATGGAACTAATGATAAGTATTTATTCTCATTAGTTCCATAGAATTTTGACAACACCCCGCCAAAACACAGGTTGTCAAAGATGTAAATAATTGAATGGATAAAGTCAAAAGGTTGCATTTTATGCGAGAAGTGGATCTACAAAAATTACTTGGAAAGTTACCCTGACCTGCGGCTTTCGAGGGAACAAAGTTAGCGAAGATTTACATTTTGTTAGTCCGTTCTGTGTACGTGTTGGACTAAAGACACTTAACTCGACTTTGCTTTAAATTGTTTCACTTTATTGCGATCGGTGCTGAATATGAGATTAAAGTCGGCGACATCGCAACATTTCTTGTAAGAAAATCTCTGAATAAGGGTCTTGTTCAGATATATTTTATAGTTTCACATATCCTTAGGTACACGTATAATAAGCTTGAAATAAGCTATTATACGCTAAGAGATAAGAAAATACATAATAAATGCGTAATTATGCCTTTCTTTGCAATAAATATAATAAGTAATTAATTCGTATCATCAAAATAATGAAATCTTTCAACGAAATTGCCGGAGTCTCAGGTTAAACTCTGGTCGGGATAAATTATATTTGTGTTATTCGACAATAGTTGTTCCCAAGTATTTACTAGGTATGCCATGAATGCTACTAATTGCAAATGTTGAGCGGAGCAAATTTTCTTAATTTATTTTTTATGCTGTATTTTTACGATTTCAGAGATATGCACTCCCGGGTATGATGTCGACCAGCATGCCAAATTTGGTCAAAATCGGTCGAGCCGTTTCGGAGGAGTTGGCACACAAACGACTTACACTTGTCGTCTAAGATAGAGCTTCGCTTCGCTCCGCTCAATAAGTTCAAATCAAATCCTTTATTTGCGAATATGGGTCAGGTTTACGTTACATGATAGATTATTGACAATGTACGCAGCCACATTCCACCTTACGGTATGCAAATACATTAGTAATAGTTAGTGATTCTAAACAATATAATTAAAAGCATGTCAAATTCAAAATATTTGAATAATATACGAAACGTCCATAAAATTTAAAAATTGAGTCTAAATTTAAAATGTTTAAATGAGAATCGTTCATAAGATTATTATCCAGCCGATATTCACGGCTTCAAAGTAATCTAAGTTACTCCTATAACCATAACCTAGATCCATAACATCAGCTGAAAGTCAAACAACGAAGATGAAAGTAAAACATCTCAAATAATAACCAAGGATTTGTCCGGACTTTTCTTATTATTCTAACACTGTATTATTCTAAATCCTGTATATCATCTAACGAAATGAATATCGAAAGTCTTCAGAAGTATAACAGATTTCCTGCAATACTGCTATTATTGGACTTAAAGC
Source organism: Nudaria mundana (assembly GCA_963556515.1). Classification (NCBI taxonomy): domain Eukaryota; kingdom Metazoa; phylum Arthropoda; class Insecta; order Lepidoptera; family Erebidae; genus Nudaria; species Nudaria mundana. The sequence goes on along the minus strand of OY748297.1, from coordinate 18,100,428 downwards.
CTTATAGCGGTCCTAGTAAAGTACCGTGTGTAATGTGAAAGTTGATGCAAGCTAGATAGGTCGTATTTTGTTATTGGCTGTCGGAAAATAATACTTCTAACGAACTCCATCCTAAGCCTTAGGCCGATACCTCACCGAGACGCCATGGCGACGTCGCCAGTCGGTCGCCAACTAGTTCTCATTGAGATATATGACGGCTAAGAATTATTAATGTTAATTACGTAAGTACTTAACACAAATTAATAGCTTAGGTAGTTTAAAATGTAAATGTTTAGTATAAAATGCTGATATCCGTGCATTAGGCCGATACCTCACCGAGACGCCATGGCGACGTGGCCAGCGACGTCGCCAACTAGTTCTCATTGAGATATATGACACTTGGCGACCGACTGGCGACGTTGCCAGTCGGTCGCCAAGTGAGTTAGCCGTCATATATCTCAATGAGAACTAGTTGGCGACCGACTGGCGACGTCGCCATGGCGTCTCGGTGAGGTATCGGCCTTAGTGTGGCATTGAGTTCAGGTTGTAATCAGATCAGCTACTGACCGAGTAATGAAACCTCCAGGAATCAAAACTGCTGTCTAAGCGGTTATAGACTCAGGCTCTTATTTGTGCAAATTACGTCAGGGAATCAATATCTATTTTCTTATAAATAATATAACAGTTTTAACTGTAACGGAGCACTTTTCTACTATCTTTCATATTTAGTTTGAAATGTATTACCTACAATACCTAGTATTAGAAGGATCACGGTCAAGTATCTAGGTATAATTTGTAAGTTCAACTCGTTATTATTAATGTACAACTTTTTAATATGTTCATAAATTTTGTTGGAAATATAATACTGTCATTATATAATAAATAATAGCTAATATAACCCCGCAATTTAAAGTACTATTGACACGCAAAGTAGCCATTTCCATAGGGACATTTGGAAATTTGTAATATTGAACCGGAGTTATTTTTACGACCTTTATACAACTTTGTGAAATGGTAAAGTTAGTACTGAGAGCCAAGTCTGTGTTCTCCGCAAATGCGATAGGCAATTATGTTGTTCAATAGCTTTTTTTCTCATTTGAACGTGAGTCAATTTCAATTCAAATCAAACCTCTGATATTCTGAAGAAGTGAAGTCTATTCTGAATTAGGTACAAAAAGTTCTGTTTATTTTATTTTTTTGTTGATTTTGGATTTGGGCACATAGCCCTTACTAAATATATATATGATAAGAAATAGTACCTACTATTAGGGTCTGATTTTACAACGCATTAAATGTTTTTCCGTTAACTTTGGGGAGGTTTAGGTCAAGGTAACTATTAAATAGATATCATCAAAACAGTGGATACTAATAGATCAAACCCTGAAAACATTTTAGCATGACGTTGGACACTATCTATACAATAAGAAGGAAAAATGGACAAGCTGAGAATTCAGTCCTTAAAACTTAAAAGTCTAGTAGACATAGACATTGAATTTAAAACTTAGGAAAAAGATTTTTGGGTGGAATTTGCTTCAAAAACATGATATGATTCTTGTAAAAGAAGACCTCCAGTACCCATGAACAGTCTCTTTCCAAGGAGGACAATATTGCCGTCTTTGACGAATGAATGAATGAATTTGTTAGCATCATTGAATATTTTCAGGTGTAGGTAATGACAACACTAGCTGCATACAGCAGCGGGATGTGACATATCACATCCCTTATGATTCACGATGGTCGATTTTATTATTATGAGTTCCGACTAGTAATGCAGATGACATTTTAATTGTATTGTACCTACCTATCTACCTTCCATTTATCTTTATGTACGCCAATCTCTGGCAGACCATAGAGAAACACTATTATCTATTTTTTAAGGACTGTAATGTACCTCACAAATTAAATGATTGATTGATTGATCGCTAATGTGTCATGGCTTGACTGAAAATGTGCTAGAAGTAATTAATACAGTTCTGATACTATTTCAGTGTTTTATTTAAAGAATTGAGCGATTGCAAACATGTTTAGACCTATAAGATGTTCAATAAATTTAACTCATCTAATCAACTTTTGAGAGTAGGTATATAGGTATACGAGCTCGTATGTATTGTTGATCCTTCTGTGATTCCTGTAGTCAATCCGGCCGAGATAAGCAGGGTTTTCTGCAGCAACCCACTTAGTCCCACTTGGACCAATTACTCCAATGCCTACCGTTATAAATTCTATTAAATTTAATTTAATTAAAAGATTTGAAGTAAAATTATTATTCTCTTATACAGCCAGATTGTGGTTTGATCCAAAATGAATGTCAGCATTACTCTTGTTTTCAGTAAATTTGTAAAGTTCATTCTTCAAAGTCTACTTAATGTCTTCCAGCTTTCAGTCGAGGAAAGTTTTCAAAACTCATGCCAATCGTGTTCTTAGGAAATGATTTTGGATTTTCTCAATTTTTGGGGCAAGTTATATGAGTATTCCATTGTCTTAATTATTTTGTTTAGATTTTAGCATTTTTCTATATATTCCAAACAAAACATTTGACTTAGAAAATTAACATTTCAAGGACAATTTTCCGTTCGCCCGTCTGTATGATGTAAGCTTTTTTTAATAAGAGAAAAATAAAGGGATAAAGTCAAAATAATATTGGCGGCCACTAATTTAATTGTATCCCAATATTCTTATAGTAATTCGGTCTCAAAATTTTAACTGTTTTATATAAAACTATGAACATTATTAAACTTTATCAGACAGAAGCATTTAATACGCTTATTATTCACCAGTTAGTTTAGTAGTCTCACATATAGTACTGGTAAAGTTCCTACAAAATCAAGCGTTCTGCTATTATTTGACTAGAACGGTAAGTACCTCAAGGACAAAAATGCCTACAAATTGGTGCCTAAGTTCTCGTCAACTTTCAGCATAAAATCTTTAATAGAACCACAAAATGTTTGTAGTCGTTTTGTACCCTTCAATTACTTAAAGTACAAACATTTAATTGAACAACCGCCATCGCTAACGAAACGTTTTAATATAATTACAATTTCTGCAAAATTTGTTGTTTCTCAATAAACTCTGTTTGGACAAGGAATTATACATTTTGAGGGTAGTTTGCAAAATCGTTTATGAAATTGGAACGAATTTAAATATGGAATTCGTATTTTAATATTTTAGTTCTTTAATTAAGCATAAGTAATAATAATATAAGCAATCGGCTAAGACTCTATTACATAAACAGGATGCATCTGTTCGTACTCTTCTTTTTTAGGGTTCCGTAACAGTATACTGGTAACTCCGCTGTCCGTCCGTCCGTCCGACTGTCACCGGGCTGCACCTATCTCATGAACGGTGACAGTTAGAAAGTAGTTTTTTTTTACAGATGATGTATTTATGTTGCCTCTATAACGACAAATACTAAAAAACAGAATATAATAAATATTTAACGGGGCTCCCATACAACAAACGTGATTTTTTTTTGCCGTTTTGGTACGAAACCCTTTGTGCGAGTCCGACTCGCACTTGGCCGGTTTTTGTTTGTTTATTTGTGTGTCATATATACATATATTACCGCGGCTTCGCCCGCTTTACAAATTTTATACACAAAATCCTTCCTCGAGAACCACTCTATCCATTGGTGAAAACCGCATAAAAATCCGTTACGTAGTTTTAGAGATCTAAGCATACATAGGAATGGACAGACAGCGGAAACGACTTTGTCTTTTAACTGTGTTATGTGATTATGCTGATTATGAAAGTAGATGTATCGGTATCCGTAAGGAGATTAATTGAGCGCGGCGTGTATGAACCTACAAGTTTTTTATTTTTTTATTCTTTTGTACATAGATAAATCAAATACATGCTATACAGTTTAATACAAAGAATATGCACAAAGGCGTGCTTAAGTCAATGTGACTTATCTGCCAGCAGACCTTAGAGTTGTAGAGGAGACCAGGTTTTAGTCAAGGGAGAAGTGTTTACCGTGTTTCTAAATACATGATGATGAATCATTATATATATATATTTATATAATAACTACAGAGTAAATAGGGTTTTAGGGCCTTTAAGAGAGCGGATGCCCAGCGCGTCGCGCGGCTTGGTCAGGAGCTCACTTCCCATCCCACGGCCAGCCGTGGATTCTGGCAACTGGCCAAAGCCGTGCAATCTAACTTTTGTCAGCCGTCGCTGCCTGTAATGTACCTCACAAATTAAATGATTGATTGATTGATCGCTAATGTGTCATGGCTTGACATGCTTCGCTCCTTTCCAAGCTTCCGGCATATGGTCTACCTCCTCAACTGTGCAGCTGGATTGCCAGCTTTTTAAACGAGCGCCGAGTGCGGGTCCTCTGCGATGGCCAGGCTTCTCGCTTCTTGCAAGTGAATGCCGGGGTACCGCAGGGGTCCGTACTATCACCAACTCTCTTTCTTCTGCATATCAATGATATGCTATCACTCGGGAACATTCATTGCTATGCAGATGACAGCACACTGCACGGGAGTTACTCGGTTCGTCCGACGGCGGGGCGATCTGAGATTGAGGAGGAGAGACGACGACTCGTGGCTGATCTCGACCGTAACCTCGACAGTATCTCTCAATGGGGTACCGAGAACCTGGTCGAGTTCAATGCCCGCAAAACACAGGCGTGTGCATTTACTGCGAAGAAATCCCCTTTCCTTCCCCTACCCTCTCTTCAGAATGCATTATTACCAATGAAGGACAACCTTGATATCCTTGGCATAGACGTTCGTCGAGAGCTCAATAATAAAAACTACATCGAAAGATGTATAGGGCTAGCTTCGCGGAAACTAGGAATACTGAATAAGGTAAAGAGATTCTTTACACCGGACCAGAGGTGTCTGCTGTACAAGACGCAGATTAGACCCTGCGTCGAATACTGCTCTCACCTCTGGGACGGCTCCGCGAAGTATCTGCTGGACGCTCTCGACGCTATGCAGCGACGGGCTATCCGTATTATAGATTGTCCGGAGGTAACGGGAAGCCTTGAGCCGCTAGTTCAGCGCCGAACAATAGCTTCCTTGGCCGCATTCTACCGTATTTACCACGGCGAGTGTTCTGAAGAGCTCTTCAATCTAATCCCACCCTCTTCCTTCCGATCCCGAACGACTCGTGCCGGGCAGAGATGCCACCCCCACACAGTGGATAGCATGTTCGCGAGAACCGAACGTTTTAAACGTTCGTTTCTCTGCCGAACGATAGTGGCCTGGAACGCCCTGCCTGTGCACGTGTTTCCTCCCACATATAATCCTGGGTTCTTTAAGCGGAGCGTGAAGAGGCACATCAGTAGGTCGTCAAGTTGATGGCCACTCTCAATAGTAATGTGTGCTGTGAGAGTGGCCCACAATCGCTAGACGTCGTCACGACTTACCACCAGGCAAGCGGCGTCAATTTGGCGAACCAAATATAAAAAAAAAAAAAAAGAAAAGGTACAAACAGCCACAAAAGAAACAAAACATTATAACTTACATTTAAAACATAATACTTAATAGGTTGTAGGAGTAGGTACATAAAGTAGATAATTATATTTTTATAAGTCAACAATACGCAGACAAAACATCATCCACAGAACCTTTTCCCAACTCAGTTGGGGTCGGCTTTCCAGTTTAACTGCGTTGCGGCGAACTTCGATTTTTTCCGTAAAGTGACTGCTATCTGACCTCCACAACTCATGGGCGATATCGAAGTTCTGTAGTTAGACCGGTCGGATTTTTGATTTAGGGCTAACTACTTCTAACGACTGCCATAGATGTTTGTACGACAACCGGGACCGACGGCTTAACGTGCTATCCGAGGCACGGAGGGGTTCCGCAGACAAAACATATAAATACGAAATTATTTCCTCACAATCACCTCTGAATGACACTTCATTATGTTTTAGGAAAAATATTAAAAAATATTAATTATTGCAAAAATTACGTTTCTTTTCAGATGCCTGTGAATAAGGACACTATTTCATTATGCAAGTATGACGTCACAAGTTGTATGCAGGTTGCATATTTACGTATACAACTTGTATTGTGCAAGTTGCACCTGACGTGACGTCATATTTGCCTGCAAGACTTGCATAATGGAACAGTGCCTTAATACTTTTAATTCTGTACTAAATTAAATTATGTATCCATTGAGACATGAGGAAGTAACTTGAAAACGAATTGTCCGTCACATAAAACAAGTGTCTAAATGTCCTTTACTTGAACTGTATTGTACCGAAATATATATAAAAGATAATACCGCCATAACAAAGGAATTGGACAGACCGTGAGATAAGACGAATGTATTCTTTTAGGAAGGTCATAATTGCATTAATATAATATTATTTACAAATAATATTAGCTTATAAAAGTGTTGCATTAAGAAGAATTTTAGAACACGAGTAAGGTTTTAAAGATAAGAGCCTTGGCGAGCTACGCACTCTCACGGTCCAGATTCATTCGGCTAATTTCAACGTGGTGCATATAGGTACTAAACAAACGGGACAGACGAGGTTCCGAAAATTATACATACTAAAAGTGCCCGGTAATAGGCTCGTCCCCTATTACGTGGGACCAACTTACTGTCCTGGTGATAACTGGGCATAAAATATACCTCCACTTACCCCTTTCAGGAAATATGCACGATTATAGAGTAGCTAGTATACAGTCAAGAATGTATCTCTTTGACTACAATTCAAAGGACTGTTACAAGTGTTCGAACAAAAAATTTCGAAGATAAAATCACAGAAGTCAAACCCTTGGGATCTGAATCCATAAAACAGCTGCGGCTTCGCAATTCACTGCAAATGTAGGTATACTTACAAGAGAATCTTTTAATATTTACAAAGTAATGCAAACATACTCTGCATGTAATTGTCAAAAAAAATCCTTTCAGAAGTAAATAGTATGCGTAAAAATGTCTTAAAAACTTTTTTGAACTTTCTTTCTGATGTTAGAAGTTCAGCTTCGTAGAGTTTTTTATATTCGGGCGAATAAAATATATATTTTATTAGCTGAGTTATGTCCTTTTGTGTGGTAATATTTTGAAGATTTTGGAATAATATCACAAGATATTATAAAACAAAGTCCTCCTCAGCGTCTGTCTATCTGTCTGTTTGCGATAAACTCAAAAATTATTTTTTCATACTGCTTTCATTAATGGATAGAGTGCTCAAGAAAGGTTTTAGTATATAACTTGTCAGAGGCTATTGCCGTGGGTGTCCGCTAGTTAGATATACTATAGGTAAAAATCTAACTATTATTATAAGGGGTCCACCCGCTAGTTTTTTTTTTTAAATTGAGAGGTTGATAAGACGACGATTTAAGTATTCGTTAGAGAGATATTTAACTTAATAGCATTTTTTTTGGTAAAAACAGAGAGTGACCCTCCCTCTAACTTATGAACGGCTGGCTCGAAAAATCTGAAAATATTAAAATGTTAGTCCGTGTATAACTTTCAAGGAAAACTATAACGGAGGAACTACATGGGTGACTATGAAACCCTATTCTATGCGTGGCCTGACACGCACTTTGCCGGTTTTTTATTTAGTTTTATTACAACAAAGTAATAAAGATCAGCAATCGTTAACAAACGTGCCACAATCGCTCTATAGGGTATTCAGGTTTGACCTTTAAACGGCACATGCGCACATAATAGGTATTATCGCTGTAAATGAATTGGTTCCAGGCAAATATAGAACTAATACAATAGGATGACGGTAGGTTATAAATGTGAAAAACTATGTCAATCGTAAAACTACTTTGATAAATATGTAATAAGTAGGTAGGTATATATTTTGCTTCGGTGAAAAATTAAAATACTGACTTTGTATTATAACAATACTAGCGGACGCCAGCGGCTTTGCCTCTTGACAAATTATATACTAAAACCTTCCTCGAGAACCACTCTATACATTGGTAAAAACCGCTCAAAATCCATTGCATACATAGGAACGGACAAACTGCGGAAGAGACTTTGTTATAAAACTATGTTATGATTATACTACTCTCGCGATTTCGCTCGCGTCCCGGTTTTTGCAAAGTTTTTAATTTCTCCTCCACTCCTATTAGTTGAGTGATATTACAGTCTTCCTGAAATTAACGCGTTCAACCAATGATTTTAAATACAATGGATTTCGGATCATCGCTCAAAAGTGTCCGAACTAAAAGAGAAACAAAACGCTAAAAGAGAAACAATCGCGCGCCAGTCTTGATTTTGACAACTGAACGACAACACGTTGCACAATGCCGTACTGTATTGTAAAAACGTGTAAAAACTACGAAAAAAAAGCAAATTGAAGACGGTGTATCATATTTTCAGTAAATAAGCTTTTGTTTTATTATTTGCAATTTATTATTTCACTTAAAATACAGTATTTCGTCGATAATAAATTAAAAGACAAAAGTAAATATTGCAATCCAGTCCAATACCGAAGTACCTATCTGTCTCTTTCGAACTCATCCCAAGCTCAGTAAAAATAAAGAGACCATTTCATTTTCACTGAATAATGTACTAACAAAATGACCATTCAGATTTATTCGGATTACCGATAGCGATAAAACTATTTGGAACAAAGATTATAGTGGAGACGCCTTGGCTCTTTATGATTTTTTTTCGTTATATGAACCAACATCTATTTCAGTTTTCCTCGGGATCCAGTACACTGTGCACAATGGAAAAATATTATTGCCCTAGCACGGCGAGAAGAATATTTTGATCCAAAAAATAACAATCTTGTTTGTTCGGCTCATTTTATGGACATAACAAAAAGAGGTCCGATCTTTATGAAACTTGTACAAGAATCCCTTGATTGAATGGAGGAGATAAGCCCAAAAATGTTTTTAATTTTCACAGGGTATCATTGTTTTGTCATAAATATAATTACACATGTCATTTTATTTCGTGTATGTACTGTTATTTTCTTTTTATTTGGATTCTCGGTAATGTATTCCCACGGGAATCGGGGCCGAGATAACTATATCTCGCGGGCGGAGTCACGGTGATCAGCTAGTAGCCAATAATTTCGTATCCCAAAAATTAACCATAAGATAAAAATAAATTAATGATGCGCAGTTTTAGCAACTAATTCAGTCACTTGAAACACGGCTATCTTGTAGTAGACGTAGCGACATAGCGTTATGAAAATAGTAATGAAAGCGGAAGAACTAGGACACCCGCAAGAAGTTTGGCATTTATAATATTATAATTAGTTAAATTCATTAATTCCCTTTTTGTTATTCATACACTACAGTTACTTATTATGAAACTGACTCGAAAAAAAAAATCTTTGTCAGTCGTTAATTAGTTTTTCAGCTTATTTCGTCTAACATAAACAAGTAATTACAATTTATAAGATTATGGAATTTATTGTAGTCTTACATTAATTATTACGCCTACGTAGGTACATATCATGGAATCCTTAAAAGACTTTAACAAAATAAACCTACTCCATTGTTTCTATGTTCACGTAGTTCAAGTATAAGCTGCATAAGGTGAATTAGTCAGGCGGACAGATAGAAGCTACGTAATGCGATAGATTAGTGCAAACAAAAGTGAACACTATTCCGTTGAATCAAGGTTTAAATTTTAATATGAAATTTGTTTATATCTATGTATGCCTATGTATAATGTATAGGTCGACTCGGGACATTATTTTCTTGCGATTTGTTCTAGATCCTATGTCCGTTGTATTATAAGGTCTTTGCGTTCAACCAAACTAACACCCTGCTTTGACTTATTATCGAAATATTATGACTGTAGTGTGATGAGAACGTGTGGTGGATACCTGTTCTCATCACACTACAGTCATAATATTTCTTTTCGATAATTCCAGGATCATAGGCGGATGCCTATGATCCTGGAAAAGTCTGGAGTCAAAAATACGGAAGATCGCATTCTATGATGATCTGTCCCACTGTGGCAAGAAATAGATTGATTCTGTTTTTCTGTATGAATCACGTTGAGAAAAACCTACCTACGTGACATTGATAAATAATTTGAGAACAAAGAACAAGGACGCTATGTTTTTAGTGGCATTATGATGCAGTGGTGGTTAGGTCTTTGTTATTTTGTGTAGTGCATTATAATAACATAATTTGTACATAGTTTGTGTGTTCATTTACGTTGTATGTAGGTTATAAAGACGATGATACACACATTATGTACTGAACAATTTTATAGTCTATAAATACACTTAATGATCAGAAATACCTAGGTAGTACCCACCGCTTACAGGTCACTTTTATGAGTTACTGTGGCTCGTCCTTTAATCGGCAAGAACATCGCTTAAAGGTAAGGTAGGCTGAGTTTCTGATGTTGTTAAATCGCATTTAAAAAGGTATTTTTTTTTTAATTGGAACATTTCAGTATGGAAATTTTTATTTTTAATCCAAATCAATCACTACTAAAAGATTCAATAGTCAATACTCAATAAACCTGCATTACACCCGATTTTGAATTGACTGCACTGCACCTTGCAGTCAAGCCCGTCAATTGGATTGTCAAGTCCTTGACACAATAGCGTTCGCCTTTGTCTAGATTACGACTGTAGCACGTACTAGCTTTGTCAACAATATAACAGCTTTTCAAACAGCAACACAAAATCACGCCATTATCCCTGAAGGGGTAGATGGAGGCGTGTATTAAGCCCACAATTTGTTGCTACCACAAAGCTAATAGGGGGTGAACCTATTGCCTTTTCCGGACATTATAGGTAGTTAAAATTTTATCAGACCCTCGCTAGTTTTTATTTTTCTTCTCAACGATCTACTCAAAATAGACGCGTTATTGGCTGTCCGTCTCGCCGCACATACGGGAGCCCCAGTCTCTACAGTACAGTCTCCTGCGGGAGCATTGGGTCCCTTTAAGTTGGGCATCAGTCGCGGCTGCTGCACCTGTCATTTTGGTGACCAAAATTCGGAAATGTTGTCCGAAGTTCCACCGGCTATCTAGCTCTAGATACTTCATTGAGGGCTCAATGCCGATGCTAACGCTCCCGACATTTATGGTGGTCCTGCAGGATCCAGCCGCGCCTAGGTCCTTGGAAACACAAAGCCTCGGACTTGACTCGGTCAATAGGTGCACCACGAACAAGGACAACTTAGACGCGAAGATGTTGATAGGGTTCCTTTGAACTCTGGTCAATGACAAGAGTTCAAAGAACCAGACTTAGCTAAAGGTGGCTAAAGTCTGCTGGCGCTCTTCTGTGTTGGCTGGGTTATTCTTATCCTTCAGGAGTCTTACCTGTTACGCCCGGCAATGAACGGCAGGGGCGGACGTTATATGGCTTGACTTGAATCCAAGTACACGAGGATAACTTAAAGCATATATGACATCCTGATTGAGTGCCTAACGGTGTCAAATTGACTACAATAACATCAGGTGTACATAATGTGGTTAGAACAATAGAAAAATAAATTACGTAGCGGGAACAATGATATGTCGTTATGATTGATGCTTTAATAGGTACTATATACACTTACAACATGCAGACAATAGTGCTTGCAACGCGCATTCACTTCTAGTCTATAAATAGTATTAAAATTTGCTATTTTTATCTATCTCTTTGTCAGCTATTAACTCGTTAAACAACCAACTGTCTTCGCTATAATTTTAAGCTATTCAGTTCAACCGAGATGGATTGATCGCCTAGTAGTATAATATTACTACTGCAACGGGTAGGTTTTACTATATTAGCTGATTCCCGATTCCCGCAGCACCTGCACATTTACATAAGTGGTTCAGGGTTTGTCTCTGGTACGCACCAGAAGGTATTTCCAGTATCGCCCAGCGGACTTTGGCCACCTGCGTGGCCTCCTTGGGGTTTGGTCGTAATGAAAATCCCGCGTCGGTCGTTGGGGTTGGGTTTTATCCCGCGTCCCTGGTTGCGTGCTGTCGGGCTGGAGTCCCAGGGTATTCACGGCTAGACTCACTACGAGGTCCCGGCGTTGATTCGCCCACGCTGAGCACTCCACTAACGTGTGGAGTGCAGTGTCATCGTCGGAAACCTCGCAGTGTTGACACCGGGGGTGTTGCAGAGGTTGTGCAACGTAGACGCTGGGATAAACTCGTAATAAATGCTTCTTCAGTACAATTTGGATAAAATGTGAATATGTAAAGGGTATACGTATGGTGTTGTCTAGCCGTCCATTTCTACTGTTTTATTATAGAACAGACAAATTATTAAGAGACACATGCACCAGAATATAGTATGAGAATATAGTATGAGAATATAGTATACTTAATATTCTGTGCATGCACTCATGCTATTTTAATATTATATTTTGAACGCTCCGAACTCATAAACAAAAGGTTGAACGGTAATAACTTTTCATCTCCTACGAGAACAACTGTCATAGTATAAGTTCTGTATCAAACTTTATGGAGAACTCGGGGTTTGTACTCGTAACTTAGGGGTTTCATGGGATATATGAAGTTATGTGCTCTGGAGATGAGAATTTTGGAGCAAATCCCCCATTGGTAATCATTTCGATCAGTTTTCTTTAAGACCTTGCAGACGGTTAATTTTTAGGGTTCCGTACCCGTAAGGGTAAAACGGGAACCTTGTAACTGAGACTTCGCTGTCCGTCCGTCTGTCTTGGGCTGTTTCTCATGAACCGTGATAGTTAGAAAGTTTAAATATTCACAGAGACTGAAAAACAGAATTTAATAAATATTTAAGGGGGCTCACATAAAAACGTAATTTTTTGCCGTTTTGGTACGGAACCCTTTGTGCGCGAGTCCAACTCGCACTTGGTCGGTTTCTTATTGAGCGGAGCGAAGCGGGTGCATATGCACTCCCGGGTCTGAACCCGGGAGTGCATATATCTGAAATCATGAAAATAGAGCTGACCACCGAGGAATAATCACCGAAAATGTCCTGGACATCACCAAAAACCAGATGATTAAATGGCTGCCATGGAAACACGTGCGTCAACAATGAAAATATTTTTTTTTTCATTCGATTAATTAATGTTCGATTCTGATTCTGATATGTAATAAAAACATTTGCTGCGCTCAACATTTGCAATTAGCAGCATGCATTGCATACCTAGTTTAACATCTAAATACATGTGTTAGTCACTAGATATACCTAGATAAAACTGCTCATACGTACAATCTTTGTAGTAAGTAAGTAAATAGGTAATGTTAGTTTCCGACATTTGCAAAATTGGTCAACCTACCTATCTGCAGTGCCTGCAATTATGTCAAGCCACTCAAGGTCTAACTACGGAATGTTACTGCACGCGCATAGTGATTGTAACAGGTTACTTGATGAATCATAAATTGTTTAGCAATTGAAATCTTTGCACGTTCGTGTTTTTTCTTTGTGAATAAATTAATATGCTGATAAAGTTAGATGTAAATAATAAATATGTTAGGACAATTCACATAACGTCATCTAGTCTCAAACTAGAACTTGTGATATGAGTACGAGATAAACTGATTGATACAAATACTTATATACATTTTTTTTGTAAATACATACATAGCATACATAGGAAACATCCAGACTTCGGTACAAACGTATGTGTCATCACACAAAGTTTGTCCCGACCGGGAATCGATCCCGAGACTCCGGTGTCGAAAGCGGATACACTACCGACCACACCACCGAAGCAGGCATGCTGAAAGATGTCAATATCATCTGCGTGTTACATTACGCTATTAACTTGTGACCAACAAATTATTAGCAATATTTGGGTGTATGATTCACCTATGCTTACCTCCAGGGATATAGGAGTGACTTTATATGAGTGCCTTGGTGGCGCAGTGGTATCAGTATGCGAGTACCCTAAGGTCCCATGTTCGATTCCGGATCGAATCAAGTTATTTGTGCGAACCACAAATGTTTGTTTCGGAGATTGGATATTTTCTATGTATAATACGAGTATGTATGTATTTAGAAATATATATGTATGTTTATCAGTCGTCTAGATCCCACAGCACATGCTTATATTAGCTTAATTTTGGCTAGATGACGTCGTGTGAGAATGTCTAATAAAAATATTTATACTTAAAAAAAGTTAATGTAGGAGACCTACTTACGTGCTATTAATTATAATGAGAAGAGAGAGAACCTACATAAATGTTATTATTCTAGATCGATTAACCTAATTTACAACTTGATCATGAACAGATGATTTAAAATGTAAATATTATCGATTCCTTATCAAAACAAATAGATGCCTACATTACAGAATTGCAGTACTTACTACATAGTAATTAGGTCTGTGAATAATCTTTCTTTTTTTTTGTTTCCTGAGCTAAGAGTAAGGAAGACTTTAGTTAAAACGTGACGCTAACATGCTTCTGAGCAGAAAAGCATACCTAATCAGCTAGATGACATGATATCATAATCATATATCCTCTAGGTAGGGACTAGGCAGAAGTGCAATAGAGACCCACATTTTGTTAGTATAGTTTAAGACATATTAGGCTCAAATCACACCGAAATGGCAGCGCAGCGGCGAGCTTCTTAGTGTCATATGATTTTAAACTTTATCTTCATTATTGTAATACATAGTATCGCTTGAGAAACATGGAATCTCGCGGCCGCCCGCGACGCCGCGAGCACTCCTACGCGGCCAATAATGAAGATAAAGTAATTAAAGTCTAGTCAGTCTGTCAGTAAAAAAAGTAGGTAAAGGAATTAAAGTCATATGACACTGAAAAAGCTCGCCGCTGCGCTGCCATTTCGGTGTGATTTGAGCCTTAGGCGGTGACTACCCTAGTCGCCCTATGATCGAACACTAGACCTCGCGACCAAACATTATTTGAGCTTTTTCCCCCCAATGCAAAAAAGCTCACGATGATAAAATTGTATTAAATCAAGGAACACTTGTGCCAAGTTTCCTGAAGATCGGATACAAAATGTGACTGCTAGCCCGGAACACACAAACAGACAGACAGACGGACGAAAGCAAAATTGTCCAATCTCGAAATGTAGACGCTTCGCTCGATACGCTTGCTCGGTCAAATAGGTAGATATTATCTCTAAATGAAATATTAATTTAGGTTATAAAACTATCCAACTGACTGTATGAAACTATAAACTAAGAAAGTTAAACTCATATGACAAGTTAAATGTTCATGTAAGTTGATGAAAGCTGACTACATTTATGTCATTCACACCGCAGTAACTAATAAGCCTCATTTCTCTGTTTATTAAGAGCCCCATGAGTACAATTTTCGTTTAGTAAGAAGGGTAGTATCAAACATGGGTATAGTACGGTTGGAAGCATGATAATCTTGACCCTTGTAACTTCATTACTTTTTCTCTTAAGTAGGGTTGGTTTTTTCTGAAGAAAATCGGATTCTTCTAGCATTTCATAGCAGTAATACGAATGAAAAGATTGAATGGAAGAAATAGAAAATATTTAGTTTAATCTGGTTTATATTACTCATTGAGATTTGTAATTTAAATTATTCTTCCTCTTCATAAACATTTAGTAGGTCGGGTATCAATTGAATTAAAAAAACCGAAGCGATTTCCAAGTGATCCTAACTTTATAAAATTGTCAAAGGTGATGAAAATATTTAGATGTTTGCAAAATTAATTGTGAGTTATACACATACGCCTATATCCCAGAAGAGGTAGGCAGATGCGCATTACATACCTACAATTTGCCAGTAATTTTAGTCCCACGCAATAGGGGGCAAGCATATTGCCGTCGCCGCACTCTAAAAAGTACTCGTAGGTTATGTCCAAAATGGCCGAATTAATTTAATAAAATAAGCAGGAAACCCGTTGACTTGCGATGAAATGTTGATGAAAGGCAACAAAATCTTACGTGCCAACCGCTGTGGTACACCCAATTAAAGTCCTGGGCGTCAGTACTCAGAGTTACATCTATATTTTAAACCCATATTTGCAATGCATAATAATAAAGATTATTTTGAAAACAAAAAAGACATGTTTGATACTCAATCAGCATTCACGGGATCAATACGTAATACGTAATAAGGTACTAGAGGTATTTAAGAAAGAAATTGTAAATAAATCACGAACCCACGGCCTTTACCTAACAGGGGGAATGCTCTGATCACTGACACCGATGATGACATCAGTTTTTGTCATTTATTTATAATTTCTTTCCTAATATTTTAAGAATAGTTTAAGCAAACTCATTGCTTTGAAATACAAAAATATAGAGGTATTTATCGGGATATGTATTCCTGTAGAAAATAGTAAAGAGAAATCTAATACACGATTATTATTAATTAATTAACTAGAATACCTTATTGCCAGGCATAGGTATGTCACTCGCCTAACAATCGCAAAAAATACGTGACGTCAGCGACTACTTGAAGTTGTAAGTCAGTAAGGGTTGGCTCTCTTGTTTGTGATACGGCATTGACCATAGAGTTGATATTGAGGCATTAACATCATAATTATTGGTCAAATTATGCTGGTACTTTCCTGACAACCCTAATGTTTGAATGATGTTCTCTGTAAACAAAAGAATGTGCTTTAATTAACGTCGGAGTGCAAGTTCTGTATGTAAGTACTATTCCCTATTCTGTGCTATTGCTAACAGTTCCATTAACCTAGCAAGCGAAGCCGTAGGTGTCAGCTACACAGAAAAGATTAGTTATAGGAATCCAAGATGGAGTTTATAAGCGTTTCAAAACAATTTTAGCTTTGTCATTTAAAAATTCAAAGGATCTCAAACTTAACCTTAATGACTTAATTACGACGATAAACATGATTTGTGATGGTTTTCAAAGGGATGACTTAAGTATGCTATTAAATGTTTAAAGTAATAGCCATACTAGCGGACGCCCGCGGCTTCACCCGCTTGACAAATTATATACACAAAAACCTTCCTCGAAAATCACTCTATCCATTGGTAAAAATTGCATCAAAATCCGTTGCGTAGTTTTAAAGATCTAAGCATACATACAGACGGAAACGACTTTGTTTTATACTATGTTATGATGATAAAGATGTTAATGACGAGTAACTTAACCTATCTCGGTTGGAGAGTGATATTATTTTATACCCTGCTAAAGTTAAATTAGACTGCTAAATTAATTTTTGCTTTTTAAAGCAATGAGTTTGCTGAAACTATTCTTAAAAGTTTAAGAAAGAAATTGTAAATAAATCACAGAAACTGATGTCATCGGCAGGACTCGAACCCACGGCCTTTTCCTAAGTCCCATAGTTTCCTAGTCATCGTAGGTCAGTGAACAGAGCATTCCCCCTGTTAGGGAAAGGCCGTGGGTTCGAGTCCTCCCGGTAACATCAGTTTTGTGACTTATTTATAAGACTTAATATGCTAAATTGGAAACATAAGCATAGGGTGGCATGGGGGTCCACCAAAATCTTAGAAGTGCAAGTCCACCTTAATTGCTAAACGCACGATGCTCTCGTAAACTGAAAAAATGCTCGTGTAGTGGCAATATGCTCGTCCCTATTACATGGGACTTACAAAGGCCCTATGGGAAACAGTCTTGATTAAATTGGGTACATGGATGAAAATGCATTCTTATAAGTTCTGAACGTTAATCCATATCTTTACATAAATACTAGATGTCCCATCAAACTCCGTCTCAATCTCACCTTTTGAATTTTCCCTGAGCTTCTATGAATATTTATTCAGAGCATTCAAGACCAAAATTAGCTATATCAGTCTAGTCGTTTCGGGTTTTAACGAGAGAAGTGAACGATTTTGAACAGTACGAAAATACGTTAAGAGTATCCCCCTTGAGGGATATAGAGGGGATCATTACGACCACAGTTCGCCAGTTACTGCTGGTCTTACTGCTGTTTTCGGGAACTTGAGCAATCTTGGCAAAGACCTCCAAGGCCCAACCTTGGAAATGTTGATTAAAGGCCCTAAACAATAAAACAATAACCCGTTTGTCACCGCCATCATGGTGTGTCAACAATCATAACAAAACCCTTGAGAAGCAATTAAAACTTTGCAAGACTTTATAATTTGTACATGTTTTGAACTCATAAGCACATGAAGCTTATGAGTTCAAAACACGCATACAACAGGTAAAGTTGGTTTATTATGAAGCTATTGCGTGTAACCTCCATAGATACTCGTATTAATGATTAAAATTATATTATGTCACTGTAGTAAATTCCTTGTCTTATAACAACTATTTAAGATTACAACGTTTCAATATTTTTTTTTTAATTCCCACGGTAATACATTACTGGGATAAGAAAATAATCATTATATAGGTATACTTAGTACCAGTGTGTCAGATACCTCGTCCAGCTGTTTGGTGCTAACTGCTAGGTCTGCTAAGAGGCTAATATAATATACCTAAATATTATGTAATAAATAAATTGGCCGATGGGAACAAAAAGTCCTCGAGTGGCAATCGTGTACTGGGAGAGGCTGCGTGGGTGGGTCACGAGGTGACTGACGACGTCGTAAAGGGTGTGGAAAGCGCAGGACCGATGTTGTGGCATTTTTTGGGGGAGGCTTCTGCTATGCCCAGCAGGGGGCGTAATTATGTTATAACTAATTGACTTCGAAAGGGAGACTATCATTTCTTGTTGAATGTCCCTCCGCCACACCATAGGTAGGTATATCGAAAACGGCACATGCAATTTACTTTTTTTTGCATATTGTCCTGCTTGATTAGTAAAGGGGTATGGACAACTTGTTACTGGAAGTGTACCGGAACTACCCTTCGGAGACAAGAGTGTGAACGGCAAAAAGTCGTTCTCCGACCTTAGTTTATTTATCTACGGTCTTGGCAATCTATTGTGAATGTGAATCTACTTTAATTTATTGTTTCTTCGTAGAAATATATATACATTACGCCGAGTACAATACAATTCAATACATTGTATTTTTCGCAGGAGACGAAGAAAATAAATTCGTGGATTCTGAAAATAAATAGGTATAGAGTGTAGGAATTTTAGTTTACTAGATGTGCCAACCAATATTTATTAGTTAGCTATTCAGATGTAACTTACGGGATATAGGACTATTGTATGCTACATAAGACATCCAATTGAGAATATGGTTGGTATTCACTGAGGTTTTTTGTACATACTAGGTGGCAAGAAAATGTTAGGTACATCCTTCACATGCGATACACCACGCATTATGACATCTGCACAGGATCTGTCCTTTACAATTTTTATGGTAACGGACGCACTGGTCCTTATCACGCTGTCTTAGGCGTCACCGCGACAGATTCGCGTGTTCCCATGCTATCCCACACGTACGACGCTGTCACACACGTTTAAAGTGTCGTAGCGCGTAGATAACGTAAACGTCAGACGTCGTAAGACGTAGGACCAGTGTTAAAAATAGTAAATGAACAACAAACCGCGTTTCATGTACCTATCTACCTAGATTTTTTTGTAGAAATGAAGCAAAACGTGGTGTTTTAGGGTAGGGACATACACTAGGGTATCGAAAGGGTAGGTAGTACCTAAGTTCCTACATGCTTTGTGAATTTGCAATAATTATGTTATTAGTTGTTGATTAATAAGTCGAGTAATAATTACGACACCGAAAGCAGTTACACATCATCATTATAATGTAAGTACATATATGACATTTTAAAAACAAAGGTATTTATATCACAAAAATCTCTTCAGGTCTTTATTTTATTCAACCACAACAGCGTAAGCGGATAAACCTGCAGCCATTTTGTATTTAAAGCTTACAGTGTCCAACAACGTGCCGTAACGGGGGATGATACAATTAGCGTCACATTCACTGTACGCTGCTGTCCATACCAATTAAATATTATCGATGCATTATAACAGCTTAATATCATTCTGACCGTACTGAATTAAGGTTAATTTATGAGGGTCGTGAAGGCACTCAGCCCAGAGGTTAAGCCGTCTTTATTTAGATGGTAATCATTTTATACTCTTCTACAGTTAATTTTATACCATAATAGTAACTGCAAGTATATATTACGAGTATATAGTGGTATGGTACTTCTCCAATCGTTACCCATTCGAGAAAGTACGATTGGAGAATGATGTTACTTATTAATTCGATGTGTACTTACTTTAAGTATAATTCCGAGTATTGTGGTTTGAAACTCCATCATGTCCTGTTTGTCAAAATTATATACTTAATATGTTTATATCAACTCTTTAATGTTACTTCTTTTGTATACACTTTCTTTTGAAATGCAATCTGGACTCTGATCTTTCTGATTTGTATTTTCTATATTTATTCGGTTGTAATCTATTATGTGTAAATAAATAAATAAATAAGTATACGCTGTCTGGAAGAGATTGTTTATGACGTTAAGATCTCCTTTTGTACATTTAGTTATAAATATGTTATGTGGCTTATTAAATATCTGTGGTTTATTTATAACTATAATTAAGTATTTTAATTAAATACACATAACCACCACCCCTTGTTATTTAAAAGAACGTTTTATGTTCCTGAATGACACACATTCCAGATCTTTGAGGTCGTCGGTATCCCTGGAATTAACAGTTCCTACTCATTCCACAAAGTTCTACGACAAGTCCTTTACGGTCCAGGCTGTTAGGTTGTGGAATGCTTTGCCTGTCGAAATTAGAAGGGCACAATCCCTAGCTGTTTTTAAGGGACTGGTCAAGCAACACTACCTGGATTCTTGAAGTAGCTTGTTTATATTTTGTATGTATATATTTTATAATTACTGAACTATTCTTATGTAACTTATATCGTACCTGCATTATATATTTGTAATACGTATCTAGATTTATTATAATTATTGTTTAGTTTTTAATAGTTTATTTATTAAAATTAATTTGTAATAAGTATTTGGCACCAATATTTTACCCACGTTAATGTTTGTCTCTCTAAATACCTGTCCATCCTAAGGTTGCCTGTAAGATATTGCTTTTAGCGATAAGGCCGACCTTTGTACATCCTGTATTTTTGTATCCTATGATTTTTTAAATTGGTGTACATTAAAGTTTATTCAATCAACAAGAAATTCAATCAACAATCAACAATCAATACTAATATCGGGACCAACCTTGTGTGATGGCACGTACATTTGTGCCGAAGTCTGGGTGTTTCCTATGTATAATATGTATGTATTTACAAAAAAAAAATATAAGTATTTATATCAGTTTATCTAGTACTCACATCACAAGCTCTGCTTAGTTTGAGACTAGATGGCGTTGTGTGAATAGTCCTAACGTATTTATCTATTTAATTTATGTCGAGTAAAATATATTCGTATTGTCGAGCCAGACGCTGTAAAACCGTTATTTATTTTCTACTTCGTCAAATTTGGTTTTCTTTCGAAAAATATGTCTTTTCTGTAAGAATTGTCCTATTTCTGCACAGTTAGTTTGTAGTGCAATCCTATCAGTTTTTCTCAAGCTATATGTAATGGAGTCAAACTGAAACAGTACATAATGGGTTTGTTTTGCCTACGATCTTATGGAAACTATTCCATTCTGTAAGAACTGGTTCATATTACACATAAGGGCTCGTTTAAGGAGACGCGGGGCGTCGAGCTTCACGTGTGGCGTGGCTTGGCGCGGCACGTCGAGCGATTTAACCGTTTATAGAGAGGCGGCGCGTGAAGCGGCCCGCGTCGCGTCACGCGCATACTCAAACATATAGAAATGCAGGAGTTCGTTTAAGAGTCCTCCTCAATGATTTTAAATACAATCCTATTAAATTTTACCGTTTTCGCTGATTTTACAGACGTGTTTTTACACTGAAAATACTGTATTTTTATAAGTTTTAATGCACAACATGAAATATCATTTCAATAATGATCTAATAAGTGAGCTACTTTCTTATTTTTGTCATTAAATTTTGATTAATCGACCTAAAACAATCGGTAGTTTTTCGTATCTTTTGCTGGAAGAGGTCTAGAATATCACAAATTCACTAATCGTTTTGACGTCTAAAAAGTATTACAAAAATACAGTGTATTCTTGTAAAAGTCATCTATCAAATGTATGGATTACTTTTTATCACTTTCATAAAAAAAAATTGAGTAAACAAATATTTAAGTTAGTCAAATTTTAGAGAAAATGGGCAATGAATTGGTTCTTATTTCTGCTACATAAAACTCTCGTTCATAAAATTAAAACAACATAAATAAACCTTGGTTCAAAATCAATCCATTTCCAAAAAAAAAGAAAGCTAAATAATAAAAAATAGGCTGTAAATAATCTTTTAAAAACACCTAAATTTCGCTTTATATTACTCGACGCATGCCTCAAGTAAACAGTCCGCGCCAAGCGCTTACAGGGAGAGGACGTGTCGCTCTGCGCGCCAAAATTCGACGCCGTCTACAGACGAATATAACGTGGCGTGAGATTTTGATACTTTGGTAATATTAGTTATTATTTTGTGATGATTAGGCTTCTTTTTAAATACAACAAGTGATTATGTAGAATGTATTTATCATTATTATTGTTAAAAAAAGCTGTTATATTTTATAAAGCTGGATTACTCACTCACTCACTGACACAATTTTATTGTTCTCCTTGATGGTGGAGGGAAAGGTACCTATGTTTTATTTTGCAACAATGTAAAGGGGGTTCGGGGACCTAGGGAAAATTCCGAGTTTTTGAGATTTGCCCTCCAGTCCCCCAAGGGGGGCTCCCGAGTAGAGTGAAAATGAGTAATAATTTTATAGAGGTAGTTTTTTATTTTATTTTTTTGTATTGGGTTCGCCAATTTGACGCCACCCGCCTGGTAGTAAGTCGTGACGACGTCAAGTGATTGTGGGTCACTCACAGCACACTATACTATAGGGAGTGGCCCTCAACTTGACGACCTACTGAACCCAGGATTATATGTGGGAGGAAACACGTGCACAGGCAGGGCGTTCCAGGCCAGTATCGTTCGGCACAGAAACGAACGTTTAAAACGTTCGGTTCTCGCGAACATGTACCTACTGTGTGGGAGTGGCATCTCTGCCCGGCACGCGTTGTTCGGGATCGGAAGGAAGATGGGATCAGATTGAAGAGGTCTTCAGAATGCTCGCCGTGGTAAATACGGTAGAATGCGGCCAAGGAAGCTATTGTTCGGCGCTGAACTAGCGGCTCAAAGCTTCCCCTTACCTCCGGACAATCTATAATACGGATAGCTCGACGCTGCATAGCGTCGAGAGCGTCCAGCAAATACTTCGCGGAGCCGTCCCGGAAGTGAGAGCAGTATTCGACGCAGGGTCTAATCTGCGTCTTGTACAGCAGACACCTCTGATGCAGTGTAAAGAATCGCTTTACCTTATTCAGTATTCCTAGTTTCCATGAAGCTAGCCCTATACATCTTTCGATGTAGTTTTTATTATTGAGCTCTTGACGAACGTCTATGTCAAGGATCTCAAGGTTGCCCTTCATTGGTAATAATGCATTCTGAAGAGAGGGTAGGGGAAGGAAAGGGGATTTCTTCGCTGTAAATGCACACGCCTGCAATGTGCTGTCATCTGCATAACAATGAATGTTCCCGAGGGATAGCATATCATTGATTTGCAGAAGGAAGAGTTGGTGACAGCACGGACCCCTGCGGCGCCCCGGTATTGTTCCTCGATACATATATACATAACCGGGGCAACACAGGTAAGGCGTGTTGTCAGGGCGGCGTATTTGTGTCTCCGTGAGAAACGTCACAGCGGGCCGAGCCGTCTCAAGGTATGGTGGACGGCATCGAGGTTCGCATGGAGTCCACGGATGTTGGTGAACTCCACTTCGAAAAGTGAAGCTGTCGGGTTTCCTGGGGCCGCTGTGGAACGTTTACTTATTTCTGTTGCACTGCCATTATAAATTTGAAGAAGAAGCGTGAAGACAGGGCGACATTTGGTGCAGCAGTAATAAGTGACAAAGCGCAGGGGCTAACTTCGTCTGGAACCGTGTGGTTAGGTTGGAGCCGACCCGCCGGACGGAAGGGCTACCAAACCCCCCTGGTGCAAGGCCGCCGCTATCCCACACCGGTTACCACCCGGAGCGGCGATCCCACATCAGGATTATGCGCGAGAACATGTGGGGCAGCCTCCTGGTGTGGTTGGTCCCAGGCAGGCCCCATGACTGTGTTGCGGGCGGCCGCGGCAACGCCGTTGCTAAGGGTCTCCCTGGCCATCGAATCGACCCACACTAGACTCCGCTTTGCCCCCACTGGTTCCATGCCTGCTGCACCATACATGGCCCCGGGCCCGGCGGTGCAGCTGTTGAACCCCTTACGCAACCAGCCTGGGCTGGGTTACTTGTGGGGCTTTAGCACAGTTGCACGGTGGCACCCCCCGGACCAACACCCGGTACCCACGTAGGGACCGAAGCCACTTCATAGGTACCGTAAATTAACGAGCCTCGTCCGTTGATCAGCAGGTGCGCCACTAGCAGATGAGTTCGCTGGGGCCCTAAATATGTTGGTAGAGCCCCTTTGTGTAGAGGAGGTCAAATGATTTTGATTAGGAAAAAAAATTTGCCCTCGCCCCCCCTTTGAGAGTGCAACGACAGAGGAAAGGTAGAGGAGTTTTGATTACGGGATCATACGAGTATAGAGGGTCTTTTCTTGAATTTAAGGAGAGAAAAAAAACACCCCCCCTTCTAGCCCTCTTTTCACTTCCCCCACACAAGACACTATTATTATAAAATGAAAAAAAAAAAGATCAAAACCATGTAATCGCCGTACCTACTGGCTAACCACCATCGGTAACTCCGGACTCACGCACAAAATGTGTCAAATACCTAATTCCGCCCGTTTCGATTCTGCATACGGACTCTTAAGGAAACGCGGGGCGTCGAGTGACGTAAACGGCGTTGCTTCGCACGGCGCTGCGCCTGCCGCGTGGGACGCAGCTTTTTATGCGGCGTCGTTCAGTGCGACACCCGGTGCGACTCTCGCAGCTTATTGCCGTCCTTCCAGTCTTGTTCGACTAGTTACAAAGAGTAAACGTGTGTATTGTTTGTAATCATGGACGACATCATTGATATATTGCTTGAAGATAATTATAACCTAAAAAGTATTTTATATACCGCTAGAGTGGAACATAAAATTTATTCATAAAATTTTGAAAAGAATCATCTAGCGAGAAATGCAGATATTAACTTGTCCGCTGTTTATCCAGCAGGATTAGTAGATAGCGCTGTAATGTTTTTTTCCTGAGCGCAATGCTAAGTTTCCGTCCCTGAAACTGGCACCGACGACACCGACATTCCCACTGCATACCCCGCACCTCTCCCAGCCTTCCTTGCCGCGTCCTTTGCGGCGTCACCCGCCGCTTCATCCGCCGTGTTCTCCCATTGCGTAACTCACTGGTTTACCCGCCGCGTGCTCCGCGGCGTCGCCTGTCGCTACATTTGCCGCGTCCGACGCGGCGACGCTCTTAGCTTGTGCAGCTACAACTCGAACAAACGCTTGCAAAGACGCTTCTCCTTGAACGCTCCAAACATTACCGTATGTTTGTGTTTCTGGCGGCCCGCTTCGCGGACCGCACCGCACGATGCGCCGCGTCTCCTTAAACGAGCCCTAAGCCGTTTAGCCTTGCTCTGAGATTGAATGGCACAATTTTGTTAATATAATAGTGACGATCATCTAAAGAACGATGTAAGTACGAAAACATCAGAATACTTTCTTAGTTAGAAGACCAACTAGGTGTAGGTAGTAACTATTTAGTAATTTGTGGTGTATGTACCTACTATTCACGTTTATATCGTCCTGAGTAAAAAGATAGGTGAATTGCTGCTTCGTTGGAGTGGTCAGTGCATCGGCTTTCGACTCCGGAGTTACGTGTTCGAATCACGAGTCGAATCAAATATTTGTGTGATCCACATAATTATGTACGTTTCGGAGTTTGGATGTTTTCTATGTATATTATGCATGTATATAGAAATACATATATTTATGTATGTTTATTAGTTGTCTAGATCCCATAGCACAAGCTTATGACGTGAGACTATGAGTTTTAGGCTAGATGACGTTGTGTAAGATGTCCAAAATATTTATTTATTTAATTACACACCCACAGCCAATCGATTCTTTATACGAGTATATATATATATTTTGTGTGCTACGGGCAAAAACTATATATACCTATTAGGGTACCAGTTAAACATACCGTTTGTACTTGAAATGACTCGGTCTGATTCGACATGTGGATTACAAATTGCAGTATAGGTACCAATTACAGTGGTTACACTGTATGACCAGTTGAGTCACCCGTCCGTGCAATGTTAATAGACTCAGAGTGTAAAAGGTTAAATAGAGATGAATCTATACGATTACTCGTTTTTGTACAGTCACAAGAAGTACCTAGAAATATACAATGTCACATTTTCTAAGTAAAGTAGTATCGGACTTGGGTTTTTGCGAAGCGCCTTTTAGGTTACCTCAGGCGCTTTGCAAAAATCCAGGCCCAAACGCTCAATTGCAATACCGAACAACATTTCCTTGTCCCGCACCGCGAACTAGTTCAGAGTAACTAGATCTTCTGTGCGGGAAAAATTAAGCATTACCTTGACATTGGCGAAATCATCGATGAATATCGATGGAGCCACGTTTTAAAAAGAAGAAGAAAAAGAAGTATCACCCAAGAGATAAGTACACTACTCGTAGTACCTACTAAAGTGTGTTCAAAACTGTGTACCTTAGTAGGTAGGTAATATTGAATCGGTGTTTCAACCAACGTGCTCAATCACGCGTTAGTTAGAAACATACTAAGTATGAGGTCAGAAATTCCACGGTAATTATAATTACAGGTCACCAAGCTGTCAAATGTCATTTTAGTATTTTTCAGTTCAGTTTGTGTAACAAATTCTTTATTGTTTCCCGTATACCGTTTGTGGTGATTTATACTTTGCGATTTAAATAAAGGATCTTGTCGAATGTTAAATTTGTCCGTTGCGGTAGAAACTGTTAAAATTTTTATATTAGAACAACCTTAAAGGTAAAATATATTAGTATTGTACTTTCAACTTTGTTCTCGTGGGAAATGGGAATGAGATCACAATTCCAAGCGAGCTGGAATTCGCATGTAGTGTTGTCAGTTCCTTCTTCCTTGAGAACCCATCACAATTATCAAATCATACTAGCTAGAAGTTTGTGCAAGAGATCGATGTAGAAGGGATGGAGAAACACGACATGCTCTGTCCCTAAGCATCAGATACTCAAAGCACTCACAGAGATAGGTTGGAGAACTAGGGTTGTGAAGGATGAAACAGAGAAGAGATGTATCAACACGTTGTACGAGTAAGATCTTGCTTCTTCCTTGAGAAGCATAATTAATACTTCCGTAGTTCGGTGCTAACACTTGTAAGTAATTGTCAACCGCAAGTCCAATAAGGTACGTCATACGATACATGACGCATTAAAAGGTTTCCTTGTAAACCAATTAACATGGTATTAGCAGTATTAGATACCGGGAGAGTCAGAGAGTAACTCATCAGTTATCCTGTTATTGTTTGTCAGTAAGTACCTATTTGTTAAACACAATATTATGTAATAAGACAGACAGACAGGCAGACACAAACCCCGTCTCTAGGGTGCCTTTCAACCAGAGATGTGCTGTGCTACGTTGCTATGGATGCGTATGACATCCACCAATCCTCAGACTAAAAGAATAATCATATTCATTTGTCCACACAGCACGTCATGCGTTGTTTAGCGATTTATTTGATTAGCGAAAATCCAAATGAAATGGCATCGGCAATCCGATTGCTGGTCCTTGCGTCGGCAAATCCGATCGCTACCGATACAGGGGACGCACTGTAAAAAAATAATCCGTTTGATGCGATACGTCCGATCCTTACGATGCGGACATGTGGACGCTTACCTTTAATTACCCATTATGTAATAAGTACTAGTAGGTAAGTATTTAGATTTCAACCGACTTCCAAAAAAGGAGGAGGCTCTCAATTCGACTGTATGTTTTTTTTTAATGGTAGCTACTACCTACTTCCCAATTGGTCCCATTTTAATTTGGTCCCATTCCGATAATTATTTGGTCCCGTTTCGGTAATTTGAAGTCGGTTGTTGTGTCAATTTTTGACGTGTACCTATTTTTTTAGTTTGGGTTAGATGACGGTGTGTGAGGATATCCATAAATATTTATTTATTTGCTGGTTAGTAGTTTAGTTTTCACTCCTAATACATAAAATATGTAGTCTTTGATGGAAAGCTAAACTTATTAACCATGACATCTCTAAAAGTTTACACAATTTGCAACTACTTGGGTCTCTGCAAATTCTGTAAGCATTATAAGCTAAGAAAAAGTATGCGTAACTTTACTAACGTTAGTAAAGTTGTTTGAGCACTTTAAAACACGGTGTTAAGCTATATTAAATGCTGCTATAGTACCAGTATAGTATACCTGGAACCTGGAAAAACTAAGTGAAATTAAATAAAAAAGAAGTCCATAAAGAATAAAAACTAGATACTCGTACAATAGTCAAGTCTCAGATGAATTCATACATCTAAAAAATATTCATGAGCATTGAATTCCAAGTTCAAACATTCATTTCATTCTTCCAACTTTTTCTTCTTATGAACTGTGAGCGTTTATTGTTTCTTTTCACATTCCATTTTTACTTTTTTTTTTGTTTTCCGCGTTCGGTATAATGTGTAACTGCCAGTATTTCTCATATAAATGCTCACTAAGGTATACTTATATTTTAACCTTATTTATATAAGAGGTAAAAGCTATTAATCAACTGAATGTGTATGAACTTCGTTATTATTATAAACAGGTGCTTTTGAATCCCAAACAGCTCCGGGACTCAAATATCCAATTCATCATCACTAGCACGCCTAACATCTGTTTTACGAATAAATTTATGCTTAAAAATTCTCGTTTAAAAATAAGTTGTTTAAGAAGTGTGGGTGTCTAGAACGCCTCTGTTTACCTCTTTGAAAAGATAACATTATTAAAAAACCATGTAAGGTGCAGCGCAGACGAAAGACTATCCGTGACGCACTTTTTAGTCTGTGAACATAGAACCTATGCAATTATATGCAGTAACGTACACGACGCGCAAAAAGTCCGGCGCACACAAAATCCGTGTTTCGGACAGACCGTGACGCGCCGCGCAGCGCCGCACAAAAAGTGTGCGAAAAAAATTGAACGTTGGCTTCAACGCGCGCTAACAGACGGCGCACACTTTAGTCGGCAATCTGCATTCGTTAGGGGTGGGCGTAGCGTACGCGATTTATTGCCCAAATTTCTCTATTTCGTCTTCTTTTTCTGTACTTCAAGTACAAAATAATACTTCGTGATCTTTGCACGATTTCCATAGCGTCTACGTCCCTACAGTTCTGCCGACAGAATGATCGAAGATGTGCGTGGTGTGCGTTGAGTCTGTGAAAAATCCGCCACTGACTTTTTGCGCGCCATGCAGACATTTTGTCGATCACACAAAAAGTGTGCCGTCTGCGCTGCACCTAAGTATAACAATTTGTATGTTAAACACAAAACGCCGTGAACTCTGTGCCCTTGGGACTCTAAACCCGACCCTTCCTATGAATGGAGATGTTATCAAGGTGATGTTTTGTACCAAGTGGCCATTAAAACAAACGGTTTCCTTGATAGTAAAAAGCTTATTATGATTTAGAAAGTAGGTACATTGTAATGTAGATACTTACGGGATTCGAATATACCTATGTATTAGGCATATTCGAATCCCTAGCAAATATTAATAAAAAAAATCATCAATCAAAAAATCCCTAACAAATCAAATTACTCGTATCACTAGCAAAAATCACAACGCCACAAAAAGTACTGTTGCTAAACCTATAGCAAAACTCATTAATGTCATAATGTCAAAAAGTTAATGTCAGCATCTTTTGCTTGAAATCTTTTTTGATTTAGGAATAAAAAAAAAGGTATGATGGAGTCTGCATTAGCACCAATTGAAAAAAAAGTATTCCAATTCCAAACTAAACTAATTCCGATTCGATATTTAAAAGTGAAAATGTTGAGGTTTCTCTTATTACTATTTTTTACGCTTTGTATTTGAAAGTAAGTTTATACCTAATTCCAGACCGGTCAGATTAGTGTCAGTCTTCAGATCCCGGGCGCTGGGAGTCCCACACGAAGTCCATTCCATACATAGCTATAAAGTTACTAAATATCTATAACTTTTAGTTTCACAGTTGCATAGAATATAACCCATAGAGAACCTGTTCTCGAGACGTAGTAGTATGCTTACGTAAGATCACTAAGGTCGCCCAGTCGCTGGTATTTTTGTAGAAACTATAACGTGTGAATTTAAACTGACCCTTATGACCGTGACTTAGAGTACGTTTTATTTGTTATGTAGTGTTGGGTAGAATTTTAAGTAGGTATGTTGTTCTCATAATATGACTCAGAAAACGTCCAAACATAGTATGTCAACAACGCTAAAATGGACATGTGAGGAACTGGAGAAAGCGTTAAGTCGATTTGTATGTGTGTGTGGATTTCAATTTTGTATGAAATTCGACATTGACATCGACACGCATTGCGGGTGAAATCGTGGCGCTGGTGGTTTGATTTCTTTGGCGAACTAGAGATAGGTGAAAAGCAGCTATATTATAATTTGGAAAAATAAATTTAAAACCCGTGGCCTTGCGATGAAATGTTGATGAAAGGCAACAAAATCTTACGTGCCAGCCGCTGTGGCGTAGCCAATTAAAGTCCTGGGCGTCTCGGACAAATAGAATACTCTTGAAGTGAACACTCTTGGTGTTTGTTTAAGCCAATAGCTGTAGCTATATGTATGGATTAAGTAACTTCTTTATATCTATTTTATTAACTTTGTTCAATTCGCTTAATGGAGCTTGTCAGTAAAATTCAACAACCAATCTACTAGGAACGATTTTCTTTTGTTCATAAGTACTTCAAAGAAAATTTTCTCGGAACTGTCTAATATAGCAACGAGTTTTAGCAAGGATAGTAAAGCTCGCAGCGGGAGTTCTATCCGATATAATAAAGACGTCTCTATTCATTTTAACTTAATAGAATAGGTTTATTGAGGATGAAACTAAAAGCAAAAATCCAACGTTGTATTGTATTAGCGTATCGATTAGACGTTAATTTCGAGTGTCATTAAAGGTTTAAGCAGGTTTGAAGGGATTCATTAAAGGCCATGTTATTTTAAGAGAGGGTGGCATAGAGTAGAAAGGGCATACTTTTATATCTGACTAACGGACGCTCGCGGCTTCTCCCGCTTACCTCCCAGCCATTGGTGAAAACCGCATCAAAATCCGATGTGTAATTTTAAAGATTATACATAGGGAACCGAAAGGACTTTGTTTTATTAAGATAAGCCAACGCTTAGTAAAACACAATTAGTAGGTTCTACATACTCGTACTTTCACGCCTACTTGTGGTAGAGTCGGGAGAGTCATATTATGCGCCAGTGTCTTTGCTATCCCACCCACGTAATAGTTGGCGAAGTTGTCGCTTACCGCTTTTATACATGCCATAGCTTCAATCGTTGATCGGCAGGTAATTTTCTGATCGTTAATGATTCAGTATACCTATATATACTAACTAACTACCAATTATCTATAATATAAAAATGAATCGCTGAATGTGTTGCTAAGCGCAAATCTCGAGAGCAGCTGAACCGATTTCGCTAAATTTTTTTCGTCGTTACTATCAGGAGAAGGTTCTTATGGAGGAAAAAAAAGTTTAGCGGAACATCAGAAAAAAACATGCGGTTCGAAGTTCATCGGGACAGCTTGTTTAAAATAAATATAATATCACTTATCGATGCTTCTCAAGAACAGAAGGATGTTTATTTTCTAGCAGTAGCATCATTTAACGTGCCCGCAGCCAGCGTTCTAGGAACCTTTTCTGTCAGCAATGAGGCAAAGATTTTTTCACAAATAATTGTAAATCTTGCACTTAAAGTTTGTTTCCATAAAAAAAAAGACTGTTTCATTTCTTCATGTTATAAAAGTCAAATGAAACAACCTTAGAATTTCATAACTAAACTTTCAGAATTAAACTTAAATTCAGAAGATAAACCACGGTTTGCTGGCATTTGAGACCCTCATTACGTTGTTACTGGTAAATAACTAAGAAGAACGAAAGATCTAGGTTTATGGTTACTTTATTACTCTGAATAACATTAAGCATGTAGAATGGTTAGCGTTTTAGAGCAAGCCTTCAAAACGTTACTTATTTTGGTTAATTTCGTATGAAAACTCCTTTTAATTTCACAGAGCTTGAGTGTAAGAAACTTTTATGTGTACAAATATACTGTGTATGAATATTAGTTCGTACAAGGCTCGACAGATGGCGTTGCTTAAATCCTACATCGCACTATCATTGTGGTCACGATATTATAACATGTGTTACATTGTTTTTGTGTACGGTATGAATCCACTGGGGTACGCAATATAACCTTGGAATATATCCTTGTTTTTTTTTGGTGTGTGTTTATAAGTGTGTTGGCACTATTACTTCTATCTTATTTGAATTAAATCCATGTTCATCCATGTTACGATTGGCACTTTTTGGACAAAATTGATATGACGGATTGATGGACATTTGCTTTAAAACTAACCTCTAATTTTAACGGCAAAGCGAAGAATGAGAGAAAACCCCACAAAATAACAGAATATTTTTTATTTCCTATGAAAGTTCGATATCAATCCAATTTAATATCCGATTTTCGCTGTCATACAAAATTATTTGTTACGAAACGGCGGTCTATTGAAATGTGGGCAATCTCCTTTAGGAACTGACATAATTATATTATAAAGAGAATTCTTTTTATGGTATTTTTGATATTAAATAGGCTCCGAAACTATTGAACCAATTTTTAAAAATGTTTCACTAATGTAGGTACCTGCTGCATTATCTCTTTTTTTATCGCGACCGCTCCTATTACGTTCCTTGCCGGGCGTCTCTGGTACGCACCAGAAAGTATTTCCAGTGGCGCCCGGCGTACTGCACTATCCTTGAGTTATGTACTTTTAACTACTAACCTACTTTTTATCCCGATAATTAAGTGTATGCTATGCTACTTTTATTCAGGTACTTCCCGTGGGATTTGGGAACGAGATCAGATATCGCGCGGGCGGAGCCGTGGTATCAGCTAGAGTTTTATATAACAATAATTATAAATAAAACAAACACAATAAATCATTAAATCCCAACCAAATCGAGCCACAAAAAGTTGAACAGGGTATTCTGTAGGCCTCAGGGAGCAAGCTCTTCAAGATGGAAACAAATTTAATTAGAAGTAGGTACGTTTGACAATTTGAAGGTATAATTAATTAATTTCCCTCCGGATTATATAGAAATTAGGAAACTGTTCATAAATTATGTTGAATTTTTAGCATATTCGTGACTTATGTGTGTGGTAACTTAACATGATTTGCTAACTGAAAAACAAAGTTCTAAAGTAATTTCCCTAAAATTGACTTACGATTTTAATTGATTTACTTATTTTAATTGGCTAGTAGGTAGGGGTTGTTAGTGATCCTACAGCCTAGCAACAGTGACAGCAACACAGTTGTTGCCATGGTCTTTAGTACAGGTCTCGTGGACCGCAGCAAGTCTTTTATGAAGTCGCAGATTTTTTGTTCAATCCTACTAATATTATAAACGCGAACGTTTGTGAGTATGTTATGTATGGACGGATGGATGTTTGTTACTCTTTCACGTAAAAACTACAGAATGGATTTTAATGAAACTTTACAATAATATAGCTTATACATCAGAATAACACATAGGCTACAATTTATAAAGATGTTGTGTGAATTGTTCAAAATATGACGGGAACGGGAAAAATCCAAATTACCATGCGGACGAAGTCGCGGGCGACCACTAGTATAATGATAAGGGACGCAATGTGTAGAAAATCAAAAGCCAGTAGTGGGTATAGCTTTTCTGGGTGATATGACGTAAATGAGTAGTTATACATTGAGTACTTAATAATGGCGCCTATTTCTCCGAAGGACCTATCCCTCCTAGGGGCATATTGTTCGCCCACTTTGCGCCAAAAATGTGGACGTAGTTTAATGCTTTCTTCAACACGAGTAACTGGTGAGATTGGTTTAAACACCTTATTTATTTATTTATTTATTTAAACTTTTTGCACAAGCACGTACAATGGCGAACTTAATGCCTTTCGGCATTTTCTACC
The DNA here is from genome assembly GCA_963556515.1 of Nudaria mundana. NCBI lineage: Eukaryota > Metazoa > Arthropoda > Insecta > Lepidoptera > Erebidae > Nudaria > Nudaria mundana. The sequence continues at coordinate 18,066,428 of OY748297.1, read as the reverse complement.
AGTCAACCTTGAGGTGATACTGAAATAATGCTCAGGTAGGTGCTCATTCTTATTAGGAGAGTGAGATGGTGAAAATAAATACAATACTAAATACACATATAGGTGTATAAATTACATATAATAAATACTTAATATATAAATACATACCTTAATCAATGTAATATCAATAAGTACGCCCTCGTCACGGTAACCCCAGGATATAACCTACCCACCATATGTGACCAAACTTCATTTATTCTATTGCTTTGTTCAGTAACAAAATTATAGGATTTACGTAAGACTTCCTACCAACAACACTCGACCTAATTTAAAACAACTAAAATTAGTTTGTTCATTAAAAACTAAAGTGCAGTATTTGCGCATTATGTTTTTGCAGTCTATTGTTACACTCACATATTGCACTTTGATGTAATAAAGTGACATTTTACTACGGTTGGATTAAGCTTGAGAAACTTTGCCAAAGACCGTACAGAATGTTGGTTTGATATGAATCTAGCGCGTAACGAAGTAAATTCCGCGAATATATCGTAAACTCAAAACTAAACTAGAGAAGTAGGGAATCAATAAAATGAGTAATGGATTTCCTTTAATACCGAAATAGCTTTTATACTACTATAGAGTTGCAAAGTCATCAAACTGAGGTACCACTACCTATTTATTTACGAGTTAGATTAGTGTGGACATTATGGGATATGGGTAAATAAAGCAGAGTTTAGTCTATTTTTTATCATATTTTTAGAGGAACAAAGAATCCAATAATAGGGAGGGATCCAGGCAAGTTTATTGCCCCTGGAGGGTCGACCGAGGTTCAACAGTTGAATTTGGCCTATTGTGAAAACTCGTCTAGACTGGCATCGAGTTCACGTCGATCATATTCAGTTAACCATTCAAAACAGACCGAAGAGATATTATCATAAGCACTTAATGATTCCATCACAGATTCCGTAAAATTGTTCCTCAGAAAACAAACTTTCTTGTAGTCGCTGTTGCTATGGTCTTTCGTACAGAGCTCGTGGACCGCAGCAGCAAGTATATGGAGTTTTTTTTAAGAAAATGATAAAGGACGATGTCTTCAACATTTACAACCAATCGTAGCTTTTCTAGGTGTCAAAAAAGATAGTTATAGCACAGATTAGGGATATTATTCATATTTTGCAATCATACTTATACCTAATATATAATGGCGCCTATTTAACCGCAGGATCCTAGGAGCATATTATCCTCCAACTACAACTACAACAACTATAACTTCCTCATTCATGACTCATGCTTCGCTACTTCGCTCTAAAAAAAAAAAAACTCAAGCGCCAACAGATTGCAATGGCAATAAAAAGGTCATGAGCAACTAGCTAATTCCTAACACCTGCCCCCTTACTCCCCCTCTAAACGTTTTATTAACTTTGTTGGCAATTACACGCAACGCCACTTACGCTTATAACATTACTGGTCCAAATTGAGTTTAAACTCGTAGCATAGTGCGACTAAAATTGAGTTTGGTTTATTAAACACGTGTACTGAGATTGCTGTTAGTGTATGTTTATTAAGTAACGGATTGTGGTTGATATTTGATTTATTCAGCGGGTGTGTAACATATTCGTAGTTTAAATCGATCGTGTAAACATGGAGTAGTATGAATTATTAATTTCTAACATTATTGTACTGTTAACTTTGTTTGGAGGTGGACTAATTGCATACGTACATAAAATCACGCCGGTTACCTTCAAAAGGGTAGGTAGAAGCATATTATACGCGTAAAAGTAAAGGTGGAACATTTTTTTGCCAACGCCGCAACTCGCAGTTGTACGACAAGCAGGTGAGGTTTCCTTGGTTTTCCAAGATCTTGATGGAACTTGTAAGCGCCCTAATAATTTACTATCATTAATGGCCAGAATGGATTCCAAAATTGAAACAATCATTGATTGCTTGGAAGTGGCTATAAGATAAGCTTGAAACTAATAAAATCTTGGTGCCCAAGCACACGCTCAAGCTATGCAGCTAATAGCAAGGAACCTTTGCCACTATCATGAGAATTTTGGTAGTATCTATAGTAAATACACACCTTAAAATAACTGGTAAATAATATGTTAAGTAGCTCGTTTATAACACTATGTGTCCTATGTAATCATTTATGCCAAAGTTTAAATAAAATTCATATCCATCCGTAATGTAACATAAATATTAGTGGAATACTTAATATACCTAAACATTCGAATATATTGACTAAAGCTACAATACCTACTATTAACTATTCTGTGCTAAAGCATTGTAGCGTTCTAAATCATATCTGACAACAAGTAGATACTTAAACACGCAAAGAAAATTTACATACCCTTTCACTATAAATTTTCAGAGAAAACCCACATTTGAACATCTGACACATGACAAGCTAATGTTTCACGAGAGAGAAACATTTCAGTTCATATAACTGGAAATATACAAACTGACAAATTTGTCTTTAGATTTCGCATTATTTTGAATAATCAAGAAATATCCCCGAAGGGATAGACAGAGGCGCATTACAATCCCTCAATTTGCCAGTATTTTTAGGCCCATCTAATAGGGGGCAAGCCTATTGCCGTGACCGGTCACTCTAGAAAGTGGTTTGTGTCCAAAATGGCCGAATTAATTTAATAAAATAAGCAGCTATATGCGATGAAATGTTGATGTTGGGAACAAAATCATACGTGCCGGCCGCCATGGCACAGCCAATTAAAGTCTTGGGCGTCTCGGACTACGGTACCTACTATATCTACAGAATAGGTAATAGTATGTACATACTAATACGAAATTCAATATTGGCTAATCGAATATTGAAAGATTAAAATCATTGTCTCCCGTTTACTTATTGATTTCTTTAGGTAGGTACATACTTTATAATGCTGGTCATACTGTCGAGACGTTAATGAAGGAAATGACTTGTTAAAGTACTTAGCGAGGAAACGAGTAATTAAAGACGTTAACACAATTTGCTATAGTATTAATGTTAACTGCATCTGCTAAGATCTGTTTAACCTGTGCCTTTTATTTCTTTTTTTTTTTAAACGCCAGACCGCGACCGCTCCCATGTCCATTGCTGCAGGCGTCTCTGGTACACACCAGGGTAATTCCAGAGACGCCCGGCGGACTTTGGCCACATGTGTGGCCTCTTCTGAACTTGTGCCTAGGTTACGTTAAGTTTACGAAACTTTTTTCTTGATTTATTACATATTTGCCAGTACTTTTAGTCCCACGTAATAGGGGGCAAGTCTATTGCCGTCACCGGGCACATTTATAATGGGTTATGTCCAAAATGGCTGAATTAAGTTAATAAAAAGTAGCAGCTATATTGTAATTTAGAAAAACGAATTTGAAACCCGTTGCCTTGCGATGAAATGTTAATGAAAGGCAACAAAATCTTACGTGCCAGCCGCTAAGGCACAGCCAATTAAAGTCCTGGGCGTCTCGGACTATTTATTACATATGAGCGAAATAATTTTCTAACCAACTGCACCGATTTAAATTTTATTGACTGAGGGAGCGAAGCGACCGAAGTCCCGTTTCAACTTGCAGACTGGGGAGAATTTCCTTCGTCTGTACCTCTACATCTACGGGTTCTGTCAGATCATGTTTGAGGCCGTATTTATCAACCGATTTGCATGAAAAAATTACACACACACTCCTTTCTTACAATGAATAACATATTTTGAATGATATTTTTTTGGATTGGATGACAAATGAAAGAGTAGGTAATAAAGAAAATTGAAGAAGACATTTTCTAAACAAAGCCGCTCCCGAAGTCCACCGTTCACAGAACCACTAGTTTAAAGTTACACGGCGACACGGCTCATAATAACATAGTAGTATAGTATCCGTATGTATGTGTGCTTAGATCTTATAAACTACGCAACGGATTTTGATGCGCTTTTGACCAATGGTTTTTGAGGAAGGTTTTTGCGTACCTACCTGTATAATTTATCAAGCGAGCGAAGCCGCGGGCGTCCGCTAGTTAAATATAAAATCATAGGAAATACCTATTTGTTAGGATATTAGCATGTAAAAGTAGGATAATTTTTAATAGAATTTGGAAAGGAGATAAGTTCGAAAACCTGGTCTACTTTTGATCTCGAACATAGATAAAATATTTATCTAATAAAATAGGTGCTTATTCATAATAATACGTCAGTGGGTAAGTACATGGTAAATTAGTATCAAATCAAAACAATTAGCCTTGTGGCACCTCCCAATATTATCCTAATATCAATCGACACTACAAGCGTCTTATTAGTTAATTAGTAACAATTAAACCATAACAGATGCGTCTATACCAACAATGGTTGGTACTCATACAACACCTCATTATAGTATATCACCATTATTAAACATAGAGCGGTGACTGGCGTCGCATCATGCGTCATATTCTACTGACAGCATAATAAGGATTATAGCTTCTAGCTTCATTGGGCGTTTTCACACTGCACGATATCGTCACGATATTGTGGACGATATCGTGCAATGTGAAAACGCCCAATTCTTTATAGACGTGGAGGTACTCTTCCGTAATATTACTTTTTTTTGCAATCTTGGTCAGTTGACAGAACATTCCTCCTGGAAAACGAACAGTCGCTTCCGGCAGTTCGAGTCCGACCCAAGGCTATCGTTTTAGGATTCATATTGTAAAGTTATTTGAAAAAAAATTTAGACCACAGGGTGCTTCTACCAACCATTTTGGAGAAACAAGTACCTATTTATAACTAGGTATGTGTTTTGTGGGTTCCGTACTCAAAGTTTAAAGCGGGAAATTACTGAGACTTCGCTGTCCGTCCGTCTGTCTTGCGCTGTATCTCGTGAGCCGTGATAGTTAGAAAGTATAATTTTCAAAGATTATGTATTTCTGTTGCCGCTAAAGCCAAAATTTTTAGCGGTCCCATAAAACAAACGGGATTTTTGTGGTGTTTTAGTACGGAACCCTTCGTGCGCGAGTCCGAATCGCACTAGGCCGGTTTTTGGAGTCTTGATTAGTTGACAAAACGTTCCTCCTAAAGGGAACAGTCGCTGGAGTCCGAGGTCGAGTCCGACCCAAAACTTTCGTTTCGTGTTTCATATTGAAAAGTTATATATATATATTTGAGATAAATCAATCAATCAATCATTTATTTATTGCTGAACACAGGAAAATTATTACAGGGTTATCCTAGATGATACAGGAATCTACTTCCGCTGTGCTCTGCCTCACCGAGCATGTAATATTTATAGGACGATACAATAATGTCATATACATATTAGAATAAATTAGAAAAATGTCAAAATTACAAAATAAATTGAACTACAAATATCAATAATTATGTAAGTAAGTAATGGTAAGTAAAATATTTAAAAAAAATGTTTTAAACTTATTTTAAATTTTTTAATAGCACTATTTTCCGCAGGATATATAGATATAGTGCTATTAAAAAATTTAAAATAAGTTTAAAACATTTTTAAAAAATATTTTACTTACCATTGCTTTGTCATGGATTTTCGCCAAGTAACGCCTGGTTCCATCCAATATGTAAGTAAGTACCTATATAATGTCAGTGAAAGTTTCAAAAATGATATCAAATTTCAAAAATAAATGTCAATAATTATGGGTGTATAAAATGTAAATGAAAAATTAAAAAATCCACCTCTGCCTACCATTTTGGAGAAACAAGTACACACTATATGTTTTTTTTAAATGTAACCTCTAATCAACTAACACAATGCGAGCAGCAAATTGAGTGTCAGAATCAAATTAGCAGTCAGACAACGTTCTAGGGTAAAAACCATTTTTTTAAATAGAAATTTATATTTGTGTCTGTGCAACAGAAAAATCCTCTCAGAAATACGTGACTGAGTTGATTTACAAAATGTTTTTCAAACATTAACCCATTACACATGGCGCCTGAGTTTGTGATTCCCATAAAGTTAATAAACAAACTCACAAATAGCCACTCAGCATTATTTGAAATCACGTTCGACATAAATATGGTTTTGTAACAATACCTACCTTATAGCAACACAGTAAATTGAATAAATATTTTGGATATTCTCACACAATGTCATCTAGCCCAAATTAAGCTATGTATGGGATCTAGACGACTGATAAAGATACTTATACATTTCTAAATACATACATATTATACATAGAAGACACCCAAACAAATATTTGTGGATCACACACTAGCTAGCTACCTAGCTCTCGGCTCCCATCACGTAGACTTAACTTCTTTACTCCCAATGGGCGTTTGCACACTGCCACGATATCGTGACGATATCGTCCATTTTATCGTGGCGATATCGTGACGATAGAGGGGAGGTAAGGGTGCATTGGGCATGTGTTGTTAAGCAATTTAAGAAATGTTTAAATTGTCATTATGCATATTATGTGGAAAGTAGGATGAGAATTGGGAAGAAAAATTTTGTGGGAAGATGAGGTTCAAATACTTAGGGTACTATGGGGTCAGAAAAATGAGGGTGAAACTGACCTGGGATGCTTAGTTTTCGAGATATGGGGTACTGGGAATCTTGGGTATTTTTGCGGGATGAGAATTCCCGGGATTTTTTGCAGGCGAATGGATCTTGTGATGGGAGGTGGTGCAGGGGAAAGAAAAATATGCCCAGAATTTAGGTGGGAAGCTCGGTTCCCGAGATATAGGGGCTGGGAAGTTAATAAGTAATGTTGGGATTAACTAAATTCAACTTAACCTAATGTTGTACTCTGCAGTCATTTGGTTTGGTGCCTTTCTCGCGCCATCCTGGCGCGTTGCTTGTTAGTTTAGCAGACTACCGATTTTTTCTACTTTAGTTAGTTTAGCAGTAGCCTGGTGTTTTACGTTCATTTAAACATTTCTTAAATTGCTTAACAACACATGCCCAATGTACCCTTACCTCCCCTATATCGTGGCGTATCGTAAAATGCACGATATCGTGAAAGCGCCCAATTTCCATGGGACGAAAATTACCAAAAGCCTCAATACAAGAAATGGAAGAAATCTATATCAATTGTCCTAAGTTTTTACGTAAAATGCTTGGTAACCAACATGCACTACCTCACGAGGCAGTCACATCTTGTTTCCATAATATTATACCTAGTTCATTTACATAATAACCGCCCAAAGTCGCCAACAGGTTTATGCTAATTAAGTTTGAATACAGGTAAATAACCTTGCCTAGTATATCAACCCTTTCCTTATTCCACACCACCGAAGCAGTCAAAGTAACTAGTTATCCCGACGAACTTTGTATCGCCTCAAATAAAAAAAATACAAAATAATAAACAAAAAGAATATTTTAATATTTCATGCAAATGTATGTAAATTGAAAAACGCGACGGACGGACAGACAGACAGACAAATTGTCGTATTAAATATATAGATGGTAAAATATTTTTGTGCAAAGGGATTCCACTTTCCTCCCCAAGTACGATCCCAAGGACGATAGATTAGCAACCCACCATCCTTACAGAAGCAGGCTAGAAGGGCTGCGTGCTGTGGGGTTTCCCCCCATGCACGCCTTTACTCATCGACGCGGGATAAAACCCGACACCAAAGATGCGGGGTAACACCCGGCTATCAGGCAGCTGCCACACATGTGGCCAAGGTCCGCCGGGCGCCCCTCTCAGTGTTTTAATTTAGGCTGCGGATTAAAAAAAAAGAAACTACCACATCCTTATTTAACTCTCCAATAACAGGAATGAAAGGCGATCATTGATGGATCATCATCATTACGAGTATAACAAAGAATAAAACAAAGTCTCTCCATCCCTATGTATGTTAATATCTTTAAAACTACGCAACGGATTTTGATGTGGTATTCACCAATGGATAGAGTGGTTCTCGAGGAAGGATCTTGTTATAAATTGTGAAGCGGGCGAAACCGCGGACGTCCGCTAGTCAAATATACACTAAACATCTGTAATTCGTGCAATATTTGGGGTTGCTGACTTATCCTTCGTCAGAATAAGCAGGGCTAGCCCTGGGGTTATTCTTCCGAGGGCGTACCCTGGGTGTCGGGCAATGGGGTAGACAGAGGGATTTATTACACCCACATTTCGCCAGTCTTCATGTTAGTTCCACTTTCTTACGTGCCTATGGCATTCTTCGTTTTCTTTTTTTTTTTCTTCTGCCAGAAGGCACATCGCATGCAGGTGACGATGATGGATGTTTCCCGTAGATCATGATAGGATCTTTAAAAGATTGGCCTGTTTTTTTCCAATAAAAATGGGTATAGTAACAATCCTCAGTGTTGGAAATCTAATGAACATACTGAATACCAACGATCGTTTGGACGTAGTAGCATTGTAATCTCATTTGAATTCAGCCGTAAAGAGGCAACGTGTTCTGGGTCAATAGACACCATACATGGGACAGTATTATACGCTCTCATTGGCATTTCATTACTGTTTTAACCGACTTTGAAAACAGTTGGTCTTCTATTTAATTTATTATTCGTAGTATTGGTGTCAGTTTAAATAGTTCTCATAGCACAAGCTCTGCTTAGTTTGAGACTAGACTTTGTTGTGTAGAATGACAACTCAATTCTTGAAATGACAACAAACTCTTAATTTTATTTTACGAAACACCAAAACTAAATGTAGTGTAGGGTAGATGCCCGTAGTTGCACTTAATTTTGTGTCTGATAAGAAAAACCTTTTTCTGCAAATAGGTCTTCCAGAAAAAGGTTTTTGAAAAAATTACATTAACCATAAAAAAAATCTACGAGAGAAAAACACTTAACTGCAACTTTTGCGACAACACATTGTATCTCTTCTTCTTAATTTTTTTTTAAACGTTCAGCGATGATTTCGCCAATGTCAAGGTAATGCTTGAGTTTTCCCGCACAGAAGAACTAGCTACTCTGAACTAGTTCGCGGTGCGGACAAGGAAACGTTGTTCTGTATTGCAATTAAGCATTTCAGCCTGGATTTTTGCCCAGCGCCAGAGGTACCAGCCACGCGCTCGTCACAAATCCAAATCCCCGATTGTCTCTCTGTCTGGCTGTTATTTTACACTCCGTATCTTAATAACGAATCTGTCAACATATTCGGAGAGAAAGACAGACTTTAATATTATTATGTAAATGAATTAAAAAGCATCTGACAAAGAAATGATGTTTGAATATTAAGTCCCATTGGGCGTAAGCGGGTTTGCAATAGCCTATTTACATTTATAGAGATCCGTTTATTCCTATACCTAGGTTTATTCTGCTGTGTATCTGCTTATCTGGCATGTATGTCTGTGATTCTGTGTGTATGCGTACCGATCTGTGTAACTGCTGCATGTCTGTGCTATGGTATTAGGTATAGCTTCCAAATGGGTGGACCAATTGGTTTTTTTCGTTCGAAAACCGTAAAAGTAAATGATCAGCTCACTTTCTAGGTGATGAAGATATGTTGAATTAATCTTGTTTTATGTGTCATTCTCATTATCTATTCGATATTTGAAAATTTGAAGATTTTTTTTTGTTTGGTTCATTAGAGATTTTTCAAATTCGGTGACCGAATTATGTATATGCATGAAAAAGTATGACCTGTGAGTGACATTAGATGCCAACAACTTTATTGTCGACTGTTTAGTTAGGCGATGACCTGTGAGTGAAGTGACATTAGTTGCCAACAGCTTTATTGTCGACTGTTTAGTTAGGCGAATGGTAGGTAATAGAATTAAGAAGAAATAAAAATATATTAAGATTCACACACACAGTTGAGTCATTTATAACCATTCATTTCTGCAGATTAAAGGATATTTATATATAAGTAACAACTAGTTGTAAATAACAACTAGTTTATGAATCACACAGCATTTAATTTTTATTTTACCTATTAGTCATACTTATACACCTAACGATTAATCAGCAACGCCTCTAATAAAGCAAAAAAAAAACTTAACGTTCATTTTGCATTTGGAACGCCTAATAGTTTTCGAATTCAAATTTATCTTTCGAATTCCAATTGTTTTCCTTTTTCGAACGTGATTTGATTTTTAATTATTGCCAGTATGTATAGTCTTCGTAGATTTGAATGAGTTGTATTAGGTGTACTGTGATAGATCGCGTACCGGTGATAACCTTAGCTGCTCGTGTAGATATTAGGTACGAGAACAAATTACCTAAAAAGTCGTAATTTAAATAGATCAATTGGCTACAATTAAAAAGTTAACGTTCCTTTTTTAAATTTAAAACGTCCGAACGTTTCTTAATTCAAATATCTTTCGAATTTTTAGGGGTCCGTACCCGAAGGGTAAAACAGAAACCCTATTACTGAGACTTCGCTGTCCGTCTGTCTTGAGCTGTATCTCATGAACCGTGATAGTTGGAAAGTTGAAATTTTCACAGATGATGTATTTCTTGCCTCTATAATACTAAATATTTAAGGGTCTCTCATACAACAAACGTGATATTTTTCTTTTTGGTACGGAACCCGTTGTGCGCGATTCCGACTCGCACTTGACTGGTTTTTATTTATTACGTCTATGTATTTCAATTTAAATTATGTACAAACTTCCATAGTAGCTTCTGAATGAGTAGAAGAGTACCGGTAGTATCTCTCCCTACCACTCCTAGAAGCACAAACAACCATACAATGTCAACATTCATTAATTACGCAACAAGACCTCGCCAAGAAAAATTGCTGCGTTTCTAAATCAGAACTTTATAGTTCATAAACTACTTTATAATGATGAAAATAAAGACGATTATCGATTGGTAACCGTAAGTAGGACTGAACGTAAGTTCGCTTTAAGTTATTACGACATTCTGCCAACGTTCTATGGAAAAGTGGACAGCCTGTGGTTTCTTTATTGGTTTTGGTGGAAATATAATAGAAAAGATTGTTCATAAATCTGGTAAATACTATAAATATAAAACCTTCCTATATCGTTGAATTGTTACCGTTTTATTTTATAAAGTATACACGTTTTTGTAAATTATGTCTCATAAAAACAAAATACTCACAACTCTAAATATGTAGGTAGACGTATATTTTTGTTAACGATTACCCGATTGCCGGAAAAGATAAATACAATTTAATTAAACGTACATAATCGATAAATACCTGACGAAGTCATGACTCAGAATCAATTAGTAACTAGTTCTTCATAGACAATGTTCGATTCTAGTGTAATTTAATATTTTTAAGTATGACTAAAAGACAGTGGAAAACATGTTCATTAATTTACGCTAGCACTTAACAGGTTAAAAAAGAAATCAATGAAACACTGAATCTTACCTTTGTTCGCAGATGATCCAAAAAATAATCTCAGCAATCCCCAAAACTATTCATTATCGAGCGAAATTGCACCAAACGGCCCATGAACTTGACGTAATTCGTTGCTATAGCAATACTCTCCCAGGGAAAACGACCCCTAGCGAATTCACATCCAAAATACGCTATTCATTCAACGAATACAATATTATTTTTAAATTATGAATGAAAATCAGCAAATCACACAAATAAAAAAAACATAGGCACCTCTTTTTTTAAATTTAAATTTGCACAATTCATATCCAATTAATTTTCAAAATTCGAACGATATTTTATGCGCGTAAAGAACGCGCGTCTTCACGGCGGTACAGAGCGAACTACGTAAATGTCAGCACCAGCACAGTCGGCACATGTGCGGTCTGTAGTTAGGGCGTGTTCATAAGGAACTCGTTTTTTCATACTACAGATATTTTCATTCATTTGGTGAATAAATATTAAATAAAAATTTAACAGAATTACTTTGTAACTTTTTTATTTATTTTTAAAATATGTACCTACATAACTAGTGGTACTGTGAACCGTAGACTCCGGGAAAGGAGAAAAATTTCTTCTTCAATTTTCTTTATTACTCTTTCATCGGTTGATAAATACGGCCTCAAACATGATCTGACAGAACCCGTAGATGGGTACAGACAGACGAAAGAAATTCTCCCCAGTCTGCAAGTTGAAAAGGAGTCTGTGGTCGCTTCGCTCCCTCAGTCAATTATAGAAAAATACCAATATGCTATAACTATAATAGGATTATCTAGGTCAAGATCATAGTAATCCTAATATTAAATGTGTTTATTTATTTGTTATAATACTTTAACCACAATGCATTATTTAGGTACATCACAAACTGGAAGGTGTCGTAAAACCTGAGTATCGGTGACGACGTACATACCCACATTACAACGAGTTCTATCTACTGAAAAAAACCAGCCAAGTTCGAGTCGGACACGCGCACAAAGGGTTCCGTACCAAAACTGAAAAAAAAAAAACCACGTTTGTTGTACTGGAGTCCCTTATATCATTATTACATTCTGTTTTTTAGTATTTGTTGCAATATAGGCAACAGAAATACATCATCTGTGAAAATTAAAACTTTGTTTCATAAGATAAGTACAGCCCAAGACAGATGGACGGATTGACAGCGAAGTCTCAGTAATAGAGTTCCCGTTTTACGCTAAAATATTAAATCTAAGTCTAGAAAGAAATTATTACTTGCAGTCAGCAATGATCGTGCAATTTTGTTAATTACTTTGTCAATTATGCATTTTTATGCTATCAATTGCTGTGCAATATTAACATAGGTAAAGTAACTTGTTAAATTTACCAGCCGATTAGTCGGTATTATCTCAGTTCTTATTAAATACAAAGTAAAATAACGACTTTCTACTATATTTCTAACTGTAGTAGCACACTGACTCAGTTTTACACAACATAATATAAATAAATAAATAAATATTGTTGGACATTCTAACACAACGTTATCTAGCTCAGACTAAGCTATAAGCTTGTGCTATGGGATCTAGACAACTGACAAACATATGTCTAAATACGTACATAACATACATAGAAAACACCCAAACTCCGAAACAAACATTTGTGGATCTCACAAATATCACTAAAACTCCTGCATAAAAAATCATTGTTTACCGCAGTAAAAGTTAGTTTAGCTTCCCAGCCTTCTAAGACTTACTTATGTAGAATAACATTAATTACACAGCTAGGGTCTATTGTTCTTAGTTCACACAGGTTGTTTAACATTACGGAATGGTACCATACTTCCCCATCGGAATCCACGTGCGCGCAGACGATAAAAGTGAAAGTATCGAGTGAATAACTTGCTGTGCCTCCGGTAGTAAGAAAGTGAAGGCGTGCTAAATAAAGCGATGAGGATCATCAAATGCAATTGACTTATTCTTGGTATTTAAGTGTTACATTAATTACCAAAGTGATAAGAAGAGATTAGGGGGTCGTGGTCTAGTGGTAACCGACAATGTTAACACATTGCAAAGGTTAAGCAACATCTAGTCAGGCTGGTCTTAGGATGGGTGACCATTTATTAATACACTGAGACCGCTCCGTGCCTCGGAGAGCACGTTAAGCCATTGGTGCCTTTTGTTGGAGCCCTAAATCAAAAATCCGATCGGTCTAACTACAGAACTTCGATATTGGCCTTTGGTTGTGGAGGTCAGATGGCAGTCGCTTAACGGAAAATATCGAAGTTCAGCCGAATCGCAGTTAGACTTTAGCCGACCACAACTGAGTTAAGAAAAGGGTCGATGAATGATGATGATAAGAACTTTAATACTATCTACTTATTTATTTCTTACTAGATATTCGTTGTGACGTCCGTAATATTTTCTAATAAATTTAGCCTTCAAGATAATGGGCCATTCTAAGTGTGAAATAATTTATTCAATCAGTTCATTATGTTTTGAGTAGTTTCGTTACAAACATACAAATATTTCCTCTTTATAGCATTAGTATAGTATAAAGTTATAAACTATCTGCTGGACCAATAGTCAGATGTAAGCTGTCGTTATTAAAGTCTTAGTAAATTTTTTTATGTTTTACACACCTGTAAACACACCATGAATATAAACTGATGACCAAATGTCAATTTATTTCATAACTAGATAAATGTTTCGCCTTTATGGTTGTCATCGCATAGTCTACTTCACATTAAGCGTGTTCCTTGACCTACAAAAGCACCACACATATTCATTTTAATATAAAATTACCATTATTTGCCCTTTTTATTATATTTCTGGTATTTTTGTAAGTGTTCGCCTATGTTATGTTTATTTTTCCACTATTTATGCTCATGTTATACCCACACACATAGTTTTTGGTAAATGGTAAATTGTTCGTTTGTCTCGCTAAAACTCGAGAACGGGTGGACCGATTTGGCAATTTTTTTTAAATTAGTTTAAAAGTTTTTTGGTAAATGCTAAATTGTTCATTTGTTTCGCTAGAACTCGAGAACGGGTTCACTGATTTGGCTATTTTTTAGGCTTAGTTTAAAAGTTTAATGTTAGGCGGTACGAAGTTCGCCGAAACAGTCAATAAGTACAAGATCAGGTTTTCACTATCGAAATGAAACGAAATAGTTACTACACCACAGTAAATTTTTACGATACACGTACTAACGGATATACGTCCGCAAATCAATTAATCGATTTAAAAAGTTTATATGAAATGGTTTTAAAATGTAAACACATATAATAATGTATTAACAAATAATAAAAGCAAAAATTTGAAAGTTAAAGATACACATTGATCTTTGAATGTTATATTGCCTATGAACTAAGCATTAATTTTCTCGTTCGTTGATCGACAGGTGCCTCAATTGCATTATGAAGTTGTCTTGGCACTTGCACGGGCAATTGTGAATCCAAAAATAATTTGCGATCGGGGGAACCCCATCAGGAACTTAGTTCTTCAGGCAACTGTAACGCAACCCAACCTGGGTTTGGGTTACGTTTTACAAACGACGCTAACGCTCAATTTAAAAAAAATAAATTTAAAAAAGCGGACCATATTTAAGCTTCTGCGGACCACCAATTGGGAACCACTGATAAGCGTAATGTGACGATTTCTACTCAATCGCACACCCGTAAGCCCCGTTAGAGAACTTTGTTCCAATACCAACAACTCCACTCGAGGGTTTTCACTTGACGGAATACTGCTCCTGAACGGCTGACCATCCTCGTGAGTGCATATATCTGAAATCAGAAACATCGAAGTGACCACGGAGGAATAGTCAAAGAAAAACCTGTTCCAGGAGGA
Organism: Nudaria mundana; assembly: GCA_963556515.1. Taxonomy (NCBI): domain Eukaryota; kingdom Metazoa; phylum Arthropoda; class Insecta; order Lepidoptera; family Erebidae; genus Nudaria; species Nudaria mundana. The sequence goes on along the minus strand of OY748297.1, from coordinate 18,051,394 downwards.
CTTAAACAGTTATACCGAGAGATACACATAATGCGCGCGCCATACATATGACCTTAAAAGAGGTCAAATAGACCATCAGTTTTTAAAAAAAATGAAAAAAAAATGAAAAAATGAAAATTCAGAAATCGGGCATACCACGGAGGAAGTGAGTTATATACCGCGATAGAAAGTCTCGCTTCAGCTCAATTTTGCACCGCGACCCGCCGTGTCACCTAGTTTTACTCCGAAAAAATTTCCAACACAAATCGCAAGAAAACTCGCACATATTTGTACGCGGCTTTAGATCGTGCGAGTGAGATGGAACTCGAGCCAGGGGTTGTGCATCCGCTTTTCTCCGCGTTATGTAAGCTACAGCCCTGGAGCTGGGCAACACGTCCCCCCTTCGTCCCTCACCGCACCCCAGTTGAGGGAGCAAAAGATTGGGGTGAAGGCAGTGCTATAAGTTAGCTTGGATGATAGCAGAGATTGGTTATGGTTTTGTCATACTTTGAAGGAATATTAGTCAATACTAAGTGTCATTCATTTTAGTGTAACTATTTAGTAGGTAAGTATTCGACATTGGTGAATTACCGGAGAAAGCCACTCGACAGAATTAAATTCTAGTAAAATCTGTTTAGTATTTTCGGTTACGATATTAGTGCGCACAACACACCAAATGACGTATTTATTCCTCTCAATTTCAGTCACGAGACCAATAATCAGCTCATTTTTCAAATTCTCTCTCTGGTTATTAAATATGTATTAAGAATCACTACATAGTTATCCCGGCGAAATTGGTATCGCCTCAAAAAAAAAAAGAGAAAAAAAAAATTGAAAAACGACGGACGGACAGACAGACAGACAAATTGTCGTATTAAATATATAGATAATCATAACATAGTATAAAACAAAGTCGCCCGTTCTGTATGTATGCTTAGATCTTTAAAACTACTTTGCACCACAGATTTTGATGCGGTTTACACCAATGGATAGAGTGTTTCTCGACTTCTCGAGGAATGGTTTGTGTGTGAATAGGTCTATAGTTCGTCAAGCGGGCGAAACCTCGGGCATCCGTTAGTAATTTATAATTGAAGCAAAGATTTAATGTTGTCCATCCATCCATTTTAATGTTGGCCATCGTAGCTCAGAGGTCAGAGCATTCCCCTTGTTAGGGCAAGGCCGCGGGTTCGATACCTGCCGATGACACTTCAGTTTTTCGTGATTTATAATTTCCATTTTTGTGATTTATAATTCTGGGTTTTAATTTTTTTTATGATTTTAATGGGTTTTATTTACAATTAGAATTATACAATATAGGTACATAATAAAACAATACAATTCAAACTAACTGACTAAATTAATATGCTAACCTAGCAGGTGATTATATATTTGTGCCGTTTGGCGTTGAAACACTGGGGTCATGGGGTCCGTGTGCTCGCCGCCTTTATAGAGACATTGCTAAACGCTTAATCGATGCTTCTCACGACCAGAAGGCTGGCTATTTCCTGACCCAAAGAATAAGTATCGCCATCCAACGTGGCAACACAGCCAGCCTTTTGGGAACCTTCCCAGTCGGCAATGACGCGGAAGATATTTTAAACGATATTTTGTAATGTAAATATTTTTAGTGTATAATTATGTATATTGTAATTCTTATTGTAAATTAATTTATGCTTTTAATAAACTATGTACATTACCTCTCAGACTAAAAGAATAACATAGACGGAACGAATAGAACTAGCGAGTGAAGCCGCCAAAAGGGATACTATATAGCAATGGGATACCATTTCGCTCGCCACTCCTTTGTGAGCAGCGAGTGTGTACGCACGTGCGATCACGGTTGAACAAAATATTATAAATATGCCGTATTGTGTGGTGAAAAGGTGTAAAAACACTTCAATTATTCATAGAAAGAATGCTGGATTATCGTTTCATAAGTAATTAACTATTTCTTATTAGATTTCATAACATTTTTCTAAATATTTTAGTTGCACAAACTAGGAACACAAAACCTCCGCCATATCATACAGAGTTGCCATAATTTTTTCATCATTTCCACAAAATATTTAGCAGTATTTATGGGAATTTATAAAGTACTGAGTAAAAAAATCAGTGTCATCAATGTTGACCACCTCGATGTTTCTAATCATCATCATCATCATTCGTGCGTTAGTACCGAACTCCCGATCACATCTGTGTCCGGGATCTACTTAATACGTGGCTTGGTTATTTCGGCAATCTTGGAATTGACCGCTGTCTGACCTCCCAGCCATCCAATATATTTATGTTACTTACTGTGTCAGTAGTTTAATTTCAGTCTAACACTACAAAGGCCTCAGTCTTAACCTAACGACTATTGATATCTACTTCATGAATAGTCAACGACAAAAGTAGCTTAACCAATAATTCTTATCTGTTGATCACTAATAGCTGTTAAACCGATCACAAAATCATAAACAAAACACGAAATATATTAACTTTGTCCTTGGGGATTCTAAAATTACTTGTACATTGCTGTGGCACATGCATTGGGATGTAAAAAAGAATAATAAATATTTTTGTGCTAATCAACTTTTGTTGTTGACTGCACTTTGTACTTACACTGGAATGAAGCTTTGTTCATTCATCTTAAAAAGGATTATTTTAATAACACTTCCCCATTTTAGGCACTTATCATAATAATCATTTGTGTAAATGACAAAATAATTGCAGATAACATTTACTATGACAAATATTAATTTTCCATATGTCCACTATACATATAGAGATTTTTAGGAGATTTTTTCATTTGCTGGCAACATTACGCACACGCCGTTAGTGGTATCGGTACACGGAAATCGGAGTCACACGCACACATTGAAAGTATCATTTGGCTTCACGTGTTTATTCTACATGTTCCGTCTATGTTATTCTTTTAGTCTGAGACATTACCTATACTAATTATACCTCCTAAAATTACATCTAAATTCTAACATGCGTCAAAGAACTCCTCCGTCTCGTCACCGACTGGCAATGTTCCGAGAAGGCTGGCAGCATTACCATGTTATTCTGGGTTTTGATTGGTTTTCGATTAAATTCGACGATGGCTGTTCTTCTCTCAAGTCCACCAAAACCACTAAGTAGGTACATTCTTCTATGTTGATTCTTTACCATAGCCATAGCGGCTGGCACGTAAGAGTTTGTTGCCTTTCATCAACATTATCATCGCAACGGGTTTCAATTTTGTTTTCAAAATTACAACATAGCTGCTATTTTTATTAAATTCATTTGGCCATTTTGGACATAACCCATTATGTGTGCCGGTGACGGCAATAGGCTTGCCCCCTATTACGTGGGACTAAAAATACTGGCAAATTGTGGGTGTGTAATGCACCTCTGCCTACCCCTTCGGGGATATAGGCGTGATATGTGTGTGTGATTCTTTATGTTTGGTACAAACCTATTAGTCACAGTTTGACAATATTCTACCACAGACTGTAACTGGGTTTTTTACTATTATCTATACTAATATTACAAAGCAGAAGAGTTTGTTTGTTTGTTTGTTTGAATGCGCAAATTTCAGGAAGTACTGCAAGTAGTGCATTTATCGAGGACGGCTATAGCCAAACGGTTAATGTTAAATGTGTGTAAAAAAGCAACAAAATATCCGCGATGGCATATACCTATTTAGCTTTTAAAGTTAACTCATTATAACATAAAATAGGGAATTTATGTTATTACGGGCGACGGGAACGTGAAATATAATTACGGACCAACGAGTCCAAGTCCGTATAATGTATGTTGCAAATTACCACACAGACGAAATCACGGGCGACCGCTAGTACCTAATAATAATAAATGATCAGTGATGATGACGTACAGTTTACCAATGTACGTATATTTTTCCTCATAACTTATACAACTAGGTAGTGAGTAGGTCCTACTACTTACCTACTTTATTGTAGAAAGTCATTCAAGAAGAGCGAACTGACTTTTTCTAATCGTAGCTAAAAGCCTGATCGATTCAAATTGAAACATCGGCAAAAGATAATCTTTATAATTTAAATATACCTATGTAATTTCCAGCATAAATCGAACTTTTAAATATGAAAAATAATTTTGCGGAATCCTTCGAATACGCCTATCGAAGGGATAGTAACAATTCAATAACTTATCGACGATAAGATCGAATGAATCAGATGGGCGTAATAATTTAATTTCTATATCGGTACACCTCGCGAACCCCACTATACCCATCCATACGGGTAAATATTCAATTTCACCGAATAAGTATTTACTATTTTAATAGGTTGGGGAAAAAGTTACTTCGCACTTTTTAAGAAAATTCAAAACATTTTTTAACATAGTTTATTTACATTTAACTAAAGTATGTAGGTACCATTTTGTTCGATAACTTTTTGCCATCTTGTAGGTAGGGATATGATCCCATTGCTATAGAAATTTTGAGAGTTCTGATCAAAATACCGCGACATGTGGTTTTGGCAGTCCTCACGTAATGTTAACCTGACACTGCCTGAAGAATTCTGAAGAGACCGAAACAGGTGGAAATCTGAAGGTGCAAGGTCAGGACTATACGGCGGATGCATTAACACCTCCCAGCCCAATTCTCTTAATTTTTGCTGAGTGGCTAAATATGTGTGAGGTCTAGCGTTATCATGATGAAAAACCACACCCCTTCTGTTGATTAATTCCGGCTGCTTTCTTTCAACTTCTTGCTTTAATCTCATCAGTTGTTCGCAGTAAAGTTCAGAATCAAAGGTCCTGCCTGGTGGTAACAGCTCATAATGAATAATGCCCTTACAATCCCACCACACACACAGCATCACCTCGTTGCGAATTAACCCGGGTTTCGCCACAGTCTGTGAAGCCTGACCGGCCTTTGACCACGACCTTTTACGCACGTTCTTGTCGTACGTGATCCACTTTTCATCACCAGTTATCAGCTTCTTCAAAAATGGTTCGGTTTCATTACGTCGTAATAAATAATCACAAATGAGTACACGGTTCAATAGGTTTCTTTCAGTAAGCTCGTGAGGTAGGTACCCAAATATCGAGCTTTTTATACCCAGTTTTTTTTCAAATGCGCCAAAACTGTAACGTGGTCAATTCCCAGTTCTTCAGCTACGTCGTAACTACTGATATGCCGATCTTGCTCCACTTTTAATAAATTGCATGCTTTTTATCCGTAATACGCGACCAGAGCGACGTGCATCTTTGACATTAAAATTTCCCCGGATTGAAAACGCTTAAACCAAATTTGTGTTACTCTCACAGACACTGCTCTAGGTCCGTAAACATCGCAATTTTTTTTCGCGGCTTGCGTTGCATTTTTACCTTTTTTGTAGTAAAATTTTAAAATGTATCGAATTTCTTCATTAGATTCACTCATCTTGACAGTACGAAAAACAAATGAAAATATATACATTTTCCTAATTTGAATTATATTCTTTAAAATTTAAACTTTCAGACAGACAGACACACATCACGCCTATATCCCCGAAGGGTTAGGCAGAGGTGCATAACACACCCACAATTTGGCAGTATTTTTAGTCCCACGTAATAGGGGACAAGCCTATTGCCGTCACCGGGCAACATGTAATGGGTTATGTCCAAAATGGCCGAATGAATTTATTAAAAAGTAGCAGCTATTTTGTAATTAAAAAAAAAAAATGAAACCCGTTGCCTTGTGATGAAATGTTGATGAAAGGCAACAAAATCGCACCAGCCAGCCGCATAGGCACAGCCAATTAAAGTCCTGGGCGTCTCGCACTGTTTAAACTTTCAATGATACCAAAACCAGCCAGATACAAATAGTATAGCCAAAGAGATTTTATTACAAGTTCATACATACTACATGGGGCACACTAAAAGGTTCTAGCTAATCGGAACTATTTGAATTTCAAATGTTATATTTTTGTAAACATTGCAACCTTCTTAGTAATAAAAAAAAACAATTGGCGGGAAATCATTTGTCAATTGTTTTTTATCATCTACCGTTCTACGTATGCAACGAAAATGGAATTAAGTCCAAAAGATTTTAGAGCGATGATTTTTTATGATTTTAAAAGTTCTCTCTCTCCGCAAGACTGTGCCGCTCGTCTTCAAAATGCTTTTGAGCACCGTGAGGCGATGGTTTGCTGAATTTGAGAGAGGTCGAGTTTCTTTACATGACGAATTTCGTGAAGGGCGGCCTTCAACGGTCATCAACGAATATAATGTGGCTACTGTTAAGCGGTTAATTGAAGAAAACCCGCGGATTACCTATGAGACAATTCGAGGACTATTGGGGATTGGTATGAGTCAAGTCCAGAAAATTTTACACGAAGAATTGTCACACATTTTTCGCCAGGACTGCAAGGATTAATAACTCGGGGTAATGGAAGGCGTACATAAAAACAAATGTTGTCTAATATAAGTATGTAACGTTGTGTGCTCCGTCTGGCCTCACCTGAGGACTCCCACTAGGGAACTAGAGGGTGAGAGTGTTCACATGAACCCAGCCGTTGCACATAGCGCCCTGGTGGTCCTCAAAGACTCTTCTATGCGGCGAACCACGAGGACGCTTGCGCCCCACAAGGATCCTAGCCCGGTTGGTTTCTCTGTGGGACGCGTGTTACAAGGTCTATATATAAAAGGTACTTACCATATACAGACTAGAGGAAATAAATAAGTAACACACCTTATCCTGTTTACATCATTTATTATCCTATAAATATTAACTAGGATCTCACTTTAGCTATAGCATGAGACGAGTTCGAAGTTAGTTGGTGTGCCATGAGTCATGATCAATATAACAATAGGTAAAATCTTACATGCAAGAGCTTTTACAAGCTCGGTTAAAGTTTATATTAAATTACTATGTGGAGAACTAACTATAGCAGTCTCCTCCAGATATTATAATCTACTTAAAAGCCACCCTATCGATCTGTATCAACATAATAACTTTAGAATATTAATATAGATTTAAAATATGAAGTAGGCTATTAATATAGCTTGAAATATGTAGTAGGCGAGATACAACTTCTACCTAAATCCTGCTTATGTCAGCGTCCAGCGACCTCTTGAGTCGTTGAGTACAAGCAATCTACTACTACGCCACATAGGCGAACGGGCAGAGGGAGGGCTAGGCACCTACTGCTCTAGGAACCCCGTCCCTACACACGGACGGCGGCAACAAAGGAGGGGGACTGATTCCTTACACTTAAGCGTACTTTCTACTTAGCTGCAATCCGGGCCGCGTGTCCAGCCTTCTACCGGACGCTCTGCAAAACCCTGGCGGGTGGCGCGCGCGGCGATGGCCAGCTGCCGCCGAAGGCGCCGGGCACGAAGACTAGGTGTACAACCAGCTCCGGCCGACGACGCCGCCACAATATTAATATAGATTGATGTGGGTTGATTGCATGACGATAAAGTATGTTGTTGTTTGATTTATTGTTTCTGTTGTTTCCCTCTGAAACACATGTGGGAGATGAGTACTTACCTAATTTACAGAGGGTCGACGCCCAGCGTGCAGGTGTCGAAATACTTACCGCTATCCGGCGATTATCAGGCCTGTGCGATTTTCCCACCTCTTCCCAACATGTCATATGCGAAACCTATAAGAAGAACAAAGGAACTTTCACTTTAGCACGTGTCACCCGCGAGATGCCAAAACTCGCCATACTGGGAACCCCAAATACGTACCTACGTAGCGTGCCCCAGTCGCCTCTAGCCCTTTCCAGCCGCCATCTCAACTTTTTATTACATTTTAACTAAAAATAAAAGGATTCGTGCTCGCCCATCTCAGCCCCGAAACACGAATGGACGAAGCCGCTGCGCGTGTCGGGTTGCCAGTATTAAAACGGTTTGTTGACTGTCATCTGTGAAATCCACACCGTTACAAGTACTTAATACAACTACAAATCCGAGCGGTCAAACACAGAGCTTCGATATCATCCATGGGTTGTGGCGTGTGATGGCAGTCGCTTCACGGAAAATATCTAAGTTCAGCCAAATCGCAGTTAGACTGGAAAGCCGAGCCCAACTACGTTGGGAAACGCTCGGTGGATGATAAGTTGATGATACTTTATACTACACACTCGTATAATTACCTAAAACCCCGAGAGGGTAGTCAAAGGTTCATAAAACACCCATATTTAGCCAACCGTTTCGTTGATAGCACGTAATAGGAGGCCTATTAATTGCCGTATTAGGCACTGTATTCAATAGAAAATTAATAACTGTTCTGTAATCTGAACCTTAATTACAACAAGTAGAATCAGTGTCACTTAGAATCTCTGCAGTCCGCAGGCAGTCTAATATTCTATTAATTAGACCATTAAGGGCGCTTTCAATTTAGACGTTTCGTGTCGGACCGCAGTAATAACCAAGTTGAGCAAGACAGTTGGGAGTCCTCCATTTTACCGGGTTAATAGACTGTTAATAGCTGTGTCGATTACACTCCTGAGCAAAAGACTTGCGACGTTAAAAAACATCTATCTTCGTCTATTCATAAATGTTCTTTCTTTGCCTCCTGAACAAACACCATCACACGATTGGTGTTACAGCCATTTGCTTTAATTGGCTGTGCCTAATTGGCTGTGCCATAGCGGCTGGCACGTAAAATTTTGTTGCCTTTAATTGCAACGGGTTTCATTTTTTTTTTCAAAATTACAATATAGCTGCTACTTTTTATTACCACCCATTATATGTGTGCCCGGTGACGGCAATAGGCTTGCCCCCTATTACGTGGGACTAAAAATTGTGGGTGTGTAATGCACCTCTGCCTACCCCTTCGGGGATATGGGCGTGATATGTGTGTTTGTGTGTGTGTGTGAGTGTGTGCATGGCTGAGGATGACACGGTTAGCCATCTACTGCTGCGCTGGAGGTCAGTGACTACAGGGCAACACCTCTCAGAACTCTAGGATCAATCGTGTGCTTCAAGATATGGCGATAGCGTATACGACGACCGCGTTGGTCTATGGCTTCAAGCTGTAATCCTCATATTTGAAATCTCAATGAAAACATATTCTGACAACGCTAAAAAATAGTCATAAATAGTCGTACATGTAAAAAAAATAGTCGTATTATAGTTATGGCGTTATAGCTATAAGTTAGTGAGGATTATGGCTTGAACGTCAAGCTGTAATCCTCATCTCTGGTGCAAGCAAACGGTAAAGCCTATCGAATTGGTTTAGGTTCCAAAAAATAGTCATGAAATAGTTGTAACGACATGCCAAATCTCAGAAATAGTCCTTAAAAGGTTCCAGAGATATAAAGGTAACCTGATGAGGATTATGGCTTGAACATTTGAAAACTTCAACTTTCTCCGGAACGCCTACGATTTTAAAGTTTATGCCAAAAAATAGTCGTGAAATAGTCGTATGAACTACAATAAATTTGAGCTGCTTTAATTTGAAAAAAAAAAAGTTTTCGTTTGCCCTACATTTGTATGGAGTACAGTCGTGTACAAAATTGGTAACTTCATTTGATATTATTGTCTGCGTATAATCTGTATAGAATATGACAGTACTAGTCCACAAGGGTTTCTGACACTGACAATTACTAATAATTGTTACTTGTTTATATCTAACTAGTGGTCGCCCACGACTTCGCCCGCGTGGTAATTTGGATATTTTCCCGTTCCCGTCGCGCCGCGTCATATTTTGAACAATTCACACGATATCTTTATAAATTGTAGCCTATGTGTTATTCAGATGTATAAGCTATATTATTGTAAAATTTCATTAAAATCCATTCAGTAGTTTTTACGTCAAAGAGTAAAAAACATCCATCCATCCATACATACATACTTACATACTCACAAACTTTCGCGTTTATAATATTAGTAGGATAAGTGCTATTTTTTTAAACATATATGACATTGCTGTGATTATATCAATGAAACAACTGTGATTATTATGATTTTTTTTTTTTTTTTTTTTTTTTTTTTTTTTTATATTTGGTTCGCCAAATTGACGCCGCCCGCCTGGTGGTAAGTCGTGACGACGTCTATCGATTGTGGGCCACTCTCACAGCACACATTTCTATTGAGAGTGGCCCTCAACTTGACGACCTACTGATGTGCCTCTTCACGCTCCGCTTAAAGAACCCAGGATTATATGTAGGAGGAAACACGTGCACAGGCAGGGCGTTCCAGGCCACTATCGTTCGGCAGAGAAACGAACGTTTAAAACGTTCGGTTCTCGCGAACATGCTATCCACTGTGTGGGGGTGGCATCTCTGCCCGGCACGAGTCGTTCGGGATCGGAAGGAAGAGGGTGGGATCAGATTGAAGAGCTCTTCAGAACACTCGCCGTGGTAAATACGGTAGAATGCGGCCAAGGAAGCTATTGTTCGGCGCTGAGCTAGCGGCTCAAGGCTTCCCGTTACCTCCGGACAACCTATAATACGGATAGCCCGTCGCTGCATAGCGTCGAGAGCGTCCAGCAGATACTTCGCGGAGCCGTCCCAGAGGTGAGAGCAGTATTCGACGCAGGGTCTAATCTGCGTCTTGTACAGCAGACACCTCTGGTCCGGTGTAAAGAACCTCTTTACCTTATTCAGTATTCCTAGTTTCCGCGAAGCTAGCCCTATACATCTTTCGATGTAGTTTTTATTATTGAGCTCTCGACGAACGTCTATGCCAAGGATATCAAGGTTGTCCTTCATTGGTAATAATGCATTCTGAAGAGAGGGTAGGGGAAGGAAAGGGGATTTCTTCGCAGTAAATGCACACGCCTGTGTTTTGCGGGCATTGAACTCGACCAGGTTCTCGGTACCCCATTGAGAGATACTGTCGAGGTTACGGTCGAGATCAGCCACGAGTCGTCGTCTCTCCTCCTCAATCTCAGATCGCCCCGCCGTCGGACGAACCGAGTAACTCCCGTGCAGTGTGCTGTCATCTGCATAGCAATGAATGTTCCCGAGGGATAGCATATCATTGATATGCAGAAGAAAGAGAGTTGGTGATAGTACGGACCCCTGCGGTACCCCGGCATTCACTTGCAAGAAGCGAGAAGCCTGGCCATCGCAGAGGACCCGCACTCGGCGCTCGTTTAAAAAGCTGGCAATCCAGCTGCACAGTTGAGGAGGTAGACCATATGCCGGAAGCTTGGAAAGGAGCGAAGCATGCCAGACCCTATCGAAGGCTTTGGCGATGTCCAGGCTAATAGCCAAGGACTCGCCGTGCCTTTCCATAGCCCCACCCCAGACATGCGTTACGAATGCCAGAAGATCACCCGTTGATCGCTTTGGCCTGAAGCCGTATTGTCGATCATTGATTAGCGAGTGATCCTCTAGGAATTGCATGAGCTGCTTATTTATAAGGAGCTCAAGCACCTTGCAAATGACTGAGGTGACAGCTATGGGTCGATAGTTGCCTGGATCGGACCGATCCCCTTTCTTGGGGATCGGTTGTACGTTCGCCTCCTTCCAGACCTCCGGCACGAGCCCTGAAGAGTATGACAGGCGGTACAGACGCGTTAATACTGGAGACAACTCAGCTGCACATTTTCGTAGCACCACCGCCGGAATGCCGTCAGGGCCACTGGCTTTCCGCGTGTCGAGTGACCGCAGCACTGCCCGTACATCACATTGCCTGATAACAATATCAGGCATTGTGTGGCCACAGTTGGCGATGGCGGGGGGCTGCAGGCCATGGTCGTCGACCCGGGAATTAGCCGCAAAGAGGTCTGCGAGCATATCCGCTTTCTCTTGGGCTTTGTGAGCCAGTGTTCCATCTGGGTAACGCAGCGGTGGCAGCGAGGGCTGACAAAAGTTAGATTGCACGGCTTTGGCCAGTTGCCAGAATCCACGGCTGCCCGTGGGATGGGAAGTGAGCTCCTGACCAAGCCGCGCGACGCGCTGGGCATCCGCTCTCTTAAAGGCCCTCTTACTCGACTTTGTGGCCCGGTTGTACGCTGCTTTGAGGTGGCCCACGTTTGGATCGCGCACAGCCCGGGCCCTGATCCAGGCGCGATATGCCGACTGTTTTTGTCGAACAGCTTTGGCACAATCTCGCCCGAACCAGGGACGGGCTCTGCGGATACTGGCGACATCAGTGAAAGGGATGTAATAATCCATCCCTAAACTGATCTCGCCAGCAATAGCAGAAGCACTATCCGAAGGAGCCTTTCCTACAAAGCAGCGCTGGCTCCAGGGGACGGACGCATAATAATCGCGTAGACCGTCCCAATCCGCTGACGAGTAGTGCCATAGTCGTCGTGACGTTTGTACAGGACGTGCAGGAGGTGACACCTTCATGACAGCGTGAACAACACAGTGGTCGGAACTACCCAGTGGGGCTCCTACCGAAACACTGTACTGGGCTGGGCGACTCGTCAGCAGTAGATCCAGCAGAGCGGGCGCGTGATCTGACCTGTCTGGTATCCGGGTGATCCCGCATACCATCTGGGTCAGACCGTGGGAGAGAGCGAACGCATGGGCGGCTCTACCCGCATGATCAGTCTTGAGGGACCCCAGCCATTCAATGTGATGGCCATTGAAGTCCCCCAGAAATACTAGGTCAGCGTTCGGGAACCGCACCTGCGCTTCATCAGCCGTCTCGCTGAGGTACTGGAAGAGCTTTGTTGTCTCAGAATCCCCTGTGTGGGATCGGTAGACGCACACGTAGATCTGGCTCATAGAGCCATGGTCTACGTGCAGCCAAAGGACGGAATTGGAGGGGTTCTCTAGGCAGCGCAACCGGCGGCAGCAAACATCCGCCCTAACGAACACGCACACCCCGGCTTTGTCTCGAAATTGTTCCTCGATGACATAGCCGGGGTAACACAGGTAAGACGTGTCGTCAGGGCGGCGTATTTGTGTCTCCGTGAGGAACATCACAGCGGGCCGTGCCGTCTCAAGGTGGTGGTGGACGGTATCGAGGTTCGCATGGAGTCCACGGACGTTAGTGAACTCCACCTCGAAATGTGAAGTTGTGGGGTTTCCTAGGGCCGCTGTGTAACGTTTATTTCTTTTTTGTTGCACTGCCATTGTAGATTTTGAAGAAGAAGCGTGAAGACAGGGCGACATTTGGTGCAGCAGTAAGTGACAAAGCGCAGGGGCTAGCTTTGTCTAGAACCGTGTGGTTAGGTCGGAGCCGACTCGCCGGACGGAAGGGCTCCCAAACCCCCCTGATGCAAGGCCGCCGCTACCCCACACCGGTTACCACCCGGAGCGGCGATCCCACATCAGGATTATGCGCAACATGTGGGGCAGCCTCCTGGGGTGGTTGGCCCCAGGCGGGCCCCATGACTGTGTTGCGGGCGGCCGCGGCAACGCCGTTGCTAAGGGTCTCCCTGGCCGGCGAATCGACCCACACCACCCACACTAGACTCCGTTTTGCCCCCACTGGTCCCATGCCTGCTGCACCATACATCGCCCCGGGCCCGGCGGTGCAGCTGCTGAACCCCTAACGCAACCCAGCCTGGGCTGGGTTACTTGGGGGGCTTTAGCACAGCTGCACGGTGGTACCCCCCCGGACCAACACTGTTGTACCACCTGGTACCCACGTAGGGGCCGAAGCCACTCCATAGGTACCGTAAATTAACGAGCCTCGTCCGTTTATCAGCAGGTGCGCCACTAGCAGGTGAGGTCGCTGGGGCCCTATAGATGTTGGTAGAGCCCCTTTGCACCCATAAAAACTTTTTTGTAGTAGTAAGTTTTTAAGACAATGATAAGATATTATGATGGTTTACACTTTAATAGGTAGGTACTTAATTTAATTAGTACTATACTTTTATTCGATATATGTAATTAATATAGGTTTTGATATTGTTGGTGTCGGACTCGTTTATGGAATTTGTGATTTTAGAAAATGCACTCAACCTATCAGCGCCATCTATTGAAATTTTCTAGAAACATAAACTGAATGAAGTAATCCAACACCAACACATATTGAACTAACTGTTATAATTGTGATCAAAACTAATTGCTGTGATATAAACATATATGTACTGAGATTTATACAAGTTATGTACGTATTTGCAAGCTTTCGATTGTAATAAATAAGGATACAAATTATAAATGTTTGTTTTTTTTTGTTTAATTATAAGAGCTGGCATGGAAAACGTCTAATTGGAAGTAATAGGTATTATATATTAAGCGGAATATTTCACAATAATATATCATATGAAGTTTGTACACGACTGTACTCCATAATAAATGTAGGACAAACGAAAACTTTTTTTTTTAATGAAAGCAGCTCAAATTTATTGTAGTTCATACGAATATTTCACGACTATTTTTTGGCATAAACTTTAAACCGAAAATCGCAGGCGTTCCGGAGAAAGTTGAAGTTTTCAAATGTTCAAGCCATAAGTAATCCTCATCAGGTTACCTTTATATCTCTGGAACCTTTTAAGGACTATTTCTGAGATTTGGCATGTCGTTACGACTATTTACATGACTATTTTTTGGAACCTAAACCAATTCGATAGGCTTTACCGTTTGCTTGCACCAGAGATGAGGATTACAGCTTGAAGTTCAAGCCATAATCCTCACTAACTTATAGCTATAACGCCGAAACTATAATACGACAATTTTTTTACATGTAGGTACGACCATTTATGACTATTTCATGATTATTTTTTAGCGTTGTCATAATTCGTTTTCATTGAGATTTCAAATATGAGGATTACAGCTTGAAGCACACGATCAATCTCTTAAGCTCTGCACAACTGTGAGGCCTGCTGCCATTCCTGGAGGAGGTGGGTTTGCTCGAGTGAGAATTCGTGTCCCTTCGTCCAGCATACTCACCATGGAATCCTGATATTTCATGAATGCCAAAAAATAGTGCTGAATTAGTGCTAATTAGTGCCCAAAGGAAAAAAATAGTGCTCTTATACTTAAGAAATTACAGCCATAGTTCGATGAGTATGCTGGACGAAGGTTTCACCCAGCATACTCACCTACGTTTGTGGAATCTGCTTACGCTTAAACCATAATTCATACTTAAAAAAATTGTGCCCAAATAGTGCCAAATGGTGCCCAAAAAGAAAAAAACGGTGCTCTTATAACTCCGGATTAATAGGCTTCGTTCAGTGAGTATGCTGGGCGTAGGTTTTACGCCCCGCATACTCACTACACTACGCGTATACCGAACGAACTATAGGTATAATTTACGGCTTAAAAAATTGTGCTTGAAATAGTGCCCAATATCAGTCCAATTTTCACTTGACTTTTGACCTAGAAAACCATTAAATTTAATTGTAAACTTCTACATACTAACGTTAAATGAGGTACAGTCGTTCACACATGTTTTAAGATAAAAATATTAAAAATTCTTATTGTGGGCGGTTATGTGATTGGGAATAATCGTGGTATTTTCGACATATCAAAAACTGTCGATTAAATGCTAATTTAATTAATTTAAATTTTTATTATTTACTTTTTTGTTTTTTTCCACCACACTATAAGTTATGCGTAACTTAAAAAACATACATAGCATCACGCTTTTTTCTCCGAAGGGATAGGCAGAGGTGTGCAAACACACCCACATCTCGTCAGCTATGTTAGGTCCCATGTAATAGGGGGCGAGCCTATTGCCATTTACCGGGCACAAGTTCCAGACTCTGGGATAATTATCTGGGTAAAATTCTAAAGAGAATTAGACATTATCCACCAGACCCGGGAATCGAACCCGAGACCTCGAGCGTGGCAGTCCGTACATAGTACCATTGTGCCACCGAGGTAGTCCATAAAATAACTTAAAAAAACAACATGTTAAAACCATACCCCACATCCCGACTAATTCACCTTACAAAAAAAAAACAAAATCCAAATCAGATCATCCTTTCGGGAGCTACGATGCCACAGACACACACATATTCCAATGTGCAGACGATACTTGCATAGTGTCCGCCGGGACTAGTGTTATCGAGGCCCAAAATCGTCTTCAAGGGGACTTTGACAGACACTTAACATGGTCACATGATGCTGGGCTGGTTTTGAATGCACAAAAGACTAAGGTTATGTATATTAGCTCCAGCCAAAACAGAAAACCTTTTACTCCCAATCTTATAGCACACTGTCACGAATGTTTACTTAAGAATAAAAATCTAAATATTTCAAATACGCCCTGTAACTGTGACCCTATTGAACACGTTGAAAATCAAAAAAATGTACCTCGGTTTAACGATTGATAACCGCCTTAACTGGAAAGATCATAAATATTAACCTAGTGTGTAATAAACTAAGAGCAATTCTAGCAAAATTTTCTATAATTAAATATAAAGTTCCATATAAAACCCTCCCCATTCTCTATAAATCGCTAGCAGAATCCATAATTTCATATGGATTATCAAGCTACGGAAGGACATTTAAAAGCCACCTTGACCAAATATACGTACTTCAATTAAGAATCCTAAAAGAAATTGTTCCTGAAAATATAAAAAAGAATTACACAAATGACTATCATCAACTCTTCCACTTCTGCAACATAATACCGATACATGAGAAATTGAACATAATTAACGAAGAGTATTTCAATGAGAATTTTAAAAACCCTAAATCATCGGGGGACCCTAATCGTGTAACCCGTAGTGTCACTAATAAGAAACTTTCGCTACCTCGCTATACGAACCTGTACGGGAAAAGAACACTTAAATATATAGCATGTACCCCATTTAATAAACCAACTTCCTGTCCCTCAAAGATAGAATAACCAACAAAAATTTAAAACGAAATCTCAAAAAATATTTTCTTGCAAATTAAAATAAATAATTACTAAATGTGACTTTTTAGTGATGGAGCATCCTGTATAGTCACAGCTATACGCTAAAATAAAATAAAATAAAATAAAATAACGTTTATTATCTTTGAAATTTTTAGCAAATTATTTAGATTCGTCAAAAGTTGGTGTGACTCTACCGAGGGTTCCAAAATGCAACGAGACTGAGAAGAGCCCTCAAGAAACTCAGTTCAGCTTTTTTCAAAATATTTCATCTTAAATCTAATACAGAGTTATTTAGAAAGGAGCAATTCGTGTTACAACCAGGCAGCCTTGTCATCTAAGAAATCATTAATAATATAATAAGCTTTATGGCACAATTTACTGTTTATTAGTTTTTTAAATTTATTGACAGATAAATTTGCTATTTCGGTTGGCAATGTATTGTACATTCGAATAAAGTTCCCCGCAAAAGAATTACTCACTTTATGAAGCCTAAATTTAGGAACAGCCAGTTTATTCTTATTTCTTAAGTTTAGATTATGATTATCACTGTTTTTCACAAACCTACTTTTGTTCTTGTGGGTATACAATACAATTTCATAAATATACCATTGATCACTACTTTCTGGACCCTATCACTTAAGTAAGAATTGACGAAATTCAAGGCCGTCCCCCGGATTCCGTAATGATCAAGTTTCTTAATTAAAGTCTGGTGCTGAACGCAATCGAAGGCCTTAGATAAGTCACAGAATACACCATAAGCATCATATGACTAATCCCAGGCCCTGTATATACACTCTAATAATTTAATTCCGGCATCAGTGGTGGACCGACCACGAGTGAAACCGAATTGTTTTGTATGTAATAGTTTATTAACGTTAAAGTGATTTTGCATTTGATTAAGCATAATTTTTTCAAGAATTTTACTAAATGTAGGTAGTACAGAAATGGGACGGAAATTGGACGGATCTGAAGTACTACCCGATTTAAACAGGGGAATTAATTTACTAGATTTCATTAAATCAGGGAACACACCACTATCAACACAATTATTAAATATTATTACTAGTTCAGGAGCAACCATTTCAATAAAAGAATTTACTAAATACACAGAGATGCCCCAGAGGTCAGCTGTTTTCTTGATATTTAAAGATTTAAAAGTTTTTAAGATAGTGTTTATGTTAACTTTACTGAATTTAAATATAACGTTACAACAAGGAACGTTTGCTTTTAACAAAGATTCTGCAATGGGGGTTGAAGAGCTTAGGGTTTTTGTCAAATCTACAGGAATTCGGGAGAAACAAATTTCAAATTCGTTAGCGACCTTATAGGCTTATAGCTATACTATGGTACCTACATCTATGTGTGGCTGTTGCTCGAAGTGGCAGCGGCGGTTGCGTCCATTGTGGTGTCGACTCACTCGTCACCGATATGGGCCAACTTTATATTTTTCTACCTCCCATGATAATATACATTATTGGTCCTTAACGTAAAAAATTGTGCTTACAATACCTACATTAGAATTAATAAGATTGACGACCCGAATGCACGGTAAAACTCGAAGGAGTTTTTGTTGCATCGTATTATTGCAATTCATATTTATGTATGTGTTTTTCTTGTAAGATTTATATAAATAATTAAATAAAGATAAACACAGACACGTCAAATTTCCGTCGTTTTTGCGTCGGGGTTTAAAAAATTGTTATACAAAATGTAAGTTATTAGAAAGTTTTGAACTCGACTGTACTAAATCTAATGTTATGTAAAAGTTTACAATTAAATTTAATGGTGTCCTAGGTCAAAAGTCAAGCGAAAATTGGACTGATATTGGGCACTATTTCAAGCACAATTTTTTAAGCCGTAAATTGTACCTATAGCTCGTTCGGTATTCGCGTAGTGAAGTGAGTATGCTGGGCGTAGAACCTACGCCCAGCATACTCACTTAACGAAGCCTATAACTCCGGAGTTATTAGAGCACCGTTTTTTCTTTTTGGGCAACATTTGGCACTATTTGGGCACAATTTTTTTAAGTATGAATTATGGTTGAAGCGTACACAGATTCCACAAACGGAGGTGAGTATGCTGGGCGAAACCTTCGTCCAGCATACTCATTGAACTATGACTGTAATTTCTTAAGTATAAGAGCACTATTTTTTCGGTGGGCACTAATTAGCACTATTTCAGCACAATTTTTTGGCATTCATGAAATATCAGGATTCCATGGTGAGTATGCTGGACGAAGGGACACGAGAATTCCAACCATAAGTACGCCTTGCGGAGATTATGTCCGTATCTCCAAGATACAAAAACAAGATAACACTCCTGGACCTATCAGTGTAACTCCATTGTATTACATTTTATAGTATTAGGGTGCTAAGTGGTAACAATACCTACATCTAAGACCCAAGTAATCGTCAGCTACACGCGGTGTACCTGCTAATAGACGAACGCGGCTCTGGCAAATATACCCAAAGTACTTGGCAACGTCATATTTTATTTATTTTATTTTATTTTCTTTGGGGAGCTTACGGCTAATTTCACAAAGTAGGTCCAAATATGGTCAGATATATGCCAATTATAAGTTTCCACATACAGTGAGAAAATTATACATAAAGTAGTTTTAATTACCTAACTAAACTAAAGAAGGAGTTACACTGGAAAGGAATCGTTTTATTTGGGTAGTGCTACAATTAAACAAATCAACCTGCTCATTGAGGTTCAATTTGTTGAAAAGACGGCACACTCTAGGTAGAAAGCTTTATACACAATATACGCTATAATATACACAATTAAGTAGTATATAAAGGTGATTACTGGATCTACAACGTGCTTGTGTTTACACGGAGGTGGCTTCACGCGATCTATGTTCACTAATTGAATGAAGTAATGTTATTAACAACCCTTTCTCATTTAGCGATTTGACGTCTAGACCGCATTGAAGGTAAGTATTTTGCGGTCTAACAAATGAGTTGACTCACTATTAGTATTTATTACACATTTGCTAGTGGCGTACTTGTACATAGCACAGTTCCCAGTTACGGGCAATAACAGCAACTCAACACAATAGCTGTTATTCATACATTAAACATACAATAGCAGTTCCCTAAATTAGGTTAACGCCATACTCAAAATAAACGTCCATTAATTTGGAAATTTATGTATCAATTTCACAATGACATTCCCTTTTATCTCACGGATGTTTCTACCCCCGTGTTTTGACAATAATTCATCTTCCTACGAGTTTCAATTGTCAGTTGTTCGTGTTGTACAAAAGAGGGTTAAACTTGTTGTGTTTATTTGTGTCATTCATTCCCAGCCATTACACACTTAACCAGAGACGCCCGGCAACGGATGGTAGAGCGCCCGCGGCCTTGGGCCGCGGATTTAAAAAAAAGTAAAATGGGACTTGGATTTTTGCGGAGCGCGTGGCAGGTTGCCTTTTAGGTTACCTCTGGCGCTAGGCAAAAATTGCAAATTGCAAAAAAAACGCTCAATTGCAATACCGAACAACGTTTCCTTGTCTCGCACCGCGAACTGGTTCACAGTATCTAGTTCTTCTGTGCGGGAAAAATCAATTACCTTGACATTGGCGAAATCATCGATGAATATCGATGGAGCCACGTTTTTAAAAAAAGAAGAAGAGTAAAATAAGCCAAGGTCGGAGAACAGCAATCTGCCACTCCCTGTCGCTGAAAAGTAGTTTCGCGAACTCTCTTCCGATTACAAATAGCTATCGCGTAACGCGATTTCTTCCAGGCAACCTTACACTCAGGATCAGGACGGACCGACAGCAAGAAATTATTTTTTTGTATGGGATGATGCCTCTGTACTCGCTAATTAAACTAATAGGTTAGGGGGGCATAACGAGGACGTTAGGGGAAATTAATAAAATAATTATATTCATAATTTCTACATCGCGCTATTAAGGTTAGCGTTGGATCCACCTACCATGTGTATGATATGAAGCAAAAATTCGATGTCGTCGGTAGTGGTCATCGTAGCTCAGTTGGTCAGAGCACTCCCCCTGTTAGGGAAAGGCCGTGGGTTCGAGTCCCGCCGATGACATCAGTTTTTGTGATCTATTAAAATTTCTTTCTTAATATTTTAAGAATAGTGTAAGCAAACTCATTGCTTTGAAATACAAAAATATATGGATTTGGTAAGGATTCATCAAAAATTCACTGTTTAAATATCGTTGTAACACGATACACTGATACCGTCAGTTCGGTAGAACTGCGGTAGGTGGATCCCACGCTAACCTTAATAGCGCGATGTAGAAATTATGAATATGATATGAAGCAAAAATTCGATGTCGTCGGTAGTGGTCATCGTAGCTCAGTTGGTCAGAGCACTCCCCCTGTTAGGGAAAGGCCGTGGGTTCGAGTCCCGCCGATGACATCAGTTTTTGTGATCTATTAAAATTTCTTTCTTAATATTTTAAGAATAGTGTCATTGCTTTGAAATACATAAAAATAAGTATACATAATCAGAATGTATTTACGAGAATAAACAAGCCCTTATAACTAATATAACCTTATACTTTATAACCTTATAACTAATAAGATATTTTTTAGTATTAATTTTACCAAACCATCATGAAAACTTGGTGCCCCAGGTTAGGGGCAGTACGGGGTACGCAGAGCAAGTGGTTAGTTTACTTCACAGAATAAGCAGATGTGTGTGTGTTCTCGTGACGTCTCAGAAACCCTTTTAGCTAATTCACACTAGCTAGATCTTTCTCTACTTAAAACTTTTTCTGGTTAGTCCAGAAAACCTAGTGGTTGGTTCTAAAAATTAATAAATAAAACAATTCAGTAGTTAGACTAATTTTGTTAAAATCAAATTAAAGAAATGCTGCAATAAGACAATAAAATACGATAGTAGTAATCTATATACTTACTTTCTTATATTTTTTTTTCCTTAACACTTAAAATTAGATAAACTTGAGTCGAAAAAGTTTTATGTCGTAAAATAAAAACGCACGCAGCCCTGGTCACTGCCGGACTAAATAGCGATGTAAAATGGCCACCTGTTTATATCAACAACACGCGCCTAGTCTGTTCAGTTGCTTGCATTTGTAGTAGGCCCCGTCGTGTCTCACGTCCTTATTATGCCCCTCTTCCCCTATAAGTCCTCCAAGTCCAAGCAAACATAAACCTACTTCATATAAGTACTTTTGCAGACACTTGAAAAATGTAAAACATGTGAATTCATGAACCAGGAATCGGGTTGCATTAAGTTTTAATTAAACACAAACTTGTAGCAATTTCCTACACGTTGAAGTACTGTCGACATCATTGAGATACTTGCAAGCGTACATAGCTTTCCGGGTTTATTGTGCCGTGTACCAGATGAAACTGGGTTATTAAAGTTAAAGGTCTAACAGGAACGAGAGCATTTTATTGTAATAATTTATGCACATTGCGAATACGTACACAATCAAAAACTCATTACTATGAAAAATATACCGAATTAAACGCCTTTTTGAATTTTGTAATGTTACGACTAAAGTGAGACTACCTCTAACTTCCATTTAAAGCTTTTCTTTTTAAAGTCCGGTCTCTTTTACGTCCATTGTCGGGCGTCTCTGGTATGCACCAGAAGGTAGGTATGCCAGAAGGCGCCCGGCGGACTTTGGCCACCGGTGTGGCCTTTTCGGGGGTTTGTTCGGGACTTCGGGGGTTCAGTCGGGATATATAAACACCTAGAAAAACCTATAACCACCCCGAAATTGTAAATGACTGAAAGACTCATAATCGAGCCATTGCTCTGGAGCGGGGTGTCAAATTAGATCATATTCTGAAGTTAGTTAGTCGACTCATAAATCACGACTGTTTGCTCAAGCCTTAGATTGAGGTAGATATTCATTTACTTAGTAGGTAGGTAGTAATTTTAGGAGGACAAATTTAGGAGGCGAACCTTTGACAATAATTGATTACTTTAATAAGTATTTGCCAACGCAGCGCCTTGAGAATGGTTTTTGATTTGTAAACTCGTCTCAGTACAACAAAACTTACTTCTTTATAACTGGACCAGCTTATGCCCGCGGCTCCGCCCGCGCGGTGCAGTTGTTTCCTTTCCTAGTTCTCACAACACATTACCAGGATAAAAAGTAGCTCTATCTTACTCCTGAATAAAATAGCTTTCTAATCGTGAAAGAATTGTTAAACTCGGTTCATTAGTCTCAGAGTGCTTATCAACTACGTATCGATATAGTAAGTAGGTAGGTACTGTAACGTTGAGCTCAGATATGTAGTAGCGTTGTGCGCGGGATCGTATCTACTTCGAATTAAACTCGTTTGGTTTCCCCGAATACTGATTTATATTTAACAATTAATACATTTTATATTACACCTTTTTAGTTCTTCTTCAGGAGCCCAGGTATCCGCCACCGCGGCCCTGACCCGACACAATTTTTTTTCTTCCTTTGTCGTCCATTTGTTTCATTCCGTTTTAAATGTTTTATAATATTTAAATTGTTTGATTCATAACCAGCCAATCCAAATTTACAATAAACTCAATGCGGTCGTATGCGAATGTGCAAGCACCTTTAAATGTTTTATAATATTTAAACTGTCTGATTCATAACCAGCCAATCCAAATTTACAATTAACGCAATGAGGTCGTATGCGAATGTGCAAGCATCTTTAAATGTTTTATAATATTTAAATTGTCTGATTCATAACCAGCCAATCCAAATTTACAATTAACTCAATGAGGACGTATGCGAATGTGCAAGCATCTTTAAATGTTTTATAATATTTAAATTGTCTGATTCATAACCAGCCAATCCAAATTTACAATAAACTCAATGCGGTCGTATGCGAATGTGCAAGCACCTTTAAATGTTTTATAATATTTAAACTGTCTGATTCATAACCAGCCAATCCAAATTTACAATTAACTCAATGAGGTCGTATGCGAATGTGCAAGCATCTTTAAATGTTTTATAATATTTAAATTGTCTGATTCATAACCAGCCAATCCAAATTTACAATAAACTCAATGCGGTCGTATGCGAATATGCAAGCACCTTTAAATGTTTTATAATATTTAAATTGTCTGATTCATAACCAGCCAATCCAAATTTACAATTAACTCAATGAGGTCGTATGCGAATGTGCAAGCACCTTTAAATGTTTTATAATATTTAAATAGTCTGATTCATAACCAGTCAATCCAAATTTACAATAAACTCAATGCGGTCGTATGCGAATGTGCAAGCACCTTTAAATGTTTTATAATATTTAAATTGTCTGATTCATAACCAGCCAATCCAAATTTACAATAAACTCAATGCGGTCGTATGCGAATGTGCAAGCACCTTTAATTGTTTTATAATATTTAAATTGTCTGATTCATAACCAGCCAATCCAAATTTACAATTAACTCAATGAGGTCGTATGCGAATGTGCAAACACCTTTAAATGTTTTATAATATTTAAATTGTCTGATTCGTAACCAGCCAATCCAAATTTACAATTAACTCAATGAGGTCGTATGCGAATGTGCAAGCACCTTTAAATGTGTTATAATATTTAAATTGTCTGATTCATAACCAGCCAATCCAAATTTACAATTAACTCAATGAGGTCGTATGCGAATGTGCAAGCATCTTGTAATGTTTTATAATATTTAAATTGTCTGATTCATAACCAGCCAATCCAAATTTACAATAAACTCAATGCGGTCGTATGCGAATGTGCAAGCACCTTTAAATGTTTTATAATATTTAAATTGTCTGATTCATAACCAGCCAATCCAAACTTACAATTAACTCAATGAGGTCGTATGCGAATGTGCAAGCACCTTTAAATGTTTTATAATATTTAAATTGTCTGATTCATAACCAGCCAATCCAAATTTACAATAAACTCAATGCGGTCGTATGCGAATGTGCAAGCACCTTTAAATGATTTATAAAATTTAAATTGTCTGATTCATAACCAGCCAATCCAAATTTACAATTAACTCAATGAGGTCGTATGCGAATGTGCAAGCACCTTTAAATGTTTTATAATATTTAAATTGTCTGATTCATAACCAGCCAATCCAAATTTACAATAAACTCAATGCGGTCGTATGCGAATGTGCAAGCACCTTTAAATGTTTTATAATATTTAAATTGTCTGATTCATAACCAGCCAATCCAAATTTACAATAAACTCAATGAGGTCGTATGCGAATGTGCAAGCATCTTTAAATGTTTTATAATATTTAAATTGTCTGATTCATAACCAGCCAATCCAAATTTACAATTAACTCAATGAGGTCGTATGCGAATGTGCAAGCATCTTTAAATGTTTTATAATATTTAAATTGTCTGATTCATAACCAGCCAATCCAAATTTACAATAAACTCAATGAGGTCGTATGCGAATGTGCAAGCATCTTTAAATGTTTTATAATATTTAAATTGTCTGATTCATAACCAGCCAATCCAAATTTACAATAAACTCAATGAGGTCGTATGCGAATGTGCAAGCATCTTTAAATGTTTTATAATATTTAAATTGTCTGATTCATAACCAGCCAATCCAAATTTACAATAAACTCAATGCGGTAGTATGCGAATGTGCAAGCACTTTCACAGTACCTACTTGTCATAATATCGAAAGATCGCACACCACAACGAGTCACTAGGTAATTGAATTCGGAGAGCAGTTATAAATAAAGATTTCAATCTTATTATATGATGTGTTTTATGAAATACACTGGAAATAGCAAGACAAGTTCACTACTTACACCACAGTTAGTTAAAACACAGAGTTAGGATACACTGTAAATAGTCCGAACCGGTACTTCAGTTAATTACATTTTTTTTTAATTTATTTGTACGAGAAAACTTGACACACTTCCGCTCAACACAAAGTCCGAGAGGAGGGGGATTTATTGTTATTTGGGGTGTATCTATTCAAGAAATCAAGTCAAAGGTTTCATTTATTTTTCCAAAATTAGAATATAGCTGCTATTTTTTATTAAATTCATTCGGCCATTTTGGACATAACCCATTATATGTGTGCCCGGTGACGGCAATAGGCTTGCCCCCTATTACGTGGGATTAAAATACTGGCAAATTGTGGGTGTGTAATGCACCTCTGCCTACACCTTCTGGAATATAGGCGTGATATATGTGTGTGTTTATGTGTGTGTGTGTGTGTGTGTGTGTGTGTGTGTGTGTGTGTGTGTGTGTGTGTGTGTGTGTGTGTGTGTGTTTGTGTGTGTGATCTAGTCCAGTAAGTCACAGTCATACACGCGGTGCACCAACTGACAAACGGCTCTATCGGATACCGACACGGAGTCGGTCGTTTCATAAAATTCGCAAATCAGTCAAACCTGTCAAACGACTGACATGGGTGTTGCCATGGCAACAAATACACAGTTATAGTGTCTGTATCGGAGTGATGTACCAAGTTAGGTATCGATAAAATACCTTGAAAATGCAAAGAGGTGCAATATAAATTACTGGTTTGTATATTATTTAAATTACGTAGGTCTGTAGGTATATTATGATCTTGATTTTAATAAAGGTTTTGTACTTGTAATGTTTTGTATTGTACGGTGTTGTACTCGTAGTACCCTTGCCCTTATTTTATTCTCCATCGAGTTGATGCTACTGTATCACTAGTGTTAACGAAAGTGACGAAAGTTCATTCAAATGTTTATTTTTATGGGGTAGGTATTTGTTATACATACAGAGTGTAATATTCATATGGGCAGCATGGAAACGTCGGAAACTATAAGACATACGAAGATCTGTCCTTAGTAATCGATTGTAGTAAAAATAGAAAACTGCATTATGATTTAAAAATAAACTTGTACGAGTATTCAGCTCGGGAATCGAAGCTCTAGAAATCTCTTTTTGAAAATGCTTTTTTCCCTTTTGTCCCTTTTGTCTTAAGTAGTAAATATTACTATACGAAACGTCTGAAATTAATAAAATGCATTGTTTTAGTAGGTGTTCCTAAGAAAACATCTTCATTTGTCTTATAGTTTCACACTTTCCCATACTGACCTATTTAAATGTACAGCCTGTATACATAGTCCACTGTATACAGCTATAGATATACCCTGTATACAGACTCTTCGATTTTATTTAGTTGTTTAGATTTATATGATGTATAGGTTTGACATAATACCTACCCTAAGTTACAAATAGCAAATGAATTCACACTTTTATAAACAACATCCACCTTTGTATCATTTTTGAAACCTGATTTTAATAATCGATTTTGTCAAATTTATCGATAACGGAATCGACACTGTTACATCAATAGTGGGCGGTAACTTTTGGTAGTGTCATTATAGTGTTATGATATAAAATGTAAATGTATGTGTTTGTGAAAATGTGTTATTCTTATTGTCATGTGTGAGTTTCGTAGTGGCACCCGATTGGGTTTGAGCGTCTGAGAATGTGTGCGTGTCGATGACCCCCCCGCACCAAACATGGCAGACTTTTATGTATCGGGAAAATGCATAATGCCTTGTCCCGTCGTATACGGCGACAGCGTATACGACGACCGCGTTGGTCTATGGTCAAAACACGGTAACTTTTAATATAGTGCCATAGTGCCAAATAATCTTCGCGTTTTTCTTTACGTTTTCGCGGTTTTTAAATCCTCATAATTTTCTTCTCGTTTTTTTTTAAATCCGCATTTTGTAGTTACCGTGTATTGGATTCACACAGTACAGATAAGATAACGATAAAATTATATACCTACAAAGTATTGACGTTTATGTATTATTAATGTGTTAAAGTATGTACATTTGTAGTCGTACATGTAACTTCGGTAATCTCGTTTCCAGTTCAATATATTGCGGTAATTCCGATACAATGGCAGGATTACACAGGATTTGTGAGTTCGGAACTGCTTTCACCTGCGCACCATTAAACTTATTAAGTATGGAAGTTTGATTTAATACTTGTAGACCTAGTCGCTCGTAGTTTAGTAATATTCTCATAAATCTAGGTAAATTTATGATAAACTATATTTCGTAAAGGGAATAGCGATAACATAAAAAATACACGTCAAAAATTTACACAACAACCGACTTCAAATTACCGAAGTGGGACCAAATAATTGTCGAAATGGGACCAAATTGAAATGGGACCAAATAATTGTCGGAATGGGACCAAATTGAAATGAGACCTAATAATTGTCGGAATGGGACCAAATTGAAGTGGGACCAAATAATTGTCGGAATGGAACCAAATTGAAATGGGACCAAATAATTGTCGGAATGGGACCAAATAATTGTCGGAATGGGACCAAATTAAAATGGGACCAAATAATTGTCGAAATGGGACCACTTGGGAAAGTAGTAGCTTTCAATTTAAAAAAATGTTCAAAATTTGTTCGCCCAGTCTAAAGAAATAAAAGCACAAAAAAAAACGAATTGAGAACCTCCTCCTTTTTGGAAGTCGGTTGAAAATAGTTATTAGCTGTTATGTAGCGTGGCGTGTAGTACTTACCATAGATATAGTATTTAGCGAAGCGAGAGGCATTCCAAGTCTCTGGTACTTACTATGTTTTATAGTTTTCGAAACGAAAATCACTTATACAACAGTAATGTCCGTCCGTGAACAACTTTTAACTCGAGAACGGTAAGAGCTAGAGACTCAGTGTAAACGTCAATCGACTTAGCATAGTCGAAAACCCCTCCCAAATGAACTTGACCTTTGACCTCTGATCTCACGGTCAAGGACAAAAACGAGGCCAAATCGAGAACGGTAATAGGGACTCAAGACCAGCTGCAATCAACTCAGCATGGTTAAAGACCTCTAAAATGATGTTGAACTTCATGTCATGTGACATTTTTTTAGATTTTATGAAGTTTACAAGGGATGGAAGATGTGACGACGACATTGAAAGAAGAGTTATGGCAGGAAATCAAGTAAATGGGGCTCTGCATAACTTTATGAACAGTCAGAAGATTTCCTGGAGGGCTAGGCTGGCTGTTCATAGAGGAGTGCTGGTCTCTACACTTATGTATGGAAGTGAATGTTGGGTTTGGCAGAAGAAGCATGAAAGTAAAATAAATGGAAATGAGAAGTTTGAGAAGTATGGCTGGGATGACATTGGTTGAGAAAGTGAGGAACAGCGAGATACGAGAACTTTAAGGCGTATCAGAAGATGTAGTGAGTAAGATAGAAAAAGGGATGCTTAGATGGTTCGGGCACGTAGAAAGAATGGATGAAAGAAGATTGACGAAACAGATACATAAGGCGGGTGTGAATGGATAGGCAGGTCGACTTAGGTGAACGTACTTCGGCCAAATCATCAATGGTCAAAACATCTCCATGTTTTGACCAAAGGCCAGGTCAAGAGTACCCAGAACCGGAGAGAGCGCATGAAGATAGTTATGAAAGTGGAAGAAGCGAAAGAAGTATGCCAGGACCGTAGCAAGTGGAATTCCATAGTCTCTGCCTACCCCTATGGGAAAGAGGCGTGACCATATGTATGTATGTATGTTTATGAAAAAACTTTCGAAAACTCTAAAATATATGGCAAATTTTTGCCATAATTTTAACTTGTTTGTATATGGATCTGCAATAAAAATGTAACAGTCAAAGTGTATATACGACATCCCGTGTATAAACAACATCCCTGATGTTATTAACTGATTATACCTCTCGTTTTATAGGTATTTATTATCCAAGTATCGTACTGAACAGTCGCTGAAGACGTTAAGAATATCTGATTGCTCTTGACACAATTTCAAGACCAATTTCCCCCACTTAACGGTTTAGCGTGGGTTGAAATTGCTTTTTGTATACAAAGGAATTTATTTAAATTTGTAAAGTATAATAAAATGTGTTAGGGAATATAGAAAGACCGAAAAATTGTTTTAGAAAGTATCTAGGTAGGTATTTATAGGTTACACTTACTGGCTATGTCCATTTTCTTCCCAAAGTTTTCAACCCAAAAGCTAAAAGAATAATAATAATTCCGTTTTAATCCCACAGCAAAAGTCGATTCCGTTTTCTACCCACAATGGCACCTTTAAATATGGTGTATGGTGTTAGGTATAGGTAGTTAATCTAGTTTTTGGTCTGTCTGTACCAAGTAAGTGTTAAATTACAGTGGGAAGAAACAGGAACCCCTTTCGCTAGAATACGGAATAAAAAATAATATTTTTATTATCGTGTGTAGAAAAAGGAACAACTTTTAGAATGAAAACGGAAACGGGTTGAAATATTGGGTTGAAAACGGACATTGCCTACTTACTTCCAAAATCTATAAACGCAATCATTCTAACCTACTATTTGGTTATAGCATTATATTATCTGTGGTTATAGGTAGATACTTACTTAAATTATGTGCATACAATTTCTATCCTGTTTTAAATATACCTATATGTAAATATGTCTCATAAATAGATGAGACCGAGGCTAAAGAATGAATCGATAGACTCTAAATAGACCTCTGGCTAACATTTAAGTAAGTAGGAATAAGTATGTACATCCCGTGCCTCGGAGAACACGTTAAGCCGACGGTCCCGGTTGTCATACGGACATCTATAGCAGTCGTTAGGGGTAGTTGGAGCCCTTAATCAAAAATCCGACCAGTCTCTAGCTGCGGAGCTTCGATATCGCCCATGGGTTGTGGAGGTCAGATGGCAGTCGCTTCACGGAAAATATCGAAGTTCAGCCGAATCGCAGTTAGACTGGAAAGCCGACCCTAACTTTGTTGGGAAAAGGCTCGGTGATTGATGATGAATAGGTATGTACTTAGATAACTACGGGATTATCAACAATGTTATTTTACTGATAACTATGTTCAATGCGTCTGTGAGCCCGTCGTCTTCGAAGAGGCGTGATCTCAAAGGTTACTCAAAAAAACAGCCAAGTGCGAGTCGGACTGGCGCACGAAGGGTTCCGTACCAAAAATTTGTTGTATGGGAGCCCCCCTTAATTTATTCTGTTTCTTAGATTTTGTTGTTATAGCGGCAACAGAAATACATCATCCGTGAAAATTCCAACTGTCTAACGATCACGGTTCATGAGATACAGACTGGTGACAGACGGACGAAGGGCCAGCGGAGTCTTAGTAATTGGGTTCTCGTTTTACCCTTTGGGTACGGAACCCTAAAAATAACTCGAATAGAGCCTAATAGATTGTACAAAATTTCGTATGAAAAATTCTTGTCAGTTCCTCATTTTTATTACGCGCCATTCTCTAGTGATATTGCACTTAAGAAAAATGTAAAATACGTGAGATAATTTTCAAAAATTGCTTCTGGGGCCTTGAAAATGGTTTAAATATACTCGTATATACCCTTGCTAACTCCATGGAGCAATTTATTCTAAGTAAATTACCTCTTATGTTGTAGATGATTTTTCATGATTTCACATAGGTACTTATATGCAAACAAAATACTTATTCACTCTTGTTTACCTCAAGCCGCCTTAAGGGGTACGCAGAGGCATGCCAATTATACCTATGCCTGCATAGAAAAACATCCAACACTAACCTAGCAGGTGATTACATATTTGAGCCGTTTGGGGTTGAGACACTGGGGTCATGGGCTGTGGTCCGAGTGCTCGCCGCCTTTATAGAGACATTGCTAAACGCTTAATCGATGCTTCTCAGAACCAGAAGGCTGGCTATTTTCTGGCCCAAAGAATAAGTATCGCCATCCAATGTGGCAACACAGCCAGCATTCTGGGAACCTTCCCAGTCGGCCATGACGCGGAGGATGTGCGAGCGCGCGGTCATCGATGCGTGGATTGTCGTGTCACTAGACGCCCGGAGTAGGGGTCGGTACGACTCCATTACCTGGCCCGAGGTCGTATAAGCCCGCGCAGAGCGAGCGGAGACACAAAATTAGCATAATAGAAATCTCATCAACGCACAGCTGCTGTAACCACCGTTAACGAAGTATTGAATTATAATATATGAAATAATAATTTACGAAGTATTTACCAGCAGAAATTGAACCGCGGGTGCAACTTGTGCAGTTAGTTTGCGGTTCCCGAATCAGGGGTAAGTGCTGTGAACAGAATAGTTTACGTATAACGTCCACCGCGCGATCTATAATTAGAATATTACCAAATAGCTATTTCATAGATTATTAGTAACTTAAGGGAAACCTATAGTTTGTTTAGACTCCGTGAGTGTCCTGGGCTCCGATAGTGGTTAGGTAATTAATATTTTATCGAAGTAAATATCAAAATCAGGCGATGCTGAATTTCTTACCACAAAATATACGAGAAAACATTTAGGACGGTGATGTTAAATTACTCCACGCCTAAATGCTATAATTATATATGTATTGCCTATATATATATGCTGTCTATGTAATTACCTATTTTATAAACTCGTAGGGAATGCTAGGATATAGTAATTTTGCCCTATCGAATATAATGATAAATTGTTAAAACTATTTCTAGGTAAAATTACTCAACCCCTAAATGCTATGATTATATATGTATTACCTATCCATATATGTTGTCTATGCAATTACCTATTTTATAAACTCGTAGGGAATGATAGGACCTAGTAACATTGCCCTATCGAATATAACGATAAATTGTTAACAATATTTCTACCTAAAATTCTCTTAACGGCTAACCACCCACGGCCTTAAGCAGTAAACCATAGTTTTATAAGTTTAAATTGTGAATATCAAGAAGGAGAATCCGGGTTGAGATAATTCACCTACCCGACATATTTTATTGTGAAGCCGTATAATTTGGGGCGCGGCCTTAAGCGGGAAACCGTTATTTTTCTAAATTTATATTGTGTTTAACGTAAATTCAAATATCTAGGTCATATTCCACCTATCTGGAATATGCACTGTTATTTAACATTTTATTATCTAGACTGCCATTTAGGGACCGTCATTTTAGGGTTCCCTAATATAGTGAACCGTCATAAAGTTTTAATTGTTAGATGGGAAATACGCATAACGCAGACTCTTAGGAACTTCGTCTCTGATACGTAATAGGTAGAAAAATAATCTTTTGAAATGTACCCACATTTGTGTTGGGCCTATAGCAAAATTTTATTATTTTATTATTAGTTAATTCTTGCATTGAGATTTTCTGCCGCCGGTCGGAGACCGATATATAGGGATGAGCCAACTACCTGTCTGTGTTTTCCCTGTTCCCGTGTTTGTATAATCCTGTGTTATGTGTAACCTTGCCGTTTACCCTCATGTAAATAATTGTGCAGCGCGTCCGACAACTAGGGAACCTGTACGGCGATTTACGTGTGGGGCCTACGGCAAGCGGTGCCGAGTCGGTATCTAATCCGTTGCTTGTGTCGATTCCAGAACTACCTTGGGGCTTAGAAAAGCCATATTTCTGAAGAATACGATTGTTGAGCAACCAGAAGCTGCGCCGTCGCTCCCGTGGCCTTCGACCCGGAGCATCTCGTCAGCTAATACCGAAATTGCTTGGAGGACACCAGCGGATCCTGCCGGCCGACCGCCCGTCGCCTGTGGCCCCCAGTTAAGTGCACTGGGCACTTCCGTAAACAGTATATGTGATCCTCTCAGACTAAAAGAAGTCTGAGGTGATCCTATTCTACCGACACACTCTTAGCTACTTGTATTGTATAAACCCTAGGTTCCCTGCTAAAAAAGTAACGTTAATTGTTTTACGTCGTTTAATTTAACTTCCTAGCAGGGGCCGTATCACCTCCGTGCCTCGGAGAGCACGTTAAGCCGTCCGGTCCCGGTTGTCATACGAACATCCATGGCAGTCGTTAGGGGTAGTTGGTGCATTTAAAAAAATCCAAATGGTCTAACTACAAAACTTCGATATCGCCCATGGGTTGTGAAGGTCAGACGGCAGTCGCTTCACGGAAAATATTGAAGTTCAGCCGAATCACAGTTAGACTGGATAGCCGACCCCAACTAAGTTGGGAAAAGGCTCGGTGAATGATGATTATAATTCTTCTAAATATAATTTTGCAGATCGTAGTAAATATTTAACCCGATCGACGGTCGAACCTACGACCTCTGGAGCAGTAGTACTACTCTGTCTGTCTTACGTTTAACCCCTTACGCCACCTAGGCAGTCTACACTACTTTTCATAAGTACCTAAATATCTAACTTAAAAGCCTGTAAGCGACTATTGTGAGCTGGTTCAAAGTGCAACAAAAAATATAAATTGCTGAGATAACGTTGCAACTGGCTCGGGTTTATGAAGGTATAACACAATCTGTTGAAACGAGGTCGTACGTAAGACGAGCACCGGTATGTATTCAGCTTGCTCGTTAATTAGTTTGTATTTGTATTCTTCAAGTCGACGGTTATGTTCGTATTACCGAGGTAATTATGTACAAAATTTGTCTGGTGTGTTCGTTGAATCGTGGCCTAAATATTTTTTGGTTATCGTTGCAAGATAATAATAATTTCTTACACACATCGATACTGGTCTAAAATTACTGAAAAGTGAGACAGAGGCGTTCTTTTCGCACACATTTCGCCAGTAGCTTGGTGGTAAATGGTATCCCTATTACCGTTATTAGACATTTTGGTATAGGTTTATTGCCCTGAGTTGAGTCTCGTGTATCTGTGAAAACCGCAAGAAAATCGATGACATGATTCCTAATAACAGATTTTCGTATGTCTTATAGTTTCAAACTTTCCCATACTAACCCATATGACTGTTACATAATGTTTGTCTTGAAGTAAATAACAATAGATTAGTTACAGTACCTACATAGTCCATTGAAATGTTACATTTTTTGGGGCTATGTGTGCAAAATGGGGTCCCAACCCTTATGGGTAGAGAATTTAATTTGCAACAAAAATGTTGTCGTAAATTTTTTGTGCGATAAATAGTTTGCCTGATAGAGCGCGATAACGATTTGCAACCCCTTTTCAAGATGGCGGAAAACCCATAAGGGTTGGGATGGACATTCTCACACTAAGTCATCTAGTCCAATCTAAGCTAATATTTATAAGCTTGTGCTATGGGATCTAGACTACTAATAAACATACTTATCTATATATTTCTAAATACATACATATTATACATAGAAAATACCCAAACTCCGAAACATACATTAGTGGATTGCACAATTAATTTGATTCGACCTGGAATCGAACCTGGGACCACCAGCATACTCATACCACTGAGGCAGTCAAATTGTAATGTTCAAACTAAATTAAAACAAAGTGAAACTATCTACAAAGGGATCCAATCTCCCGTTTGTCCCACGAAGACAACAAATAGACAGGTAGGTAGCTACTTAATAAGACTTTAGCAGTTTGGAACTTGTCAAACACATACATAGGTAGATTAACCTGTTAACTATCTACTAATACATAACCACAGGGATCGAGTCCCTAAAGAACATTAAAAATGCAACAGTAAATTATCCTATCTGCTAAAATAATAACACCCTATTAGGTACCTCAACGTAGACGCTCTGTGTGTCTAATACCAGTTCCTTACGTTAATTTGCTCGAAATATGTTTTCGTATTCCCCATAATTTTCACACCAGCGCCCCTAGCGGTAACCTCAGGGAACTATGTGAAATGTATTGAAGAATACGAATACGTATTTCGAGCAAATAAACGTAAGGAACTGGTATTAGACACTCACTCTGTGTCGAAAGATCGTTATTGAATCAACACTGGGTATACTACACAACGCCATCTATCGAAGCATCTGAGTATTAGGTACAGACGTAGGTAGGTAATAATTTTTACAATCGGTCGATAATAAAATTTAAAAACACTCAGATTAAATCCAGCCTAAGAATAGATTTTGCGATTTATACCTAGATTTTGTAAAACACTTCAAAAAGAAAAACCGACTTTAAATTACCGAAATGGGACCAAATAATTGTCGGAATGGGACCACTAACGAAGCATTAGCTTTCAATAAAAAAAAATTAACAAACTCGGTTTACTAAGTCCAAAGATAAAACATTAAAAAACGAATGTTTTTGGGACTCGATTAAAAATACTGGCCAATTCCAGAAACATTCATCAATACGCTCCACTTATAATTCAACACTATATCCGTTCAATGTAGACGACATGCGACATACGGAAGCCACACGTGGCCGACTGACCCATCGGGTGACGAATGACCGGTCAAATGGTGACTCATAAGCCTTTAGTTAGACGTCGACGAGTTGGAGACGTTTTTTTATTAGGTGTTCCTACTAATGTCCCGTGAGGCTTCGTATTATCCAAAACTAGTAAATACATGCGGTTTCATTTACCTACATGGAATTCTTTAGGCCCTGACTTTTTTGATTTTTGGATTTCGTCCATGGATAGACGATCGCGGGGATGTCCATTTGAACGCATGGATCTCTATACATTTGGAAGTTCACAATTAGACGATGTCATTCCAAGCAGATGATCTGTCTGTCATTTATTGAAGACGTCCACTCTATTTGGATCAGTGGACATATCGCCAATGAGAGCCTTGACTCGAGTCACTTATTTCTTCGTAGAGCAGAAAATATTTTATGAAACTCACGCCACTGGAAGGCAAGACCTACCTAGTTGTCATTGCTACTCCTCCTGCTTCTTCTTCTTCCATCCCTTATTCCCATACCTATCTATCTGGGGTCGGGTCTTCTTGTTCGGCAGCCTAAGGACGCGATGTCCGGGTTGTCACAGGAGTTATGTTCTACTCTTTTAATTCCCTATTAATATTGGACCACCATGTAACGGGGAACTTTCTCTACCCAAGCCAACACAACTGCAGGCGTTTTGTGGAGCTCTTTTCACGAAGAAGCTATCATCTCGCCGCATTATGCGGCCGACCTACCTTCCCTAAGTGTGTGTTCCCTAAATATTTGTTATTGCTACTCTACTCCTATTAATTGAAGCGTGATGGAAAATTGTATTTTTTGCTTTCCTCAATAAATATCTTATCCAAACCTAAGAGCTTTTAATTCGAACAAACATTATTTCCTGTGATTATCCCGTACCTACAATCAAACTAAGTTCAATGACTAAAGGTCTCATAATAAGGGTATTAAAACAGCTGATGATTAGTGCACAGCTCATGTCACTTCCTTCGCAGTTATTGCGCCATTATCCAATTGAACCGTTAGTAATTAACTGGGGTCAGAGAGGACAAAATTCTCTTTGAATGCCTTCTGTCTAAAGATAGTTGAAAGTCCTATAATTATGTGTGTAGGTAGGTATGTTAGCGAAAAGTAAGTATGTAGGTATATACTATCACAGAATAGGGAATAGTACTTAGATAATACTATGTATGAACCTACTGTATTCTTACTAGGTCTGCTACCTATCTAAAGAGGGGCGACGTCTAACCGAATATTTGTGGTTCAACTTCTCCACGTGGCATGTGGTAAGTTCCTAGGACGCTATAAAATGCCCGAACTTGATTATCAATCTCGAATTTCAGTAGGTAGATATTCTTTCAACACACGTAGGTCCATTTCACAGAGCGCCGTGCGCCGTTTGACATAGCCACCTTCACTTGAAATGGCTTCTTAGTCGTAATGGAATATCTCTTTTAAAGTCGGCTAAAAAGACAATTCTGTACTGTCGTATTGATATTCGTGTAAGCAAGTAAGTACCTACGTCCTATATCCGGCACTAGTGCGGCTTCTACTAATTCGATTTGCGATTTCCTTCGAACATGAATTGATATGGTTTCAGGTTTAGTCGGCTCATGTTAATACCTACACCTTATGTAATAAATAGGTTGTGTTGACATAGACTGTCTGTGTGATTGATTACATCTTCAGGACCCAAGTCATAAGCTTTTCTTGTGCACCTGTATGGGAGCTGCAATACGTTCAATAACAGCTATCTGTTATTGAACCTATTGCGAGTATGGGCGTAACTAACGCCTTTTAGGAATAAAAACTAGGAATGGGTAAAAAGGCGTAAGTGGTGCTTTGCATTTGCGTGAGTGCAGTGTATGTTAAGGTATATGTGACCTCTCTTACCCACACATGTGTTGTACACACAGCTACAAAAAGAGTTTTTACGTTACTTTTCATGGTCACTCACACAAATGCAAAGCTCCGCTTATCCCTCGGGAACACATAGGTACATATCAATCGCTAGTCGCTATAGAAACAGTCGTTATATGAGTCTGCGAAATCTACGTAAGAAAGAACCACCACAATTACCGAGTAGTAAACCTTTTAAACCGACTTCAGTAAATGTCTCGGAACCCTTATAGTTTCGTCATGTCTGTCCGTCCATCCGACCTCGACCTTCCCCCCAAACGGTTAGTGCTAGAAACATGAAACTTTGCATTTATATGTATTTGCTACACCAACAAAATGCTGAAATAAAATTTACAAAAATATTTTTTTTGTGGTACCTCCCTTACACCTAAAATGGAAATAGTATTTTTATCTCACGTCTATCCCATCGTGTGGGGTATCATTAGATAGGTCTTTTAAAAACATTGAGAGGTTGCTAAAATGATTTTTTGATTTAAGTATCCGTTTGCGAGATATTTAGCCTTGAGGAGCATGTTTTTGAGAAAACAGAGCGTCGTCGTGCCCCTCTAAAATCTAAACGTCTGGCGTGAATAACCTGAAAAAATTCATGATGGTAGTCCATGTAATGAACTTTGAAGGAAAACTATAACCGGCGATGGTATAACTCTGTTAGTTCAGGAGTTCTAAAGGCTTTTATGGGTAACTACGGAACCTTTGCCTTCGACTAGGTGAACAGATATTGATTATTTTTTAGAGTTTTTCTACGCTACTTTGTATCTAAAACGAGAACTTGCCTACTGAGATGTAAACTCTTTATATCAAGGAAAGAATTATTATTTTGTTTGTTCAAGAGTAATAAACTAATAATACATAATATTATGCTTGTGCCTCCATTGCAAAATTAAAAAAAAAACAATCTCCAGAGAATCCAGCACATCGTGATACTGACCACAGCACCACATGACCTAATACATACAGCGATTACCCAAACATTCTGTAAATAGCCACACAATATAATTGAGTAATCAGAAGATAATTGTTACGTACACGTGGCCCATGGTGTAAACATTATAGTAAGGGATGTAAACACATGCCACAAGAAGTACAGTTGGATACAAAAGTGCCGACATTTTAATATTAAATTATTTTATAGCCGCGAAATTACAAACACTTTAGATAATAGTTTAAAAGCTCATTAAGTAGGTACAGCCCATGCCAAAAACGTGGATACGGCCCTCAATGAGACGTGCCGGAAAATCACTGGCTACCTAAAACCGACACCAACGAGAATGCTGTATCCACTAGCAGGTATTGCTCTGCTTAGAGAGGTCGCCACTGCAATTGAACGATCTAAACAGATGGCTGATCCGAGACACCTACTCTATGGGCAAAACGCAGCGACCAAAAGGCTGAAAAGCAGATGCAGCTTTCTCCGCACTACTCCTGCCAGCTACACCGATGCTTCTAAGGCAAGAGTAAGTATATGGCAAGACGGTTTCTCGATGCCCACTTTCATGCCGCCGGCAGAGACACAAACTCCGATGGCCAACCTGGAAGGCGCTTCATAGACTGCGGACGCAGGTTGGCCGATCCAAAGACATCCTATCCAGATGGGGATACATTGACTCTGGTGAGAGTCAATGTGATTGTGGTCTGGCAGTTCAAACCTTGAACCACATGCTCTCGTGTCCGGGTTGCCCGGAGTCTTGTAAATTAGAGAGCCTATACGAGGCCAGGCCAAATGCGATACGCGTCGCAGAGCACTGGACCAAGGCGATTTAATAAAAAATTGATGTTGTCCATCAACACGAAAAGAAGATTAAGTAGGTATATTACTATATTTGGACGGCACTTCGTCTGCGATAGGTGTCTATCGATATTTATTAAATATGTAGGATAGTAATAAATATAAAGAGAAAACAGTGGTTTGTAATCAATTAACTCTGAAACTAACATAATATATGTAGGTACCGAATTTAATAACTTTTTTAACATTAGATAGGTGGCTATGTTATTCAGAAATAGCATAAGGTTAAAGTAATGGTAAGTAATATGTTCAAACTTTTTAAAATAATTACATCATTCTCGCAAAAATATAAGACATTAAAACGTCGACAAATGTTTCTCTCTCGCTGTTCTCTCTGAGACAGTCTTGAGAATGCCTCGTTTAGAGGTGAAACATTTGTCAACGTTTTAATGTCTTATATTTTTGCGAGAATGATGCAATTATTTTAAAAAGTTTGAACATCTTACTTACCATTACTTTGTCATGGATTTTCGCCAGGTAACGCCTGATTCTCTCCAATATATATATATATATATATATTAGGACAATGCACACAACGCCATCTAGTCTCAAACTAAGCAGAGCTTGTGATATGAGTACTAGATAAACTGATATAAATACTTATATACATTTTTTTTGTAAATACATACATATTATACATAGGAAACATCCAGACTTCGGTACAAACGCATATGTCATCACACAAAGTTTGTCCCGACCGGGAATCGAACCCGAGACTCCGGCGTCGAAAGCCGATGCACTACCGACCACGCCACCGAAGCAGTCAATATATTTCAAAGTCAAAATATTTGAGCATAAGGTTAATTTTATCCAAGTGACGCGTTCCCGTGGGAATTAAGAACAGTAAAACTATTCCACGCGGTCGGAACCACGGTCTTTAACTAGTGTTTACTAAGTTTATTAAGTTTATTTGCCAACAAACGAATTAATAACTTTATGAAGTCTAATGACAAAAATTAGACTTCATAAAGTTGGTAATTCGTTTGTTGGCAAATGTATAACAATTTATAATAAAATTCCTCAGGATTTGGTTGACATGCCTCTTAATAAGTTTAAAATAGTAGTTAAAAAATGTTTGATGATGAAAGGCTACTATAATGTAGACGAATATCTTAATGATAAAAATGCATGGTCACCCTAATCTTCTGTTGTTGGCCACTCGTATAATACAATATAAACTAATTGTAACAATGTAAACAAAACAATATTTAAAAAGAAAATGGATAATCTACCTGAGTTTCTTGCTGGTCTCTTCTCAGGAGAACCAAATTACCGAACCAGCGAAAGAATCATTTTCTAATGGTTATTTATGTACTTACTTAATTTAGTATTTTTATAATATTACTTGACAAAATTGTAAAATTTTGACATTCATATGTGCTCTTTATGTGCCTAAACTGAATAAATGAAATTGATTCTTTGATTCTTATCTCTATTAAAATATATATAAATAATGGCCTAATACATTACTAAACTGGGAACAATATACACCAGAAATACGGCACTATCCGAGCAGTCTTCATTACGCCAGAGTATGTCTAAACGTAGCGAGTGTAATTTCCTGAAGATTTAATTACACTGTAGTAGGTATATTCCAGAGGCATCCGTATTCTCACTTAATTGGAACGTAAAATGGCAATAATTTATGTATTTTAATATACATAAATTATTGCCATTTTAACAGTTAGTTATAACTATTGAATTGATCGAGTCTAAGACGCCTAGGACTGTAATTGGCTGTGCCATAGCGGCTGGCACGTAAGTCTTTGTTGCCTTTAATCAACATTTTATCGCAAGGCAACGGGCTTCAATTTTTTTTCAAAATTACAATATAGCTGCTATTTTTTATTAAATTTATTCGGCCATTTTGCAGATAACCCATTATATGTGTGCCCGGTGACGGCAATAGGCTAAATTGTGGGTGTGTATACACCTCTGCCTATCCCCATATAGGCGTGATGTGTGTGTATAACTATTGAAAGAAAGTGCATT
The DNA here is from genome assembly GCA_963556515.1 of Nudaria mundana. Taxonomy (NCBI): domain Eukaryota; kingdom Metazoa; phylum Arthropoda; class Insecta; order Lepidoptera; family Erebidae; genus Nudaria; species Nudaria mundana. The sequence continues at coordinate 18,010,049 of OY748297.1, read as the reverse complement.
AAAATATTTTTTTGTGATTTCTTTTTGGTAAATTTTTGAAATATAGGGGTGTACTCGTATTTTGTTTTTTTTTTATTTAAGAATCTAATGTTCTGTAATTTAGTACCTATCTGATGTGTGGATTTTTTTTTAAATTATACCTAAGTTGCAATTTTTATTATTATGTACGTATGTACTTATTTTTTTTATTTTTATTGTTAAGTGAACATTATCAACAAGATAAATCTTTTATCTTTGTCTTATCTGTGTGTATGTACAACAATAAAAAAATTATGCATAGAATTTTTCTAATTTCATGATTTTTTTTTTTATTAGATACGTATATAGGTACTTACAAAAATTGTGTGGTCGACTGTACTTCCAGTAAATACATCATGAAGTTAATGATAAATCATAACCAAAGCGATTGAAAATAATGAGGGCAGAGGAAATACCAAACCATTTATGTGAATTTTTTAAATAATTTAACGTCACGCTCTGGCAAATGGCGTATGGTAGTACCTACCTACGTAATGCAATGAGATAGGGGCCACCAACTAAGGAAATTTTACATTGTTTAAATATGGGTAGGTATTTTATAGATAGGCAAGGGGAATGGCCGAATTAAAGAGTTTGTAGGTAAGTAACATCGGTATTGTTGGAATTTAGGTACGTTCGGATTCATCATCATTAGCCTAACGCTATTCACCTGTGCATAGTGAAATCATGCAGTGGCTTAGGCTTATACCATGGTCTCCAGCGAGAGAATGGAAATAGGATTCTTGCTTAACTAATGAGTGTAATGAGTATGACTATAGATTTAGCCACGAAGATTACGGTTAGAAGAAAGTGCAATTTTTTCGTCACCCAATCCCGCGGCCGCCTCTTCATTCATTGCCGGGCGACCCAGGTGCGCACTCGGAAGATTTCCCAGTGGCACCCGACGTTGGGTTAAAAGGGTTGCAAAAAGGAAAATGAACATCACGTCTCTATCCCCAAAGGGGTAGATCTTTATTAAACTCTTATTTCGCCAGTCACTTATGTTAGTCCCATGCGGAGCCGATCACTATGACTTTGGGTATATTTTGCAGCGATGTTGGTCGCGAGTAATAAAAACGTAAGCCCAAGTTTATACATTCCCCGAAGACATTGCCACAGCCATAAAATCGTTGTCGAATTATAAACAGGCACACGCATTACTAAATCATTTGGAAAGCATGAACGAATACGGAATACGTCACATTTTATGAACTCACATCAAAAGATTTCGCTTCAGTACAATTTGTTTATTTAAATACTGCCTCGTTACACGTTTTATTTGTTTACTCCTTTAATCTTTGATTTAGATATTTGAAGCCGTAGATAGTGATAAATTTAAGGAGCTACCTATTATACCTAAAACAACGTCGCTTCCGTCCGTATGTAGGTAGGTAGGTATGCTTAGATCTTTAAAACTACGCAAAGGATATATAGATAGAGTGGTTCTCGAGGAAGGTTTTTATTAAGTATACAGGTACCTAATGTGTCAAGCGGGCGAAGCCGCATAAGAGATTTTATGAAGTTTGAAGAGAATTCATTCTGGCTACGAATTGACTATAAGGGGATTTTTACGGCTTACCTTTTTTTTTTTTCTCGGCCGCGGCCTTGTGCCGCGGAATAGAAAAAAAAACTCTAACGTCTGTTGCCGGGCTTCTCTGGTTACCAAGCAGAACGTATTTCCAGTGGCGCCCGGCGGACTTTGACCACCTCTGTGGTCTCTGCGGGGGTTTGGTCGGGATGAGAATCCCGCGTCGTTGGGGTAGGGTTTTATCCCGCGTAAGTGAGTGAATCTGGTTGCGTGCTATGGGGCTAAGGCCCCGCAGCACGCAACCCTTCTAGCCTGCTTCTGTAAGGACGGCGGGTGGCGATCCCGCCGTCCTCAGACCCCGATCATGGAGGTCGATGGTCTTGGGTTAGATGAGTCTGCGGCGCCCTCGCCGCTGACTACGGAACTCGGCGGGGAGGGTACGCTACCTTTACGGCTTACCTATAGTTAACTATCGCCAGATAAAGGTAGGTAGTCAGAGAAACACTTATTATTGCCAAAAATAGTAAATGATCACCAATAAATTGTGAATAGAAATCATGTTGGCAGCTTGGGGTTGGTCTACGGACAGGACACGGCATCCTAACTTATAAGTAACTACTTTCACTATGGTTATAATAATAATAATAATAATATTTATTTATATAAAGCCATAACCAAACAAGAATTCTTACAACAGGTAGTACATATAATAATAAGGCTTAAATAAACTAATGATCCCTAACATTACCAAATTCAAGTAGGTATCCACAGCAACAAAGACTAAATTCAGTTGCAGAAAAGGAGCCAAATAGCAAAATTTATTGAAGTCAAACAGTTAGAATGATATAAGTACACTCAGAAATAGTTCATGGCTCCATCAGCGAATCCTCCCCCGAGTTGACAAATTCTGACTACTGGTCACAAACTTAATAATACAGTTTATCATAAAATTTAGGTTCCCGTTTAGATTTGGAATACCACAGACACAAAAAACCTATTAAAATTTAGTTTTATAATCCCACAAATTCATAGCCCTGTAGTATTATAACAAACAATCATTTCAGTCCTAATAGGATGATCCCCTGACAGTTGAACATAAAGCCAAGGTTCCAAGTTATATTTCAGTATAGATGTTTATTTTCAGTGAAACAATATATATAGATGATATTTTGTCCATTTCGGTAGGTATAGGTGTTTTAGTATGCTTATAAATTGATAAAAGTATCTGGGTATAAAATTTACCACAGCGCCATCTAGTGAAAATCACGGTAAACATAAATGACTCAGAAAATGCCAAATGAATAACTAAGTAGAGATTCAAGTTTCCGATAGGTGTCACTACCTAATAATTGCCTTCAATAAAATCAGGTCTTTATTCCCAATCATTTTTGATCCCACGTAAATAGCGGGCGAACCTATTGACGTTTACCATTACTGGAAACACGTGTCAGAAACTCACAATCCAGACTCAGGTGAATTAAAAGTGCTCACTTCGTAATAACAACGTATATTCGAATGACTTTCATAAGTAGGTATATTCCAATCACTTTTAATATGAATGATCACTCATTTATATTCCACGTCTGTCTCTTTCGATATGTACTCTAAGAGAATGTCATTTTTAAAATCTCCACCAACCCATTACAACACATTCACATAGATTCATTTCGTTCAAGACTGAACGAAATGAATCTGTTCGAATTTCATAGACAACTTAAGTGAATAACATTTTGAATCAACTGACATACATACAAATCAAATACATACATTGCTACATATTGAATGGAATCAGGCGTTACCTGGCGAAAGTCCATGATGACTGTTCTCTTTGAGACAGTCTTGAGAATGCCTCGTGAGTAGGTGAAACATATTATGTCGACGTTTATAATGTCTTCTATTTAGCGAAATTAGTGCAATTATATAAAAAATTCAACATCTTTACCCCATTGTTAAATGAAATACATTCATCGAATCACATCACGTCGAGTATAATTCATCATTCACCGAGCCTTTTCCCAACTCAGTTGGGGTCGGCGTTCCAGTCTAACTGCGATTCGGCTGAACTTCGACCGGTCGGATTTTTGATTTAGGGCTCCACTACCCCTAACGACTGCCATAGATGTTTGTATGACAACCGGGACCGACGGCTTAACGTGCTCTCCGAGGCAACGGAGGGGTCTCAATGTCTTAAGAAACGGTCACCCATCCTAAGACCGGCCTGAGTCGATGTTGCTTAACCTTTGCAATGTGTTAACATTGTCGGTTACCACTAGACCACGAGCCCCCTCACCTCGAGTATAATTATTTGGTAAAAATATTAACTAACTTTACCTGACTTGTTAAACAATATTAAATAATCAATAATTCATTACAGACGATAGCGTCTAATTGACTTTCAAATTACTTTCTTCTTGTAAATCTATTACAGACGTGTATGTGGATGTAGAGGAGTCTCACCAAGATATTATCATGTCAAGTCAATCTCACATGCAAGTGGTACACCTGACGATCAACGTGTGTTCTGACGGACACATAAATTTTTCTGACAACCGTAGAATTATATAGGACTAACAAATTTACTGGTGAATAATGGGTGTTAACCATAGCTCTGCCTACCCCTCCAGGGAACCAGGCCTCATTTATGTATGTAATACTATTTTAACCATTAATAATACTATTATTTAGGTACCTATTGATAAAACAAGAATATCCTGAGCCCTCATTTTGGCTAAAATAACTTGAAAAATAAGGATAAAATAATAAAATCAACCCTGTTCCACTTAAGAGGTAGGGAAAGGGATAATTTGCTCTCACGGTTCGCCAGTTACTTTTAGTTAGTCCCAGAAAATGGAAGGACCAGTCTAAATAAAAAAATGTAAGATCTCTCTCCGAAACCGTCGGTAGTTCTTTCTATGGACCGAGATATCGACGAACAGTATTTTTTATCAACAAAGATCTCTGTCGACAGAGCTATCTTTGGACCTTGATATCAACTGACAGTATTTTCTATCAACAAAGATCTCTGTCGACAGAGATCTATGTTGATAGAAAATACTGTCCGTAGATTTCAAGGTCTATAGAAAGCACTGTCGACAGAGATCTATGTTGATAGAAAATACTGTCCGTAGATATCAAGGTCTATAGAAAGCACTGTCGACAGAGATCTATGTTGATAGAAAATACTGTCCGTAGATTTCAAGGTCTATAGAAAGCACTGTCGACAGAGATCTATGTTGATAGAAAATACTGTCCGTAGATATCAAGGTCTATAGAAAGCACTGTCGACAGAGATCTATGTTGATAGAAAATACTGTCCGTAGATTTCAAGGTCTATAGAAAGCACTGTCGACAGAGATCTATGTTGATAGAAAATACTGTCCGTAGATTTCAAGGTCTATAGAAAGCACTGTCGACAGAGATCTATGTTGATAGAAAATACTGTCCGTAGATATCAAGGTCTATAGAAAGCACTGTCGACAGAGATCTATGTTGATAGAAAATACTGTCCGTAGATTTCAAGGTCTATAGAAAGCACTGTCGACAGAGATCTTTGTTGATAAAAAATACTGTTCGTCGATATCTCGGTCCATAGAAAGAACTACCGTGGTGTCTATGGACCGAGATATTTATTTATTTATTTATACTTTATTGTACGCTAATACAGTAGGTATTCATTAATATGTACATGGCGCTTATTAAGTCTAAGAACAATACATCGGGCGGCCTTATTGCTTAAAGCAATTTCTACCAGACAACCTTTGGATGTTAATATCCTTGTAGGAAGAAAAGGTAGTAGTGGCCGTAGGTAAACTTACAATCTAAATACATACACATATAGATACATACATACATACTTACATATATAATACATGATATTTACATATAAACAGAGGAGTAATGTTTGTGCATACCAATGTTGCAGCTCCTAAGTGTTCCAATGCTAAATAGTGTTCCCTAACCATTGTTTTAAATTTATGTAATGTCTCGGCTCGCATGATATCTACGGACCGTATTTTCTATTAACAAAGATCTCTGTCGACAGTGCAAAATATCTACGGACAGTAATTTCTATTAACAAAGATCTCTGTCGACAGTGCAAAATATCTACGGACCGTATTTTCTATTAACAAAGATCTCTGTCGACAGTGCAAAATATCTACGGACAGTAATTTCTATTAACAAAGATCTCTGTCGACAGTGCAAAATATCTACGGACAGTAATTTCTATTAACAAAGATCTCTGTCGACAGTGCAAAATATCTACGGACAGTAATTTCTATTAACAAAGATCTCTGTCGACAGTGCAAAATATCTACGGACAGTAATTTCTATTAACAAAGATCTCTGTCGACAGTGCAAAATATCTACGGACAGTAATTTCTATTAACAAAGATCTCTGTCGACAGTGCAAAATATCTACGGACAGTAATTTCTATTAACAAAGATCTCTGTCGACAGTGCAAAATATCTACGGACAGTAATTTCTATCAACAAAGTTTTCGGCAAAACGTGATTTCTGATGTAGTACAGTCGATCAAGCGTGATTCTATATTACGTTCCACATTAAAAAAAATCACACAAATATTAATTTTAAGTAGATTTATTTTTCTGTACATGATATAAAAGCACTATTTCACTTGTGCTAAAACTGCAGCGTGTTCACAAGTTCGTTGCTAACAAATGTATATTTGGTAACGTGATACTTCAAGTCCTCCCCTATTGTCGTCACCTCGGCTATCTCGCCAACATCCTCGGGTTGAGGTTCTAAAAGAAAATGTTAAAATTATTATAAAACTCTAACCCATATTATGAAACGCTATTATTATGTACCTAAAAACCTTATTAGTTAAAAATACTATGTTTAGACCCAGAAGAGCTCAAGAGAATCTTCTGTCTCTGTCAGGTGTAAAAGAGAACAGATTGTGTCCCTTTCTTTTATGACAACGGTATAAGTAAAAAGGCGTAAGCTGTCCTTTACATTTGTGTGATCACGAAACTTAGAGTAAAAAGTTGTGTATGTAAAGCAAGTCACATTATACGTTCACACACACAAATGCAAAGCTCAGCTTAAGCCTTTTACCTATACTTATTTTATATATATTTATACTACATATGATATGATAACTCATTATAAATAAGGCCGATTTTAACGGTATTACAGACCTCTGAAAACTTATTATGAATGGGGGTATGTAATTTGTTATCACATAAAACCAGTTGGGTCGATCTCCAAGAAATTTTGCACGGATATGACATTGAGTCGTCGGTTCCGGTTGCCATACGAACATCTACGGCAATCTTTACTGGTAGGTATACTGGTGTTCACGTAAAAAGAACGCCGAGCGAGAGTGGGAGGAGTGTGTTTGCGCATCGGTACTCTCGCTCTTACTCGCTGTTACCGCCATATAGATCGATAAACCGTCTACTACGGCGGGTATGCTCACCTCAGTAGATGCTGAGTGCCATCCTATTTGTGCATCGTGCAATTTGCGATATAATGTAGCTTAGCACTTCTTCGTGAATAGGGTGTACATAGCTGGTGGTTGGCTAGGAAAGAATGTGGACTATTGACTATCACTATTGCAAATTACAAACTACGAGACTCGTAAAATCTAGAATGCAGCACGTACTTATCATGTTTATCACGTATTTCCTGTCCTGCCATGTCTGTCATACGTCACACGTCACTAGCACACTTGTCACGTCCAACTTTGCGTCTGTGGCGGTTGTTACCACAGTAAATAAATGTGGAACTTGAACTAAGTTCAAATGTTCAATAATGAAAGTGGTTTATAATGTAAAATGTTGTGATGCACAAATAAAACACTCTTTCTTTCTTACTCAGCAGTTTGAGGGTCAGCGTTCTTTTTATGTGACGCGAGGTATAGAGCCCTAGACAATCCAACTGGTCTAACTACAAAACTTGTCAATTAGATTACAAACGTATGAAACGATGAAATTGTTCCTAAGAACGTCTTACAGTTTCAGACTTTCCCATACCGTCCCATCTGAATGTTACACCCTGTATATTAGGTTTTTTATCTGCCACTCGTGCTAAAAGGCAGTTCAAATGAAATAAATTGCCAGTAATAAAAAAACACGTCAAAAATTTGACACAAAAGCCGACTTAAAATTTTCGAAATGGGACTAAATAATTGTCGGAATGGGACCATTTGGGAAGTATTAGCTTCTAATTAAAAGATCTTAATTCTAATTTCAAATCGGTTCGCCCAGTCCAATGATGAGGGAACAAAAATAAAAAATAACTGCTCCTTTTGGAAGTCGGTTGAAAATATTAAACAGACCTAAATTCTGCCAAACAGTAGGCGGGAACACTGGCTGCTGTGAGAACACGTACACCATTTTAGAGTCTCTGTCGATTCCTCTGCCATTCGATTTTTCATTCCTTGTCAATTCAACTCGATACCAGTAGGCTGGCTTCCTATATAAAACATGTACAAAAAAGAATTTTAAAGTAATTAATGATTATGTGAATACTCTATCTTTACGACTAGCTGTTGCCCGTGGCTGCACCCGCGTGGATTAGAATTCTCATTCCTCAATTTGGTATGATGACTGTCAAATCAAATCATCCTTCACATACGACGTACACCACGCATTATGACATCTGAACAGGATATGGCCTATACAATTTGTATGGTAACGAACACACTGGTCATTCACCACGCTGTCTCACGCGTCACCGCGCCCGACTCTCGTGTTCCCATGCTGTCCCACACGTACGACGCTGTCACACACGTTTAGTGTCATAGCGCATAGATAACGTAAACGTCAGACGTCGTAAGACGTAGGACCAGTGTGTCGCTGTCTCCCACGTCGCGTGGCATATGTCGTATGTGAAGGACCAGTGTGTTTTAAGCTTTACACTCGTAGAAAGCAAGAAATAATTCGACGTCACTTGTATGAAGAACCCGACTGATTTTATCGAAACTTTCACTGGCAGCTGATGTTATATGGAAAAAATTAAACTAATTATTCCGGGAATTTGGAATCCCGTGGGAATTTGGAACTAGAAAAAACTAGTCCACGCGGGCGAAGTCGTAGGCAGCTGTTAGTACCTACCGTTCACACTCTAGCAAATTACATTCGTGTATACTAGTACGGTGTCTTGCGCGGTGCTTCGCGCCGTACCACACCATAGGTTATGGCCTATAACTTTTGACCCCTTAGGGCTAGGTCAAATTTTCGATTTTTTGGCTTGCCTCCAGATCGAGGGCTATCCATAGAGGGGTCAACCGTCATTGGGGCATAAGCAGTTCTCGAGAGCTAAGGGGGACATTCCCCATTTCTATATTTAGATTAGAAAAGAAGAGAACATAAATGACTTTGCTTAGACAGGAACCTATGTCACATGTATTTTTGTATTTCAAAGCAATGATTTTGCTTAAACTATTCTTAAAATATTAAGAAATAAATTATAAATAGATCACAAAAACTGATGTCATCGGCGGGACTCGAACCCCTGTTAGAGTTTGGGTTTTAGAGTTTTCGAAACGAAAATCTCTTATACAACAGTAATGTCCGTCCGTCCGTCCGTGAACTACTTTCGACTCGAGAACGGTAAGAGCTAGAGACTCAGTGTAAACGCCAATCGACTCAGCATGGTCAAAGACCTCTAAAATGAACTTGACCTTTGACCTCTATTCTCAAGGTCAAGGTTAAAACGAGGTCAAATCGAGAACGGTAATACTTAGAGACTCAAGACCAGCTGCAATCAACTCAGCATGGTAAATGACGATGGTATATGTTGAACTTTTTTTTTTTTTAGATTTTATGAAAAAACTTTCGAAATCTCTAAAATATATGGCAAATTTTTGCCATATTTTTAACTTGTTTAAATTACAAAGTGATTATGGATTTTCTATAGTGTCCAGTAAGAGCAATATACTTGCCCCCTATTACATGGGACCAACAAAATTACTGGCAAAGTGTGCGTTTGCACCTCTGCCTACCACTTAGAGGATAACGGCGTGACGATATATGTCTGTAATAAATGACTTACTTCAAATGATCCTGCACTACGTTATTGGCGATCGGCATACTGATCCTTTGCAACGGATCGCTCATCAGTTGACCCACAGTTCGGATCGGCGATCTCTCAGACACGTAATGTTCTAGTAACTTCGATGCTATTGGTTTCAGACCGGCTGGAATATTAATTTTATTTATTAATAATAACATACCATAAAACAAAGTCCAAAGTCGCTTCTGTCCGTATGTATGGTTAGATCTTTAAAACTACGCAATGGATTTTAATGCGGTTTTCACCAATGGATAGAGAGGTTCTCGCGGATGGTTTTAGTATAGGTACAATTTGTCAAACGGGCGAAGCCGCGGGTGTCCGCTAGTAGTATTATAAAGAAGGACAGTTCGTTTGGTTGCGGATTGAATATTATTTTGTATTGAATAGACCAATTATCGAGGAAGGCTAGGTCATATAACATCACGCTAAGATAAATAGCAGCGAGGCAGTAATGAATTGATGCAATACGGGCACGCGAAGGAAGCCGTGTCCGTCCGATAGTTATTATCTTTATATATATATATAATTCTACTGTACGTGTGTATGTCTGAAATTTTTTGTGTGTGTTCAAGGGGATTCGAGAATGGTTTAGATTCACAATTTGGCTCTTTTTTTTTTCCAGGACAACGTCTGTCGGGTCCGCTAGTTAGGTATAAAGATCGATTCACACACATATCTATCAGTGAAGCGTCAGTTCCAACACAGTACCGACACAGTTCAGTGTCAGTGCAAAATATTCTTTCGTACACTTTTTATGAACATGTCAGTGTCAGTGATGACTGAGTCGTATTATTTTGATACTGACGTGTGAGGACGCGTTCATAGAAAATGTATGAAAGAATATTTTGCACCGATACTGAACTGTGCCGGTTCTGTGTCGGAGGCCTTTTTAACGTAATAAATATCCGTGCTAAGTTTTTAATGTTTCTAGCACTCTAGCTTCTAACTTCTAGCACTAGGCTGAGATTCATAAACCGCACTAAGCCTTTACTTTGTAGCAAAGTCGCACTTTGACTCAAAATAATGTTTCATAGTCAAGCCTAGGGCTATTCTTTACTTTGGGAAACCCTACTTTGCTTAGTAAAGTACTAGTGCACGATATCGTAGACTTACGTTTCAAAGTAAACTTTGAATGATTATACTACTAATTTTAATAGTCTTGTGCCTCGTGCAAAATTTATAATATATTGGTCTATTTACTCTGGCCGGGTTATGAGCTCATAATTGTCAATGTCACTCCTGTGATCTGTTTGTTTATAAAGTTAATGCTCACTGCTGCTCATACGCACACCCTTTTTTTTTCGCTGCCTTTGTTTTGATATTTTTTATAACGACCCTGCTCTTTATCGGTATCCCAGAGTCCGAGTGCCGAATATGAAATTGAAATCCGCCATAGTAAACTTTGAGATTTGAAAGTACACTTTCGGAAGTCTACTTTGATACGACGTAAAGTTCTGTTTATGAATCTCAGCCGAAAGCTGAAAGCCGAGGACAGACGGAAGGACATTATGAAACTATAAGTGTATGGTTGTACACTTGACAGATGTTAGGTTGATGTTGCTGGAGTGCAGAAGTTAAAGATCTAGAGTTGTAGACAATCGCTGAACTAGTTTATTGCATTATAAAAATAATAATTAAAAATAATAATAATAAGCCTTTTTATTTCCTGGCTAAACAATAGTTGGTAGTTGCAATATACAGTGAACAAAAAAATTGATTAGTGTTAGTAAGTAAGCTTAGATGGAAGGAGACCGGACGGTATGTCGTTGCTACCGTGGAAGATGGGAAGGCCTTTGGTGTGGGACGCTACATGCGTTGACACCTTCGCACCTTCACACCTTCCAAGCACATCCGGATGTGCCGGCGCTGCTGCTGCATCGGCTGAAGACCTCAAACGGCGTAAATATGCTAACCTAGCAGGAGATTACATATTTGAGCCGTTTGGGGTTGAGACACTGGGGTCATGGGGTCCGAGTGCTCGCCGCCTTTATAGAGACATTGCTGAACGCCTAATCGATGCTTCTCAGGACCAGAAGGCTGGCTATTTTCTGGCCCAAAGAATAAGTATCGCCATCCAACGTGGCAACATAGCCAGCATTCTGGGAACCTTCCCAGTCGGCAATGACGCGGAGGATTTTTTAAACGAAATTTTGTAATGTAAATATTTTTAGTCTATAATTATGTATATTTTGTACATTGTAATTCTTATTGTATTAGATTTAATAGCTTAGATTATGTTAGTAATATAAGTATATTATGTTTTAAAAAATATTTATAAATTATCAGGTTTGGGTAAAGGCCTCCTCCAAAGATGCCCATTTTTGTCGGTCTTGTGCAATGAAGTGCCAGTTTATGTCAGCTGATATTTTCAGATCCTCTTCCCAGCGGTCTAAGGGTCTTCCCTTCCGCCTCTTACCTGGTGGTCGTTTCCACTGTGTTACCCGCTTGGTCCACCGTCTGCTGGACATTCTCGCCGCATGGCCAGCCCAATGCCATTTCAGTTTTCGAGCAAAGGACAAGGCGTTTGTAACTTTAGTGACGCTTCTTATTTTTGTGTGTCTTATTTTGTCCATTTTCTTTATGTTGAACATGCTTCGCTCTAAACCTCTTTGATATGTACTGATTTTGTTCATAGCTTGTTTAGAGAATTTCCACGTCTGGCTCCCATAAGTTAAGCTGGGTAGTAGACATGAGTTCATAACTTTAGCCTTGAGAGTTATTGGTAAGCTGCTTTTAAATATTTCTTTTAGGCTCCAATATATGTTCCAGGTTTGTTGGACCCTTCTCTCTATTTCTATCATGTTGCTGTTTTTCTCGAAACTTATTCTTTTTCCCAGTTTATTGCATTAGTACGTAATTAATTACAGTAATTGACCTTTCTTTCCCGGTGGTAGTAATCGCACCGCGGTTCGGATCGTACTAGCATATATTCGAGTAATAAATAAAACTAGTTATCCCAGCAAACTTTGTATCGCCTCAAATATTAAAAAAAAAAAACCTTCCCTAAACTTCTACGAATATTTTAATATTTCATGCAAATGTATGTATTATTAATTATAATTGAAAAACGCGACGGACGGACAGACAGATAGACAAATAGTCGTATTAAATATATAGATGACAGTTGCGCCTTCGAGGAGCATCGCGGGTGTCAGCTAAGATATAAAGGTTGCAAGACTACGGACTCCTAAAAAATGATTAAAAGATGATAGGTCAAAGGCAGACATTAAGCGAGGCATGGCTAGTACTAAATGTTTATAACTTTATAAGGTGTGACTCACCAAAATCAATTCTGAGATATGTCTCAGCGCGGTACAGATGTTCAAGGCACACGTGGACTTGAGCAAATTTCGTTAACAAATTCTTCCATGGACTTATGTCAATCTCGTCGGTTATTAGAGGCACCTTGGAAACCAGAATAATATTAAATAGATACTCTAAATGTACATCTTCTTTTTTTTAAAAACGTGGCTCCAACGATATTCATCGATGATTTCGACAATGTCAAGGTAATGCTCGATTAGTTGATAGTCCCGCACGGAAGAACTAGTTATTCCTAACTAGCTCCAGGTGCAGGACAAGAAACGTTGTTCGGTTTGTATCTGGAAACCCGATTTTCAGTCCCGGTCAGTGTAAAATAAGTACCTAAATGTATGTATTGAAAAAGTACATTTGTTTTTGTTGAACATGAGTGTATGTCTCATATCACGCCTATATCCCCGAAGGGGTAGGCAAAGGTACATTACACACCCACAATTTGCCAGTATTCTCATCCCACGTAATAGGGGGCAAGCCTATTGCTGTCAATGGCTTATGGCCAAAATGGCCCAATGAATTTAATAAAAAGTAGCAGCTACATAGTAATTTTGATAAAAAATTTAAACCCCGTTGTCTTGCGATGAAATGTTGATTAAAGGCAACAAAATCTTACGTGCCAGCCGCTATGGCACAGCCAATTAGTCCTGAGCGTCTCGGACTATACTTTTGTTGAATATGTCTACTCATTTATGTTCAAGCATAGCCACAAACCTCATTAACATCCTTCTTATCACCAACAAGTCCGTGTTTCTTCAAGGACGCGAACTCGTCGACCGTCAACTCGTGTGCGTCGTCCTCGTAGAACGACTCACAGTCGAGTCGTATGGAGTTCTCGCCGCCCGACAACGACTCGAACGGGTTGAGTGTGAAGTCTCCTCCCGACATGGTCATGTCTTGAATGGTTTGGTTTATTTGTTCTATTGATTCGTGGGTTCTTAAAAAAATATGATGATAGTTGTTTATGAAACTGTTGCATAAAGAGGTATACTTTCACATATCTTTGTGTAAATTTTTTTTTTTTTTTTAGTTTTTGAGAGCCAAAATTGAAAATTCGGGCTCCGTTAGAATGATGTCAGTTAAATCTAGTTTAATTTGATATATAAATTGTTGAAATCGGTAAAGTATTGACAGAGATCTCGCATAAGAAAGGATTGAACTTTCTTGCACCATGAGAGCTTCGCTCGCTACGCTCTAACTAGAACACGAGTCCTACGAGTATTCTAATACCTTAGTAAGTAGCACCTAATTTCATACATTTAGGCATTTTGACAAACACGAACTTGAAGAAGTTATCGACAATATGGCGGCAAAACTCAACAAGGCGGTATAGTCAACAGACCTTAACTTATTACTGCTAGTTGAAGTTACTTTATGATACTGATTTGCAGAAAATCTCATAGAAAATCTGTCTCATAAAATATATCCTACTAATATTATAAACGCGAAAGTTTGTGAGTATGTATGGATGGATGGATGTTTGTTACTGTTTCACGTAAAAACTACTGAATGGATTTTAATGAAACTTTACAATAATATAGCTTATACATCAAAATAACATATAGGCTACAATTTATAAAGATATTGTGTGAATTGTTCAAAATATGACGCGGCGCGACGGAAAAAAAGACTAAACGTATGAAATTAAACTATAAAAAAAACTGCACATTATGAAACAGGTAAATTAAGAGGGGCATTAGAAAACTCGTAGGATACTATTAAAACCTACTCTCTCTCTCACACACACACACACACACACACACACCTAAATCACGCCTATATCCCCGAAGGGGTAGGCAGAGGTGCATTATACACCCACTACTTGCCAGTATTTTATTACCTACTCGTGTTCTAATGATACCCCTCTTAATGTACATACATACATATAGTCACGCCTCTTTCCCATGGGGGTAGGCAGAGATTATTGAATACCACTTGCTACGATCCTGGCTTCAACGCTTCTTCCACTTTCATAACTATCTTCATGCACGCTCTCCGGTTCTGGGCACTCTTGACTTGGCCTTTGGTCAAAACCTCTGTTTCGTCAATCTTCTTTCATCATTAATTGACTGTCTCTATTTTAAAGCAATGAGTTTGCTTAAACTATTCTTAAAATATTTAGAAACAAATTATAATATAATATGTCATCGACAGGACTCGAACCCACGGCCTTTATCGAATTTTTGCTTCATACCTATCATATTCATAATTACTACATCGTGCTATTAAGGTTAGCGTTGGATCCACCTACCGGAGTTCTACCGAACTAACGGTATCAGTGTATCGTGTTACAACGATATTTAAACACACGTGATTTTTTTTAATTATTTGTAATTAATTGACCTCTTTCATAAACTACTATAATAGGATACGTATGGTATACCTGGCTTCGTTAGTCCAAATCCCAGCAATAAAGAAGGAATGCTCTAACAAAGACATGATCTTAGTGTACTCCCACATAGTTTTCTCGATACCCACTTGAGCCATTAAGGACAAAGCTTGTGGAGGGCTCGAAAGTAGGTTTTTGAGGACTTTCGACGCTTGAGAATGACCTCGAGATAGTTTTAACACTAATTTGGAAAGATATGATTTGTTGTTGGCGTCGATCTGTAAAAATAAGTAAGTCATAGTTGATGGTTTCGATTGTCGGCACTTGGTGAAACTTATAGTAATAATAATAATAAATGGTTTATTTGCCGATGGTTTTTTTTTTTTTATATTTGGTTCGCCAAATTGACGCCGCCCGCCTGGTGGTAAGTCGTGACGACGTCTAGTGATTGTGGGCCACTCTCACAGCGCACAATACTATAGAGAGTGGCCCTCAACTTGACGACCTACTGATGTGCCTCTTCACGCTCCGCTTCTTTAACCCAGGGTTATGTGTGGGAGGTAACACGTGCACAGGCAGGGCGTTCCAGGCCACTATCGTTCGGCAGAGAAACGAACGTTTAAAACGTTCGGTTCTCGCGAACATGCTATCCACTGTGTGGGAGTAGCATCTATGCCCGGCACGCGTTGTTCGGGATCGGAAGGAAGAGGGTGGGATCAGATTGAAGAGCTCTTCAGAACACTCGCCGTGGTAAATACGGTAGAATGCGTCCAAGGAAGCTATTGTTCGGCGCTGAACTAGCGGCTCAAGGCTTCCCGTTACCTCCGGACAATCTATAATACGACGGTATAGACAATATGCAGTAGTTTAGAGTGTGGATAGCTGGTTCCTGTGGTAAGTAACGAGACCTGAATTACAGGTCACCAGCGCCCCACTGACAGATGTAGAAAGCTGACCACAATCAGCCCATCTAGCAACAACATCGTACATTACACAACATTAATACATGCTAACCAAACACTTGTACACCGTTTAACTTTTATTTAATTTACAGGATTTAACTTGACCGGTTTCGCGTTATAGCATTATCAAAGGTTTGTGTTCACTTTAAATATTTATTAAACAAGTATTTTACTACACTGTCTAACATATATCTTCAAGCCATTGAACAGCAATGGCTTGAAGATATGTTAGACAGTCAGGTCAGGTTAAATCCTGTAACAAGTGTTTGATTAGCATGTACAACTCAGTTGGGGTCGGCTTTCCAGTCTACCTGCTCGTGGCTGGACTTCGATATTTTCCGTGAAGCGACTGTAATCTGACCTCCACAACCCATGGGCGACATCGAAGTGCCATGTTCGTATGACAACCGGGACCGACGGCTTAGTGAGCTCTACGAGGCACGAATGGGTCTCAAAATGTCTTAAGAAATCGTCACTCATCTAAGACTGTCTTCCAGTGAGAATTTGGAATAAGACAATACAGTTGTAGTATGTTTTCAAAACTTACAAATGGTCGTATTTTCCCTGAAGATATGAAAGTGAGTGCTTGAATTAATAAAGATATTAGTTGGTCGGCTGTTGCACAATCTGAAAACAAACATGTCAATCATTGACACAAAAGGACGAGTCATTTCATGAAACTCCCATGAGGAAACATGAGGCTCGCCATAGAAGTGATAACAGGACACTGTCGACTGAACAGACATCTGACAGTGATAGGAGTTAAAACCGACCCCAAATGCCCAGAGTGCATGGACAGCGAAGAAACAAACTTCCACCTGCTGGCCGAATGCCCCATGTACTCACTGATCACATGGGAAATCCTGGGGTCGGACAGACTGAACGAAGAAGACATAAGCAATCTGAAGGTGGAACAGATGATAAGATTCATAAAGGACACGGGAAGGCTTGACAGGGGCCGTGAGCTGGATCAACCACACTCTCCCCAAGGGGAGAACTGGGGAAATGGACGAAATGGCTCGCAAGAGTCGCGGGTGGATCGTCCGTCCGGCTGCCGGCGTCCCCGTTGGAAATAATAATAATCATTGACACAAAACGGACTTCAAATTACTGGAATGGGACCAAAAACTGTCTGAATGGGACCAAATTGAAATGGGACTTATCGGAGCTAATGGGCGTACCAGAGACGCCCGGCAATGGACGTATGAGTGTCCGCGATCGCGCGAAGTGAAAAAAAAAAGAAAAAGTAACGAACACAAAAAAAAATATAGTCGATTTGAGAACATCCTTTTTTGGAAGTTGGTTAAAGATATTTATCGTCATTACATTTTAAACTATTTATCAACCGACCTCCAAAATAGGAAGCGGTTCTCAATTCTACTGTCTGTTTTTTTACCTCATTTCTCTGGACTGGGTGAACCGATTTTGAAAATTTGGTCCCATTCCGACAATTATTTGCTCCCATTTCGGTAATTTGAAGTCGGTTGTTGTGTCATTTTTGACGTGTGATCTATATATAGAAATGGGGAATGTAATTTTTGTCCCCCCTTAGCTCTAGAGAACTGCTTATGCTCCAATGATGGTTGACCCCTCTATGGATAGCCCTCGATCTGGAGGTAAGCCAAAAAATCGAAAATTTGACCTAGCCCTAAGGGGTCAAAAGTTATAGGCCAAAACCTATGGCGTGGTACGGCGCGAAGCACCGCGCAAGACACCGTACTAGTTTTTATAGATAAGTTGATCCCAGCTCGTGTCGACGGCTCTTATTGTGTAGGCATTAACAGACGCCCGCTACTGCCCCCGGTCACCCGCGTGAAAGTTTTCTAGTTCCCAAATCCCATAGGAACATATTCCCGGGATTAAAATAAGCCTAAGTTACTCTTTATAATATGAGCTATCTGCCAGTGAGAGTCCCGTTGAAATATGTCCAAGCGTTTCAGAGAATAGTCGGAATGAACAGATGGACTAAAAATTTTAAAATTAATATTTTTTTATGTAATTACCCTATATAGGTACTTACTCTATATATATAGGTATACCTCTTTGCATATGAATATAGCAAGTAGATAAAAATTAATAAGGGTAACGTACCTCTCAATACATCCCAAAGCTTATAAGTAAAGTCGTTACTGGAGCCGATAGCATTCATATCGGTCAAGCACTGCCCAAGTTTCGTAGTATCATCTGTGACACATATACAACCACCGGTTGGACATTCCGCCGTATACGCAAACATTTCAGTCTCGTTTAGAAGTTCCTGGATGCGTTTCTCGTTGTTAGTTTGTCTTGTACCGACCACATTATGTCTGTAATAAAGATTATAGTTATTTAAACTGCCCTGGTCGTTATTATTATAAACTTTGGAAATATATTCGGGATATTTGCCGTTTTTTTTTTTAGAATAGTAGTTTGGTAGCCCTATACGGTTTACCTTAAAAACTATTTCGCGATGTACTGACAGTTCCTCCGTGACCATGGCGCTTGCAATAGTGCCGAAATATCGGAAACTCGACAACAAAATAATAGTCAATAAATAAATATCCCGAATATATTTCCAAAGTTTATAATAAAGCATAAAGATATTGAAACACGAGAAGGTTTTAAAGAAACGAGCTTTAGCAAGTTTTTTTTTTGTATCCTACGAGTGTTCTAATAGTCCGAGACGCCCAGGCCTTTAATTGGCTGTGCCATAGCGGCTGGCAAGTAAGATTTTGTTGCCTTTCATCAGAATTTCATCACAAGGCAACGGGTTTCAATTTTTTTTTTAAAAATTACAATATAGCTACTACTTTTTATTAAATTCATTCGGCCATTTTGGACATAACCTATTATAAATGTGCCCGATGACGGCAATAGGCTTGCCCCCTATTACGTATTATTAGTTGTGGGTGTGTAATGTACCTCTGCCTACCCCTTCGGGGATATAGGCGTGATATATGTGTGTTCTAATGACTAGTAATGTGTAGTTCCATACATTACGGACAGATCGACAGACCGGCGGACATTATTAAACTATAAGGGTTCCGAAAACGGGACCCTATAGAAGGGCATAGTAGATACCTGATTGAAGCTGTTTCTAAGTTCACCGATGGATATCCAGCGGCCGTCATGTCGACAAGTAGCTGGTTTATATTGTGTAGGGCACACAAAGATTTCCAAATAGAGATAGTAGGCGTTGCTAAATGCCCGACTATGACTTCTTGTTCCTTAAAAAAAAATCTTATGTATAATAGTGATGTTCAAAGTTGCTATAAAGCAAAAACTTGCTAAATGCTATTTGCTAATTTTTTTTAGCATGCTATTTTTCGTGCTATTTTTAGCAGGCTGCGTACGGCAACACGATGTGTGCATTTCAATCAAGCGCGGCGACTGGTGTGTTAATTCGCAACTCGGACTCGGACTGACAGCATGCTATATAGGTACATAACTAGGTATGCAATGCATGCTGCTGTTGCATAAAACTTAGCGAAGTGTTAAATTTTCGAACGACAACGATTTTTTTTTATGTTCAAACTTTTTTTACTGCATATCTATGAAAATCAATTTTTCGTTGATTATTCCTCGGTGGTATGTCCGATTTTAATTTTTTTTGTTCTAAACCACCTTCACGCCACACGTTATCACTGTGGTAGGTAAGTTTGAAGGAGATCGGTTCAGGCGTTTAGGAGGAGTATCCGGACAAACGAAATACATGAGTCGCCTAAGATTGAGCTTCGCTCGCTTCGCTATACATCGGGTTTATGCATTTAATACAATACGGTGCACATATGCACAATGAACTTTCCTTCATACTTTTCAGGCTTAGGACTGTCTATAATGGATTCATTTATTAACTAATATAAAATAAAATATGATAGTATGTAAAGAAATTATAGGCGTATTTAAAAATTCATTGCTTGTATATACAGAAATCAAAATACTGTTTATTACGAGAGCCGTCCGAGTCCGAGAATTCAGCGTACGCGGTGCGTAAAACAATAAAACGCCATTTGACCGATAACAATCGCGAGCATGCGACGACTAAAGTGAGTGGCGCGATCCCATCGTTCCCAGATGCTAAATGCTAATTTGCTAAAATACAACAACAATGCTAAATGAAATTCGCACGCGATTGGCTGGCGTCGCGCGGCAACTTTGACGGTCCATCATACGATATCGCAGATAGCATTTAGCAATATTAGAAAACCATAATAGCATTTGCTAAATGCTATTTATAAATAGCACGATGCTTTATAATGCTATATGCTATATTAACCACCATTAATGTATAAAAATCAACCTTTGCTGTAAAAAGTTATACATAGTCATGAGTAATGAGTAAATAAAGTGAGTGAGGCACTCTTGAAGACTTTGATTTTGGTAGTAAAAAAGGACTTGTATTAATATTTGTAAGAAACCATACCACGATTCACAAAACACCAGGTGCGCCATCTGTTGATCACAATCGTGAACAGTTGTGTAACCGACTAATTTTGGCGTCAATATCTGTTTAGACCTACCAAAATATACATATATGCTATATGCCGTTTTATAACTGAGGCATTTAGTTACAGGCGGTGAAACCGATCATGGACGACTGGCTGCAGGCATGGTGACCTCACGTATCGTGCGACCCAGGCCATTACCGGGCATGGATGCTACGGTAAGTATCTGTTTCGCATCCATCGTGAGGTCACACCCCAGTGTCAATACTGCGAGGCCTCCGATGAAGACACTTCACGTTGGTGGAGTGCTCAGCGTGGGCGGAGAATTACAGTGTGGTTATAGATTTTCTATAGTGCCCATTAACGGCTTGCCCCCTATTACGTGGGAACAATAAAATTACTGGCACATTGTGGGTGTATATTTCATAACTCTTCGGGGATTTTGTCGTGATGTATATATGTCTGACTGTCATATTCAATAGCACGGGTTAGCACGAAGCGATGGAAGGAGACCGGACGGTATGTCGTTGCTACCGTGGAAGATGGGAAGGCCTTTGGTGTGGGACGCTACATGCGTTGACACCTTAGCACCTTCACACCTTCCAAGCAAATCCGGATGTGCCGGCGCTGCTGCTGCATCGGCTGAAGACCTCAAACGGCGTAAATATGCTAACCTAGCAGGAGATTACATATTTGAGCCGTTTGGGATTGAGACACTGGGGTCATGAGGTCCGAGTGCTCGCCGCCTTTATAGAGACATTGCTAAACGCCTAATCGATGCTTCTCAGGACCAGAAGGCTGGCTATTTTCTGGCCCAAAGAATAAGTATCGCCATCCAACGTGGCAACACAGCCAGCATTCTGGGAACCTTCCCAGTCGGCAATGACGCGGAGGATTTTTTTAAGCGATATTTTGTTATGTAAATATTTTTATAATTATGTATATTGTATTTTTTATTGTAAATAAACCTCATATTCAAGTAAACAAACTTCTCCGAAATCGTATAACCGATTGTGACTGACCGATGTGTATGTTACCGTGAGAAACAGTTTTTAGTTACAACGCGTTGTAAACTTGTAACTACTAGGAACGCGTTGTAACTAACGGCCTTTGATACATTGCGTTGTAACTAAATGTCTTTTTGTTAAGGCCCCGCCCTTACGTCTATTCCCAATGGTGCAAGCGGAATTTGACCACCAACGTGGCCTCTGTCGCGCAGTATCCCGCATCTTTGGGGTCGGGTTGTATCCCGCGTCGGTGAGTGAAACTGCGTACTACGGGCCTCAGCACCGCAACACAAAACCCTTCTAGCCTACTTCTGTAAAGACGGCGGGTGGCTATCCCGCCGTCCTCTGGCGACTGACTTCGGAACTTAGCAGGGAGGGTTATGCTACCTCTCCCTCTCTTCTTAGACAGGTAACAATACTTACAAGTAATATTTTACAGCTTATATACGGTGTGTGAAGCGTCTTATTGGGCCATTCACACTTGAGTTCAGTGATACCATTGTGTGGAGCGTTCACAAGTTCATCAGATGTATGAGATCCATAAGATATACCTGATATTAAATATTTGCAGTCCACTACATTATCCACCTGCGAAGAGTATTGTAA
This sequence comes from Nudaria mundana, assembly GCA_963556515.1. NCBI lineage: Eukaryota > Metazoa > Arthropoda > Insecta > Lepidoptera > Erebidae > Nudaria > Nudaria mundana. The sequence goes on along the minus strand of OY748297.1, from coordinate 17,987,816 downwards.
TTATAGTTATCAAAAAATATTATAATTAATTATTCTACTGCCAATGTAATTTATATTATGACGATTTTGATGAAGTCTATTTTATGTTGCCCTGAGCTGAGCTGAGCCAAGTGTATATGTGGCGTTCTACGGAGCGCCCATCTGGGCGGGCACCCTCTGCGCCGAAAGTCTGGCGGTGCTGCGACGTCCTCAGCGCGCGATCGCGCAGAGAGGTGCACGGGCGTACTGCACCGTCTCTTATGAGGCGGCGTGCCTGATAGCCTGATCCCTTCCATGGGATCTCGAGGCTGGAGTCCTTCAAGCCGTGTACGAGGAGTGCGCGAGGAGTACGCCCTGGTGCGACTGAATGGTGGTCGCCCGCTTCCGGAGGAGATCGACCGCTGGAGACAGTCAGCTCGCGACGATCTCTTCCGGGAGTGGGCCTTGCGATTGGAGTCGCCTTCCGCGAACGCGATGCTCGTGGCGGTCGTTCGACTCGTCCTACGGCCGTGGGTGGAGAGGACATACGGGACACCGACGATCCATCTCACACAGCTTCTCACTGGACATGGCGTCTTCGCCAAGTACCTGTGGGAGGTGGTGGGCGTGGAGTCGGACCCCGTGTGCCGTCACTGCCCGAGCGGTGCCGTGGATACGGCGGAGCGTACGCTCGCCGTGTGCACGGCGTGGGACGGTCCGCGTTCTGCCTGTTCTGGGTATCGTTGGTTTTGATTTGTCGCTGTCGGCTGTGGTAGAAGCCAAGCTTCCAGAGGGGCGCTCGAGTGCGAGGCGAGGGGGGGGGGGGGGGGGGGGGGCGATTCAAACCGGCTCCCCTGAGGAGTAGTGGGGGGCTGCTCGAGCTCCGAGAAGAGTCCCTATTGTCAAGGGCGTCCTGTCGGCCGGGTCGCAGTGCAAACCTTCTGGTAAAGAACCTGCGGCCCGGTTGAGGCGAGGCGGAACACCGCGGTGGTTTAGTGGGTAGTACGGGCCCTCTCTTCCCTGGGTCCGTGAGTCCCAGGCACCGTCATCCATGACGGTGCCTAAATGCATTCCCCGTGTCAAAAAAAAGTGTAGATATATGTAGTAAGAAGTTACACACAAACAGTAGACCTAACGAACATTAAAAATATAATATTTGGGCTTTCCCTATTCTTCTTTGCCTGGCCCTTTCCCATTTTATTTGGGGTCGGCCCTCCGTATCATTGGGCTTTCCCTATTAATATAATAAAAGCCACGATATATATTTTTTTTAATTCAAGGAATACTTGTGCGGTTCCAAGTTTCGTGGTGATCAGATAAAAAATGTGGCCGCTAGCCAGAAATAGACATACATATGAAACACAGACAGACAGATGAAAGCAATACAGACAGACAGATGAAAGCAAAATTGTCCAGTCTTATAATGTAAATGCTTCGAACGCTCGGTCAATAAAGAGGAAAGATTTGATTGTTTGCTTTTTTCATTCTGTTTTTTGTCACTTAATTCAAATTCACATAATAATAGGTACTTATATCAATTAAATAACTCATCTCGGACCGAAATTGTTTGTTTACATTGAAAAGGTTCTGAAACTACTGAATAGATTTAGAAATGAACCATAATTAGGGTACCATACCCGAAGGGTAAAACGGGAACCCTATTGAGGGCAGTTATTCCACATTAGTATTTGTAAGTAAACATTGGTCCAATTTTTATTTTTTTATTTATTGTATTTTTCTTGCTTTGTAACCTGTGTTTGTTTTGTGGAATAATAAAATATTTTTTCTTTTCTTTCTTATTACTCGGACTCCACTGTCCGTCTGTCTGTCTTGGGCTGTATCTCATGAAACGTGGTAGTTAGAAAGTTGAAATTTCCACAGATGTTGTATTTCTGTTGCCTCTATAACAACAAATACCTACTAAAAAACAGAATATAATAAATATTTAAGGGGGCTCCAATGCAGCAAACGTGATTTTTTTTGCTGTTTTGGTAAGGAACCCTTTGTGTGCGAGTCCGACTCGCACTTGGCCGGTTTTATTCAAAATTCTTTCACTAATATGTAGCTACATTATCAGTGACTGCAATAGGTCATTTGTGTTCAACCAGTTAGTTTCTAACTTACTAAATTCGACAGCAGTTCCTCTTGAGAAGCATAATTTTCAATCAACTGATCTACATCAACATCATCAAAGTTCACACTTTGCTCGTATGTGACCAAACCTCTGGCAAAATGTTTCTGATCAGACTGCAAAGTAAGTAGTAACGGCTTGTTTCCTTCAATAGGGTTAATTAGAATCCACATTGGTACATTATCCCCTGCTGGTATTTGATCACGATCTTTGTTATAAGTGTTTGCGATATCTCTGAAATAAAAACAGGTCATCATCATCTCTGTAGACAGACACTTTCCACAGGGTCTAGTTCATAATATCGACATCGATGGTCGCTGTATGGAAAAGGAGGATGCCATTGGTATATTTTGTGATCTATCAAAAGCTTTAAGTTTAATAAGTTTAAAATAGTAGTTAAAAAATATTTGATGATGAAAGGCTACTATAATGTAGACGAATATCTTAATGATAAAAATGCATGGTCACCCTAATCTTCTGTTGTTGGCCACTCGTATAATACAATATCAACTAATTGTAACAATGTAAATAAAAAAATATTAAAAAAGAAAATGGATAATCTACCTGAGTTTCTTGCTGGTATCTTCTCAGGAGAACCAACTTACCGAACCAGCGAAAGAATCATTTTCTAATGGTTATTTATGTACTTACTTAATTTAGTATTTTTATAATATTACTTGACAAAATTGTAAAATTTTGACATTCATATGTGCTCTTTATGTGCCTAAACTGAATAAATGAAATTGATTCTTTGATTCGTATCGACAACGTTCCATCGACGGGTTAATAAATCGACAGTACCCCAAATCGATGGTACGCTACATCGACAGTACACCAAATCGATGGTACGCTACATCGACAGTACACCAAATCGATAGTACGCTGCATCGACTACCCGACCCGAGCCAGATTGTAATAAAAAACACAGGATTTTAAAAGATTTTAATCATTATTTGTTAAATCTGTAAATTGCTTGATTTTGATGTAACCCACACAAAACGGTTGAAAAAAGATTGGGTAGTGAAGACAGAGCGATTTTAATAAAGTATTAAAATTTATGAGAAGTTATAACTATAAAATCCCTGTATAATCCGACCATATTTATGGTCATAATAATATTAAAGAATACATGGTAATGAGAGTGTGGACAGGGAAGCTGGGTCAGTGGTAGTTCTGCACGGCTTATGCCACTGAACACCTACATTTTGTAAATAGAAAATGTTTACAAATGTGGACCGATCACTTTAATGAATGTTCTATAAATAGGAGAGTATGGTCCAGAACTATAAGGAGCCACGTGTCTACAGTACCTTGGTTTAATTCGGTAGACATACCAAGGTCTATCCTGGTGTGGGCAATGAGACTGCGTTGTGGACACATTCCAGTCAACAAGTTTTACCACTTAATCAGGAAAAAGACATCACCTTTATGTGAACACTGTGGTGTATGTGACGATATGTATCACTTGTTGCTGGAATGTTCCCATAACGTTCCCATAACCCATATGAAGCAGAGCTGAACTGCCATTTAGCTAATCCCACATTCAAGAGGGCTCGAATGTCTCCTTTGCAAAAGAGATGTAATATTTTTATTAAATTGGCAAGGGATACATAAAGAAACCCCTCCAAGCGTGTAACTGTACTAAAATGGCAAAAAAAAACACGTTAGTTAGTTGTATGGGAGCCCCCTGAAATATTTAATATATTCTGCTTCTTAGTATTTGATGTTTTAGTGGCAACAGAAATACATCATCTATGAAAATTTCAACTTTCCAACTAACACGGTTCATTTGATACAATCTTGTGATAGACCGATAGACAGCGGAGTCTTAGTAATAGTGTTCCCGTTTTACCTTTTGTGTACAAAACCCTAAAAACTACTATACATACCGTGCAGTTTCAATGCTGATTGGACCGTGCATGATTTCCTCTTTAGTAAACAGTTGGGGTTCGTCTGATATCATGGTATCATCTAATATAGTGTGCAAACTCAAATCTAGTTTCAATGGTGACCCGGTGAGTTCCAGATCCTCTGTAAAATTTTGTAACGAGAAATTGAACCCAGCAATACTACAAATTGTTAAGTACAATGTATTAGAAGATTAACAAGCAAACGAAAGACTATATAAGTAATATGTGAAATAATAACGATACTCCAACACTAGGATGTGGATATAACAACACTATATAATGCTCATCATCACTACCTATATATTATAAAACAGTCGCTTCCATCCATATGTATGCTAAGATCTTTAAAACTACCCAATGGAGTTTGAAGCGGTTTTCACCAATGGATAGAGTGCTTTTCGAGGAAGTTTTTGTGCTTATAATTTGTCAAGTGAGGGAAGTAGCGGGCGTCCGCTAGCACATAATAAAATAATAATAGGACTATCATGAACACAATATTAAAAAATTAATTTAGCTCAAAGGATACTCTAAAGGTATCCCAGTAATTTGTTTTCGACGGCCTTGGGACGGAAAAGTTATCACAGGCTGCAGAGTGGCCAGCATTAGCTAATAAATATATATAATACTTCTAATTTATGAGCATGGCTTTCTTGATTTTGTTAAGATAGGTAAGTAATGAATAAAAGTAAATGGAAATACAATACACTAGCATTCCTATTCTATTTTTATTTATAACTGCTGTGTCTCCGGCCACATGATATAGGTTTCTCGTTCCGGATTCCTGTGAGAACACATCACCAGGGTAAAAAGTAGCCTATGTTACTTAGGAATAATGTAACTAATATCAGTGAAAGCAGTTTATACTTTCGATTGTTGGCACTTGGTGGAACCTATAGTATATATGATGAATGACATGTGAAACACACTTTTCACCGACTGGAATACAAAATAGCTTGAAGGTGTATTAGACATTGAAGTAAAACACCTTTGATAATGCTGAAAAGCGAAACCGAGCGAACCAAGTGTGTTTGTTCATCATGTAGGTATTAGTTCACACAATCAAAGCTTTCCTCTTTATATTATTAGTGTAGACTAAAAATCATATTACTTATTTAACTTTATATTACAAAATATATTCAAATCATAGAACTAAAAACGCACCAGCCTCATTATTGTTATAGATTTTCCCAAAGGTTTCAGTGGCATTCGAGGTTTGTTTCACCTGTAAAGCATACACAACATTTTTAGGACAATTTCAGTGATAAATGAAATAAAAAAGTATTCGAGTTACCTTGTTATAAGCTAAAAGAACTTCTGTACACTCTTTTGTAAACATTTCAACATAGCTTGGAGCTTTTTGTTTATTTATGTAATGCTTAGGGTAATTATCTATCACTGATTTTAACAAAGCATCCATTTTGTTATTTTAATAAGTTATTTATTAATAGGGAATATTATGTACTATTATGTAAATCCGTTTGTTTACAGCTCTAGGTAGTTTGAATTTTGAAATATTTACAATTTTTTTTCCTCTTAGCCCAATTATGGGCAGGCTAAAGTCTTTCGACCATACCGCCTAGTCATTAGTTATATTTTCCATAACAACGTTTTTTTGGCTTCAGATTTTTTGATTTCTTCAGGATAAGCAAAATTTTTCTACACAAATAGTATTCCGCTTTTTATAAATTTATTCATTTTAATTAGGTAAAAATAGGCTTCAGTTTTCTTTCAATCAGATAAATTCCCGTTATACCGTTTGCACCATTGACCTGCACCATCAATTTTCTAAGACTAATTAGTCTCGTCTGCACCATCAATGATGCAAACGAAACCGCGGATTGGGTATGGTCTCATCTGCACCATTGAGATGATACTATAGGATCAATCTCTTCGTCCATGTTCATAACCAAGATTTCATAACTGGTTATGAATAAGGATTTTTTTTCATTGTTTCATAACCAGTTATCAAACAATATTTTTTTTCCATTTTCACAACTAGAACCTCCTATTCTGTTATGATCGCCTGGTACTTTTTCAGAATAATGAGTTCAAACATTCAATCGGTTTTCACTGAATTTAAAAGAATTTAAAATCTTGAAGGCTATTATGTTGTTATTTATTCCTGGTACATTTGAAGTTTGTGTCTTTTATAATGGACAATCATTTTCATCTGTACTCGGTGCACCTACTTACATATTTACATAATAGTAATGTTAAATTATTATACTTATTAAAAGAGATAAACCTAAACTTATCTAAATTATTTACAAATCATTCACAGTCTCTAATATGAATTTGTCCAGATATACAGGGTGTTACGAAAGGGTTATATCAACCCGAAGCCAGCCCCATCAGCTGGTCGACCATAGCCCGTTTCGATATATGGCAACCGCCAAAGTAGAAAAAAAAAGTTCATCAAAAAATTAAAAATATATTTCAAATCAAAACAAACGTGTCCCAACGCTACGGCTTGACGTAGCTACAACTAGATCCTTAAAGGATTATTTTTGTTTATGTAAATAAAATTTTGACCAACATATAGTTATGTTTCCCCAGATCCTCGTCCGTGGTTCGACAGGTGCACCACGTGCAAGTGATAGTAAAATCTCTTTCCCCAATTTTAGAAAAATCTTACCTGTTTACAGGAAAGGTTAATTTCTTGTGTAACAGTGCTAAATGCGGCTTCGACTCGACTGCGTACACAGTATTTTTAGGTATCAACGCTCACGGTACAACTCCCGGGCAGCGCTCAAATTGCCTTTTGATGCTCCTACACAAAGCATCATCTCGTAATACTCTTCGTTACTCAGAGCCATTACTACACAACACAATCACTATCACACACAACTTGACACAACTCACAAATTAACACACTAGACAACTATTTAGCTACCTCACTGCACAAAGCAAAGAATGCAACTGAATTGACCTGTGACCTTGCCAAATGATTTTAAATAAAATTCTAGGAAACTTCAAACGGTGACCGAGCGCTTCTTGTTCGTGCGGCATCGCTGGATGCGAAACAGAGACAAAATATTCCTACCAGGAGTGAGACGGAAGGCTCACAGGCGCGCATTATTTGTACCTATTATTTGTACCTATTTGATGTCGATGACCGAAGCAGCTGATTTTAGCTAGTGTTGTTTAAAGAAGTGTGTATTTTATTAGGTAATAATGTTTTTTTATGAACTTTTTTTTCTTCTCTGGCGGTCGCCACATATCGAAACGGTTTCTGGTCGACCAGCTGATGGCGGTGGCTTCGGGTTGATATAACCCTTACGTAACATCCGGTATACGAGTATGTGTCAAGGCATTCTTAGGTAGCTCCTGAATGCATTGCGGGACCCTATCAGGATTGTAGTAAATTCCATCCAGCCCATCCGACAACAGAAGGCGCTGATTGTTGAAGGACTCACACTCGAAAAACATATAATGTATAAAAATTGTCTGGACAATAATTTGTGATTGGCAATACTCACATTACTCACAATACCTTACAAATACCTAATAGACTAGACCGAAGAGTTGGCAGTATGGTCAAACGACCTTCGCCTGTCCCAATGGACAAATTTTAAAACAACAACAACAACCTAATAAAGTACCTAATGGTAAGTAGGTACCTAATTAAAACTTTTCAAAATATAATAGCATTATCTTCGCAAAAATAAAAGACAATAAAACGTCGACAATTGTTTCACCTCTAAACGAGGCATTATCAAGACTGTCTCAGAGAGAACAGCGGTATGAATGTGTAAATACAAATGAAGCAAAGGAATCCTTTGCTTAATTTGTTTGTGAACAGACAGACACAGCAACATATTGATTGTACATTATAATATGTAGGTACAATCAATATGTTTTACTTTTATCACTATAAAATCATTATTTTAACTAAATTAATATACCTAGGCAGTTAATAATAATCTCTTCAAGAGGAGTTTGGCACCACCATCTGTGAGAAATTATTGATACAAGTTCTTACTTGTATTGCTCATGTACAGGTAGAGATGGAGCTAGCATACGTTGACATACTTCTACAAAAGCAAAAGTTTATTGCAACCCTGCCTACTCCGTCGGGGATTTAGGCGTTTAGGACCTTCCGTGGGCAAAATCTTGACATACTACTGAACTCCTATTATGTATCACACTTTTTACGAAACGTATTACCAAAAAGCCATTTTATGTTTTGGATGGAACCTTTATTACTTCTTAACTCTATGTTACAACCACAGTATAAAAATTCATTCATGCAGTCGCGGACCCCCCACCATAGCCGTACAACTAGGAGCCGACACAATAACAAACATTTTTGAAGTGCACTTGACTTTATGAGTGCCTTCCCATTTTCCATGGCAGCAATGACATGCCATCCTGGTCTCTTTCCATCGCTGCGTGCCAGTCCATTTAGTTCACGTTGGACTACCGTTGGAATACCGGCGGTGAATAGAGCCCAGCGGATTATGTCGTTAAGGTGAGCGTGTCGAGAAATACGACCTGCGCTTCTACTGCATGAAAGACCGTGATGTCCAAGGTTATCGACTACTTCTCCACAACTCTGGCAACGATGCGGAGAAACACATGGTGCACACAAACGGAGACATGTGGCAAGACGGAGAGTGGAGTGCTTGGATCCACGGTCCTGACTCCCACTCTCCCAGAGCCAGCAAACGCACTCGCTCTGAAACGTTAAAAGAAGTATTAATGAGTAAATTCCGTCTCAAATTACAGAGCGGCACGTCCCACTGCCTCTGGGAGAATGGTTGAGAGGGTAGATCAGTGAATGGACCAGTTGCCTTCTAGGCATTTATGGCATTGGTCTTATACAGCACCTCAGAATCAACCAGTGTGTTGGTTAGCAGCGGCGACCTTACCCATTGCGAGGCTCCGGACGGCAGGTCTTTGCGAGGCCCCTTTTCTTATACCGCGGCCCAATGCCTTGGCCACCCCTTCGTCCATTGCTGGGTGCCCCAGGTACGCACTCGGAAGTATTACCTTTGGCACCGGCGTACTTTGGCCAACTATGCCCTCTGTCTGGGGTTGGGTGGGGTTTTATCCCGCATTATTGGGGTCGGATTTTATCCAGCGTCGGTGAGTAAACGTGCGTTCTGCGGGGTTTCAGCACTGTAGCTGATCGTAGATGAGTCAGCGATGCCCTGGCCACAGACTTCGGAACTCAGCAGGGAAGGTACGCTCCTTCTCCCTCTCGGCCGCCAACTTCTCGAGCATGACGTGCTCGGAGAAGGAAATGGCCACGTTCCACCTACTCCCGCTGAAGACCATTGCTCAAAGCATGGTTTCCACTGAGAGGTATTCACGCCTTGACGCCACGACGAGGTCCCAGCGGAGTGCGGGAGAACCCAGCCATTGAAACAATGACGCAAAGGCTCTTACTTCCAGGTCCCTTGGAGGGGTTCCGGCTAAGAGACATGCATCTAAGGAGATCGTGCGTTACCCTCTTAATATCTTGCCAGACGGCTGAAGACCTTTCAACGATCCGTTTAAAACTTGAGCAACCCAAAAGGGGTTTCTTTTTAGGGTTGCGTACCCAAAGAATAAAACAGGAACCCTATTACTGAGACTTCAGGTTCAATACCGGGTCGAATAATTGTGTGTTTCACAAATGTTTGTTTCGAAGTTTGGGTATGTTTAGGGTTCCGTAAGAGCGCTTTTCCTGTCAAGCGTTGTTCCACCAGCGTGCGGATCTCGTCCGCAGTGCGTGCCGATACAAATATCAAAACGGAACCCTATTACTAAGGCTCCGCTGTAGGTGCGTCCGTCTGTCACCAGGCTGTATCTCATGAACCGTAAGAGTTAGACAGTTGAAATTTTTACAGATTTTATGTAATTCTGTTACCACTATAGCTACAAATAGTAAAAATCAATCAGTATTAAAACAAATAAGTACTTTAAGGGTCTCCATACAAAAAACGTGATATTTTATCTAACCTAAACCCCTTTTTTTTTTAATCCGTCCGGTCCGCGGCCGCACCTACGTCCATTGACGAGCGCCTCCGGTTAGAACTGAGAGAATTTCCAGTGGCGCCCGGCGGACTTTGGCCACCTGCATGGCCGCTGCGTGGTGGTCGGGTGTTAACCCGCATCTTTGGAGTCGGGTATTATCCCGCGTCGTCGTTGGGGTTGGGTTTTATCCCGCGTCGGTGAGTGAATCTGGTAACTTTAGCAACCCTTCTAGCCTGCTTCTGTAAGGATGGTGGGTTGCTAATCCATCGTCCTCAGGCCCCGATCATGGAGGTCGATGGTCCTGGGCGTAGCCACGTCTGCGGTGCCCTCGCCGCACACTTCGGAACTCAGCGGGGAGGGTACGCTCCCTCACCCTACGGCCGCCTCCTTCACGAGCATAACCTGCTCGCAAACCACCAACGTGTGGAATGCCGTGTCTTCGCCGGAAGTCTCGCAGTGTTGACACGCGGGTGTGACCGATGCGAAACCGCCGATGTGCCCGGTGATGATCTGTGTCATACGATACGTGAGGTCACCGTGCTGCCTCTGCAGCCACTCCTCTATGATCGGTCTCACCGCCGTGATTGACCTAACCCTTGTGATTTTACGTTGTGTGCAATGTTGCAATTACGTTTATATACAAATAACTAGATTGAAGCCTGATTATAACAAGTACACATTATGATCAGAGATGCTCGAAGTATGTAAGTACCTACTCGTTGTAATTTTAGAGCTTTATTCGAACAATATATTACCAGTGCTATGTAACCTTTTAAAGTGGTTGATTAGTTAAAACGACACCACTTAATGTTGACGAGTAATTACGTAGGGGTTAGTGTGATAACAAAAGATTTAAAATCCCTTATCAAAATGTCGAGTAGGTGGGTAACGATCAATTAGATATAGTAACGCTGTAATTAGAAACAGGTTTAATTTGATGTAAGTCTGAGTGGCTGGCTTTGGGTGAGTATCAATGCGTAACATGAGTAGGTGACACCTTAGGGTTCCTTCCATACATTTTAATAATATTAAATTCAATATCAAATTTAAAAATTCTATATTTCACGTGTGTATTGTGGCGAGTCGATACACGGTGATACACCGATAGTGACTCTCTAGTCGATTACCACATCACCTACAAAATATTCTTATCTATTAGAAGAACCTATAGACTAACCGATAGATAGGTATAACCGGGAAGATGGATATCGAGTAACTACGTCGTGGAATCCGATAATCAGCAAATTTTAATGTACTCGCCTACTATCAGTGTGGTGTGCCGTGGTGCCTCTTCGAACACAATATTTAGTGACGACGAATGAGGGTAGTTGAACCAACCCGCAATACACGAAGACGACGATGAGCTGAAGCCAGTCCACCCGTGACCACGGCTCTTGTAACAGGGACGAAACGTCGGGTAATAAAGAGTACATACGTGTATACCTACATATTCTTCAGGGTTCTTTAAGCGGAGCGTGAAGAGGCACATCAGTAGGTCGTCAAGTTGAGGGCCACTCTCTATGTGTGTGCTGTGAGAGTGGCCCACAATCGCTAGACGTCGTCACGACGTACCACCATGCGGGCGGCGTCAATTTGGCGATGCCAATATAAAAAAAAAAAAATATCTCAATATTCGCGTAAAACACCCGTTTGTCTTAAGTTTAGAACCTATAGAGTAAGAGCACACGCTACGGCCGGTTAAGAGCATGTCCCCAAAAACTTGCGCCGTCCTAAGGCCGCGATCAATCATGGCGATGGCGGCCGAAAGTCTTGGACCGCTATAAACCATGGCTCGTACTATGGTCTCCAGCGAGAGAGTTTCTACGCCGCGACCCTCCACAAGTTCACTTCACCAACGTAGAACGCCGCCGTGTATTAGCTGAGAGCCTCACAGTACTGACCATCGGGTGTGATCTCACGCCACCTTGCTAAGCTACATAAACAATAAACTCTGTAAATAAACTACGACAGGTGGTACATATTCACTCTTTCTCTTAATTCTACTCGTATTAATGAACAAAATCACTTAGGTAAGCTCATTACTGTAGATACCCGAACGAGTAACTACTGATACGATTCCTCTCATCAAACTAAAAGGATTGAGTTAACTAAGATGCTTCTTATTAAGCAAATTGTGTTAACATATTGTAACCATTGAATACTGAAAACGATATTGAAGAAATTATATGAGATTAACATAAAAATGGGTTAAAAGGAAAACGCTTATGTTTGGAGTGGGCAAACTGCTTGGGGCAAAACTGCCCACGCAGCTACTTTAGATGCCAATAAGGTAAGTACCTATACTGAATACAAGGTATGTATTGGTCATTGGGAAAGTTATCTGTTTTCTACTTTTCAATACAGATAATAATAAAAATCTTCAATAACTATGTACATACATATCTAATATAAAAGTTGTATTGTGTTGCATTACGCTACGCCCTTACAATTTACAGATAGTTCCGTTAGTCCCACGGCAATGAATGACATGATATCTAATGTTATAACGTAGAAAAAAAAATGCTTAACGAAATAATAATAAATATTGTTGGACATTCTCAGACTACGTCATCTAGCCCAAACTAAGCTATACGCTTGTGCTATGGGATCTAAACAACTGATAAACATACTTATATATTTCTAAATACATACATAACATATATAGAAAACACCCAAACTCCGAAACAAACATTTGTGGATTAAAATATTAAGAAAGCAATTATAAATAGATCACAAAAACTGATGTCATCGGCGGGACTCGAACCCGCAAACTCATTGCTTTAAAAATACAAAAATATTTGTGGATTACACAAATATTAGATTCGACCCGAGGATCGAACCCGAGACTCCGGAGTCGAAAGCCGATGCACTACCGACCACGCCACCGAAGCAGTTAATAATGAATGAATACAATTTAAGACACTTATTATCTGCATAAGTTAACGTTTTACAAATTTACGTAAGCACTTATCTACTTATGTTTGGCCGTCGTTGGCTCTTGGTATATTTTACATAAATATTATGTAAGTAGCTTACTATTATACATATACTAGTTACTAGCTGTCCCGGCGAACTTCGTAACGCATTTTTTTTTCATAAGAACCTTCTTCTGATAATACACAAAAAACAATTAGCGAAATAGGTTCAGCCGTTGACGCGTGATGTCGTGATCAAGGGGAATAAGGATTCATTTTTATGTATATGTAAATGAGATATACTTACTAAAAAAAGAAGTAGCTTACTATTTTGTCTAAACTTGACCTTATCTTTTTTTTTTTAAATGTGGAATATCCGTAGAAGTGACTCACTTCATAATGTATTATAATGTATTGACCTTATCTATACTTATAATAAATCTGTAAAAGTGAAAATTCTGTACATTGAAGATATCAAAAAAATAAATGGCAGGGGGTGTTACTAGACCGACACCGACCCCAAAAATGTGATTAAAAAAATTTTTGTCTGTCTGTCTGTCTGTTCAGGCATCACGCAAAAACTACCGGTTCGATTACGATGAAACTTGGTATAATTATTCTTTAATATCCTGGGCACCACACTGGGTACTTTTTATCCCGGAAAAGTATATACAATAAAAAACAAACTTAATTTTGCGGTTCGATCCCTAGACCCGAGTACTGTACCAACCGCAAATAATAAGTTTGTCGTAGGTTTTTTTTATTTATTGGGTTCGCCAAATTGACGCCGTCCGCCTGGTGGTAAGTCGTGATGACGTCTAGCGATTGTGGGCCACTCTCACAGCACACAATACTATAGAGAGTGGCCCTCAACTTGACGACCTACTGATGTGCCTCTTCACGCTCCGCTTAAAGAACCCAGGATTATATGTGGGAGGAAACACGTGCACAGGCAGGGCGTTCCAGGCCACTATCGCTCGGCAGAAAAACGAACGTTTAAAACGTTCGGTTCTCGCGAACATGCTATCCACTGTGTGGGAGTGGCATCTCTGCCCGGCACGCGTTGTTCGGGATCGGAAGGAAGAGGGTGGGATCAGATTGAAGAGCTCTTCAGAACAGGTTACGTCACCCGCAGTGGAGTTCACTATTAAGGGTTTTTAGAACTTTTGTCTGTTTGTCTGAATGTTTGAACACGCTAATCTCATTGATTCAATTGATTTGAACTTGCGGTTTGGTTTTCATTCGCTTCATAAATAAAAAAGTTATGTAGATCTAAAGTAACACGCAGGCGGAGCTGCGGGCAACAGCTAGTCTTGTAATATAATTGTTTATATAGGTATTTACACACACACACACACGCTTATATCCCCGAAGGGGTAGGCAGAGGTGCATTACACACACAATTTGCCAGTATTTATTTGTAGTCCCACGTAATAGGGGGAAAATCTATTGCCGTTATATAGGTAGGTATTTATGACCTGAAATAAATGACTATTTAATTTATTTTATAAAATATGAATACCTTTAGGTACTACGCATTAACTTAAGTAAGAATTGTTCCTCGAACAACTCGGGCCTCGACTGATGGGGCCCTTTAGTGCATGCCTCGAAAGGGGCCAGTTTCCCAAGGTGTGGAGGACGGAGAAACTGGTCCTGATCCGTAAGGCGGGGCGGCCGGTGGACTCACCGTCCGGATACCGGCCGATCGTGTTGCTCGACGAGGTGTGTAAGCTCTTTGAGCGAATTATCGCGGAACGCCTCGTCGAGCATCTCACGAGTGTGGGGCCAGACCTGGCAGATAACCAGTTCGGTTTCCGTCGGGGACGCTCCACCGTGAGCGCGATCATGCGCGTGAAGAGCCTGACGGAGGAAGCGGTCTCGCAGGGCAAGGTGGTGGTGGCGGTGTCTCTTGACATCGCCAACGCGTTCAACACCTTGCCATGGAGCTGCGTTAGGGAGGCGCTCGTGTATCACGAAACGCCTCTCTACCTCCGTCGTATTGTCGGGGACTATCTCTCGGAGAGGGCCATAGCTTTCCCCAGCTGGCTCGGGCCAGCTCGGCGAGATGTGTCGTGCGGTGTTCCGAAGGGGTCGGTCCTGGGGCCGCTTCTGTGGAACATCGGCTACGACTGGGTGCTGCGGGGTGCGTTGCCTATAGGGGCGTCGGCGTAACGTGCTACGCCGACGATACCCTCGTCACGGCGCGGGGTGCAACGTACCAGGAGGCAGCACTCAAGGTCACGACCGGTGTTGCTCGAGTCGTGGGTCGGATACGGCAGCTGGGACTGGAGGTGGCCTTGCACAAGTCCGAAGTTCTGTGTTTCCACAGACCTCGGAACGGTCCACCTGAAGGTTCCAGTGTAAATGTGGGTGGCGTTAGCATCGGCATCAAGCCCTCGATGAAGTACCTAGGGATCGTACTTGATAGCCGATGGAACTTCGGACCACATTTCCGAAGTTTGGTCCCCAAGGTGACGCAGGCATCGGTCGCGCTTTCGCGACTGATGCCCAACCTAAAGGGACCCAACGCTTCCTGCAGGAGACTGTACCTGGGGAGTATGGCCCTATACGGGGCTCCCGTGTGGGCGGATAGGTTGGCGGTCAGGGGGAACGTGACTCTGTTAAACAGACCACTTCGAACCTTGGCCGTCAGAACCATACGGGGGTACCGCACGATCTCCGGAGAGGCTGCATGTCTCCTGGCCGGGACCCCTCCATGGGACCTGGAAGCGAGAGCCCTTGCGTCATTGTTCCAATGGCGCAAGGAGGCGCTGGAGCGGGACCACAGGCCTGCGTCTCGAGAAATCGAGGACCAGCGGTCCCAACTCCGCCAGGATCTCATGGAGTCGACTGGAGGGTGCGACTTGAGCAACCCAAGTGGGGTACCACCATCATCGCGGCGGTGAGACCGATCATGGACGATTGGCTGCAGAGGCAGCATGGTGACCTCACGTACCGTGCGACGCAGATCGTTGCCGGGCATGGATGCTTCGGTAGCTGTCTGTTTCGCATGCATCGTGAGGTCACACCCCGGTGTCAACACTGCGAGGTTTCCGACGACGACACCGCACTCCACACGTTGGTGGAGTGCTCAGCGTGGGCGAGTCAGCGCCGGGACTTCGTAGTGGGTCTGGGCGTGGATACCCTCTCGCTGGAGACCATGCTTCAAGCCATGGTCTCCAGCCGGAGTAGGTGGAACGCGGCCGTGTCCTTCTGCGAAGGAGACGGCCGGGAGGGAGAGGGAGCGTACCCTCCCCGTCGAGTTCCGTAGTCGGCGGCCAGGGCGCCCCAGACTCCGCGACTGCGCCCAAGACTATCGACCTCCATGATCGGGGCCTGAGGACGGCGGGATCGCCACCCACCGTCCTTACAGAAGCAGGCTAGAAGGGTTGCGTGCTGCGAGGCCTTTGTCCCATAGCACGCAACCAGATTCACTCACTGACGCGGGATAAAACCCTACCCCAACGACGCGGGATTCTCGTCCCGACCCAACACCCGCAGAGACCACAGAGGTGGTCAAAGTCCGCCGGGCGCCACTGGACATACCCTCTACTTGTAACCAGAGACGCCCGGCAACGGACGGAATTAAAATAAAAAAAAAGTAAGAATTTTTACTTTATATTTTATTTATTACTCTTACTTACTTATTTTTGGTTACAAGGTTTTGAAGTTTGTGAATACCGTTTTAATTATGAAATTATGTTTACGTGACTTGTTCTACATAACAAGACCTTTTATCCACTTTGAGGTAAAGGGCGCCAAGTCTTTATTTAATTGTACCTAACCGTGTCTCACGTTCTATAGGTGGGTGAAACATGTGAATTACTAAACACGACCGGACTAACTTAGGCCCATAAAATTATAACAATGATGCACCTCCCCTCCCGCTAGGCGGTACAGTATATATGATAGACACCCAATAACCATTATTTTATCATCATCCACAGGGCCTTTCCCAAAACCCAGTTGGGGTTGGCTTACGAGTCTAACTGCTCGCGGCTGAACTTCGATATTTTCTGTGAAGCGACTGCCATCTGACCTCCACAAACTATTAACATTCTGTAATCTGAACCATAATTCCAACAGTTAGAACTAATGTTACATCAATTTACCACAGTGAGTGTTCTGAAGAACTCTTCAACCTGATCCCACCCTCTCCCTGCCGATCCCGAACAACGTGTGCCGGGCAGAGATGTCACTCTCATACCGTGGAAACGTAATTCGCGAGAACCGAGCGTTTTAAACTTTCGTTTCTCTGCCGAACGATGGTGGCTTGGAACGCCCTGCCTGCGCACGTGTTTCCTAAGCGTGAAGAGGCACATTACTGGATCGTCAAGTCGAGGGCCACTCTCTATAGTATTCCTGTGTACTACTATGAGAGTCGCCCACAATCGCCAGACGTCGCCACAGCTTACCATCCGGCGGGTGGCGTCCATTTGTCGACCTAAATATAAAAAAAACAAATCTAATGCAATCCAGCGCGGGAATGCTGCCTGTGTTATGGGCACTCTGCCTAGGACTCCCTGTTTCACATATTTATTTTAGTATTTAGTTTTAGATAATATTAGTAGTTTATGTTTAAGCTTTTCGTAATGGTTTTTTTCCGGTTTCTTGTAAATATTCTGAAATAAGTGTTACATACTACCTAGACCTGGTTCGGGCGTTGATAAACTCGTCAATTAATAATTGTGACATCGGTCAGATTCCTACATCTGTTGTCTAAATAGCTGATAGATTACGAGAATGATACATTACAGGCAGGCAAAGAAAAATCGAACATGCATAAAATTCTTTTCAGATTTACAATTAGATTTAGGATGAATGTCAGCGGAATGACTGCGTCGGTGGCGTGGTCGGTAGTGCATCGGCTTTCGAATCTGGAGTCTCGGGTTCGATTTCCGGGTCGAATCCAATTTGTGTGATCCACAAATCAAGATCCCATAGCACAAGCTTATAGCTTAGTTGGGCTAGATGACGTTGAGCGAGAAGGTCCAACAATATTAAAAGAAAAATTTTGTTACTTAACAACGCATAAACCGTTGTATAGATTTAGGTGACCATTAGCATTATAGGTATGCCTATGTAGATAGACCATTCCTTGAAATTAAAATATGTTCTCGGAAGAATTGATTTAAACCAAGCATTTTACAAACAGATTATAAATCAATTAAAGATAATCAACATAACAAAGAAACTTCGTATTTCAAACACCTTTGTCATGTCAATGAATTTATTCTGTGTTCTATCTACCTTATTCTTAACAGGTCTTGAGATTTGGAAAGTTTTTGATGGCTTCTAAAATAAGTATTGGAGTAATTATACGTAATCGTTGGCCATATTGGCACAGATTACTAAATAGATTGGTAACTCCGTCGGTTAGAGCTTTCTCTCTGAAAGACAACTGAAGCTGGTTCAAATCTAGCCTATTACTTCTTTTTTCGGTAAAGTGTTAAGAGATTCTCCGATTCTGGTGGTGTGGTGATAGCCCGTGAAAGCTTGTGGAATACCTAGTATATTGGGCATGTGTTTTTTCTTGATTATACAATAGTACAAGTCGCGAGGATGGAAGCTTTTATTTTGTGTGAGTGCAGTGTGCGTGAGCGTACAGCTATAGTTTTCGTGGTCACTCAATGCAATGCTCTGCTTACGCCTCGCGACTTGTAACAAATGACGCAATTCAGCTAATAAGTAACTTAACAAGTAAATTGTTACGAAGCTCTTGTTCAACAACTCCAAGATACTCCAAAAACCGAAGTTACTACAGCAATTTCATTTAATCCGATCAATTGTTTATTAATCGGTATTATAATATAATACGGATAAATTACGGAAGTAATTTTATTACTAATACGAGTAGTTCGGTCCGGCTTTGCATGTGTCGAACAGTACCCATAGCGAGCATAGAGGGGGTAATGATTATAAAAGGATTGCTTGTGCCAAGTTTCTTGGAGATCGGATAACAAATGTAGCCGCTAACGCGGAACACACATACAGACAGATGGAAAGATGAAAGCAAAATTGTCCAGTAGGTCTCGCAGTCTACTTCACTTGCTCGATGAATTTATTGCAGACTTACTTGTTGATGTCGAAGTAATGCTTGTCTAATGTTGCGGCCAAACGATGTCCGCTCGTGTACGTGTTGCTCCTCGCGTTGCCGTGAATATTTCCCTAGTGGCCACACGCGCCCTTGCTCTCTCCCCTAGTATGACTCGTGTGTGATAAGTTGAGATATGAGCGCTGTGAACTTCTTCGTCTTATCTTATTACGTACTTCACTCGCCGGGCGCGACGAGGCGAGCGGCGAGGTGAGTGAGCGATGTTCCTCGCTATTCTCCTCGCTATTTCCCTCGCTATTAATCGAGTCGTGTAGCTGCCCGGTTATTTTGTTCTTTGAAGTAATGGCCATCGAAATAATATTTTTCGAAGTTAATTTTTTAGTCTGTCTCAGTGACAAAAAAATTAACTGCCGAAATTCACAGTCACAGTAGTAAACTGTTTCTCTTTTTGTTCTATATCTGTTCTGTGATAATGTGCTAATACAGATAATGATTTACATGTGATTAAGTCAAACATCCACAAAATATTTCCCAATTTATAATATGACTACATTTCTTTGAGTGACTAGATTACTTAGTAAAATTACTTACTACTAAATTAATAAAACCTTTTTTAATCCTTTGGAAAACACTCGTCATAGCTATGGCTGTGTGCTATAGGTACGCGTGCGTGGCTCCGCCTACACACCGCCCAAGTGTTCCCTATAAATGGTCGACTCCGAGACTTCGTATCCCACTCTGAACTTGCTGCAACCTTCGCGCTCACCGATCCTGCCAACTTCGAAAAGTTTCTGCCGATACTCCGAAGCAAAAAAAAAGGTCAGTGCTTAAATACGATTTTATGATTATACAAATAATTTTTGGATTTTTTATTTGATTTATAAGAGATTTTCCATTGTTCAAAAAATTATCAAAAATATGAATCGCGATTAACATGAACTAACTTTGATCACGGAAGTTTGTTATTTAAAAAAAAATAACCACCTTTTTGAGGAAATAGTTTGAAAGCCTGATCAGATACAAAATTTTAATAATACATGAGATTCGTTAATACATTACATTTACTACATTTCAAAATATATTTAGTGTTTTATTTATGATAATTTTAAAGTTATTTTCAAGTTGTTTGACAGTTTTCTCATTTATTTAAATGTGTTATTACAATTTGTAAATAAAATATTAATTAAATATTATAACATTTGTAAAGAATTACAATATACAAAATAAACATAATTATAGACTAAAAATATTTACATTACAAAATATCGTTTAAAAAATTCTCCGCGTCATTGCCGACTGGTAAGGTTCCAAGAATGCTGGCTGTGTTGCCACGTTGGATGGCGATACTTATTCTTTGGGCCAGAAAATAGCCAGCCTTCTGGTCCTGAGAAGCATCGATTAGACGTTTAGCAATGTCTCTATAAAGGCGGCGAGCACTCGGACCCCATGACCCCAGTGTCTCAACCCCAAACGGCTCAAATATGTAATCACCTGCTAGGTTAGCATATTTACGCCGTTTAAAGCCTTCAGCCGATGCAGCAGCAGCGCCGGCACATCCGGATGTGCTTGGAAGGTGTGAAGGTGCTAAGGTGTCAACGCATGTAGCGTCCCACACCAAAGGCCTTCCCATCTTCCACGGTAACAACGACATACCGTCCGGTCTCTTTCCATCGCTTCGTGCTAAACCATTTGGTTCGCGTACGGCCGGAAGACCTGCGGTGGAAAGAGCCCTACGAATTATGTCGTTTAGAATAGCGTGCCGAGGTATACGACCTGCGCTTCTGCTACAAGAAAGGCCATGGTGTCCCAGATTATCGACGGCTACTCCACAGGTGCAATGATGCGGGGATACATAAGGTGTACCCAGCCGAAGGCAAGTGGCAATGCGGAAGGTAGTGTCGTCCAACATTGTACCGATGTTGGGCGATGGGAGCTACTGGATCCATAACCCTGACTCCCATTCTCCAACAGCTAGTAGGCGTGCACGCTCTGAAATATTGACAGAAGTGTCAATTAGTGTATTAATTCTCAATTTACAGAGCGGTGAATCCCACAGTCGCTGTGAGCCTAGGCGTGAGGGCAGGTCAGTGTCGGGGCAAGACATCCTCCAAGCATTTATGGCATCGGTCTTGCATCGCACCTCGGAATCAATCAGTGTATTTGACAAAATTTTCCTGACTAATTCTTCAGTGCTATGGACCGACGACAGAAATGCTGGCAGACTGACATCTGTTACTCTGCGAATACCTAGCCCGCCCAAGCGAACTGGTAGAGACGCTTGGACCCAGGCCCGGTCATTAATATTTACATTTAAAATTTTACACAAAGAATTTTGTATTAAGTTGTCTAGTCTGCCCAACATTTCTACATTTTTCCAAAATTGTCCTGAACGGAGGGCATGTGTAAATTTGGGTACGAAAAGACAAAAACGAAGAATAGTGAAAGCTGAATGAATACTGATATTACATAGACTATCAATAACCTGATCAAAATTTTGAATTTTTTCCTCGATAAAAGTGGAAAAGCCATCTTCTAAAATCGGGGACCCTAGGAGGCGTAAAGAAGTTTTGTCCAAAACTTTTATGTTGGGGGCCAGACAGTTGAATTTGGAGATTGTTGTTAATTTATCTGTGTTTTCAGATATAAAAATCTCACATTTATTCGGGTTCAGTTCTAAGCCAATTGACTGAAACTCGTTCTTTATTAGGGCTAAATCTTGTAAAACTGTCTCTATAAAGTAAAGTATGTAAAGTCTGTATGTCTTGTAAAGTATATTTACACTTACTAATTCTACGACTAAAATAAAATAAAAATATCTAATTAAAAGATTGATTGATGGTTGATTCAAATTATACTAATATAAATACAGTAAGTTTACAAAAAATCTGCTGAGAATAGAAAATATTTATAAAATACGTTTATCTTTCTAATATTTTTATAGGATTATGAAAAAAATATATAGTGTTCATTTCATACTCCCTGAAATTTATTGGTCACATATTATATTAAATTAGGTACCTGCATTTCAGTGATAAAAATTACGATTAACTGTTGTGTGCTATTAAATGACTCATTCCTTCTTTCAATTCTTATTCTTTGTGTGGGACGCTACGTGGGTTGACACCTTAGAACCTTCACACCTTCCAAGCACATCCGTGCCGCCGCTGTTGCTGCATCGGCTGAAGGCCTCAAACGGCGTAAATATGCTAACATAGCAGGTGATTATATATTTGAGCCGTTTGGGGTTGAAACACTGGGGTCATGGGGTCCGAGCGCGCGCCGCCTTTATAGAGACATTGCTAAACACGATGTTTCTCAGGACCATTGTTGCATTATACACACTTTTTGATTTTGACACGAGACCAATGTACATTCGTCCACATTTAGTCTTAAGAAAATGTGTAAATGAGTCACTTATTGAAAAAGAGTGACCGAGAGTTTTATTGCCAGGTTCTTTCTCTCGGTTCTACTTATTGCTTTACGAATCTGGCAGTACATGTAAATATAGAAGCAATTAATGTTTTTTTATTTTATGTACTTACTGACGTTTGTAAGAGCCATTTAGTGACCTATACAAATAAATAAATAATTTCAATCATTTCGTTTCACCAAAAGGTTGGTAATTTTCTGACCCAAAGAATAAGTATCGCCATCCAACGTGGCAACACAGCCAGCATTCTGGGAACCTTCCCAGTCTGCAATGACACGGAGGATTTTTTAAACGATATTTTGTAGTGTAAATATGTTTTGTACATAATTTTGTAAATTGTAATTCTTACGGTAAATAAAAAGGTTCAAACTTATTATTCCACACTACTTACATAAATAATGAGCAAGCCTATTTGCTGCTATTCGTGAACTTATTAATATATGCCAGAGCTTCCTCCGTTGATCGGTAGGTGCACACTTGTAGATGATCTACTTCCTATAAATCTATGTCGATAAAATACTGCTATATCCTCTATAATATATTTTTCTAGGTAGGTACAATTTTTTTTTAATGTATTGACGCCTTATGCTCTTCCCGCCTGAAACAGTTTTCTTGTACCTGATCCCCACGGGAACCTAGGGGATAAAAATGTCTATTTATTTCTCTCCAAGCGATTTTTATACATAGATACCAGAACCTATAAACATACTTGACTGCCTCGGTGGTGCAGTGGTATGAGTATGCGACTGCCGACCAAATTATTTGTGTGATCCACAAATGTTTGTTTCAGAGTACGGGTGTTTTCTATATACGAGTAATTATATGTATGTATTTAGAAATATATAAGTATGTTTATCAATCGTCTAGATCCCACAACACAAGCTTATATTAGCTTAATTTGGGCTAGATGACATCGTGTGAGAATGTCCAAAAATATTTATTATTATTTTATTGAGCGGAGCGAAGTGGAGCTCAATCTTAGGTGACAAGTGTAAATCGTTTGTGCGTCTACTCCTCCGAAACGGCTCGACCGATTGAAATCATGAAAATATAGTATTTTTGATCTAATAAATAGAGTAAAAAAAAAAAAAAAACATTGCTCCCTCAACATTTGCAATTAGCAGCATGCATTACATACCTAGTTATTTATACAAAAGTTTATGCTAACTAAAGGTTATTAACATCTCCGGGGCCTAAACCATCAGACGAGGATCTGACAAACGTACATACAGCTTTGGACTGAGTGAACCGATTTTAATTTTTTTTAAATGAAAGCTACTATTTTCCAAATGGTCCCATTTCAATTTGGTCCTATTCCGACAATTATATTATCATCCCATTTCGGTAGTTTGAAGTCGGTTGTTATGTCAAATTTTGACGTGTATTTTTCAATTTACGTTGTATTAAATATTTTACTGTTGAACGTTTTTTTCTCTAATTATTTCTTTATGTTTTTAAATCCTACAAAAAGCTAGTCAAAACTATCCGGCGTAATAAATAATTCAGCTTTTCTTTAGAAGTTTTTCCTTCTATTCCGCCATAATTTATTTTGTTTTCTTGAAATATAAATAACGAGACATAATAATATATTAAAAATAAGGTATAAGATAGTTAATAATTCATAATATCCGCATGTAAAAAAAATATTATATTTATACGTAAGATATTTTTGCTCGGAAATGCGTTTCGTTCAAAATAAATTGGGAACGTAGTAACGAAAGTTTTTGACATGGATCGCGCCTCAGGCATGAGCTAATGATAACATACATACTCATAATAATATCACGTCAATATCCCCGTAGCGGTAGGCAGAGGTGCATAACAAACCCAACCTTTGCCAGTCATTTTTAACTAACTTCCAGAACAGGAGGAGATTCTCAATTTGATTGTATGTTTTTTAGGAGGGAAACCGATTTTGAAATGTTTTTTTTTTGTTATTTGGTCCCATTTCAATTTGGTTCCATTCCGACACTTATTTGGTCCCATTACGACACTTATTTGGTCCCATTCCGACACTTTTTGGTCCCATTTCAATTTGGTCCCATTCCGACACTTATTTGGTCCCATTCCGACACTTATTTGGTTCCATTTCAATTTGGTCCCATTCCGACACTTATTTGGTCCCATTTCAATTTGGTCCCATTCCCGACACTTATTCGGTCCCATTCCGACACTTTTTGGTCCCATTTCAATTTGGTCTCATTCCGACACTTATTTGGTCCCATTTCAATTTGGTCCCATTCCGACAATTATTTGGTCCCATTTCGGTAACTTGAAGTCGGGTTTTATGTTAATGCTTGACGTGTTTTGTTGGTAACAAGTAATAGGGGGCAAGACTATTGCCACTGGGCATTTTGGAAAATCCATAAATACTCTGTAATTCAAACCAGACAAACAACCAAAAGCCAGGACAGATGTTACATAACACTAAATGTAATCTCTGCAATCCGAGCATGAACAAATGATAAAAAGTATTAATAACATTCTCTTACTGACCAAAATATTAATAAGACGATCGTTTTTAGGGTTCGGTACCCAAAGGGTAAAACGGGAACCCTATTACTAAGACTCCACTGTCCATTCGTCCGTCTGTCACCAGACTGTATCTCATGAACCGTGATAATTATAAAATGGAAATTCACAGATAATGTATTTCTGGTGTCTCTATAACATCAAATACAACAAAAAAACAGAATAAAATCAATATATAGGCTGGGCTACCATACAACAAACGTAATTTTTTTTTTTACCGTTTTCGTACGGAACCCGTTGCGCGTGAGCCCAACTCGCACTCACACGTTTTTCTAACACGAAATTGATATGAGTAAATTTTAATATAGGTACCTAACTTAAAAATATTAATTATCCCTGAAATGTTTGCTGTATATTAAGTAGGAGTTATAGATACACAAATGTTTACTAGGAACTTTTGATTAAAACGGGCAGTTTTTTAATATAAATATACACTCACTTCACCCACACAACAATTAAAGGTATAGGCAAACTCGTCCTTCACATACGACGTACACCACGCATTATGACATCTGAACCGGATCTGGCCTATACAATTTGTATGGTAACAAACACACTGGTCATTCACAAAGATGTCTTACGTGTCACCGCGCCAGATTCGCGTGTTCCCATGCTATCCCACGCGTACGACGCTGTCACACACGTTTAAAGTGTCATAGCGCGTAAACGTCGTAGGACCAGTGTGTCGCTGTTTCCTACTTCGCGTGGCATACGTCGTATCTGAAGGACCAGTGTGTTTTTGTTTTTCTTTGTATTAAGAGTAGGTAGGAACTAACGGACGCCCGCGACTTCGTACACACCTATAGCCTTCTTCGATAACCTGCTTAGCTTTGACCATGAAAATACATTTTTCATCGCTGAACGCGCTACTCTCAGTAAGTACCAGTAATAGTTCCTAAGAACATAGAGCCTTCAACCAAACAAATTCTTCATCGCTCCGATCAAATACACAATTATATCAATCATCATCTAGGAATACATCACAACCCATTTGACGCTTGATGCTGGGAGCACAGGCCTCCCTCAACGAGGGGGGAATTCAGCCTACATACACCACGCTGGCCAGACGGGTTGGTATAGGGCTTTGTGTCGAGTTTTCCTTCACTTTACATTCGATACATTATCGACACTTCACTGAAAATATCACTAAATAAAAAAACTTAAAAAAAGAATGCTGTGATTTCGAAATTTAACCAATAGCCAATCAATTCGGCGTGACTTCGGTATCTTTTGTGTTTAATAAAACGTATAAATAAATTGCCAGCAGCAAAAATATTAAACGAACTGTCTGCAGATTTAAATTCAATGATTGTGACAATTGTGCTATATTGATTTTAGACCACAGGTACTCGTACAATTTAAAAACCGGAGTCATTTCTTTTGTCATTGAATTAAAAGTTTATTTGGCTTTAGCAAAAAATATTTATTATTAAACTTCATGAACTTCGTGTCCTCAAAAATACGGCTATTTATTTATTAAACATATTATTATATTAAATTTGGTTCGCGAAGAAATGTTTCTTTGATGTTTGTTACACATTCATGCGTTAACAGATTCGGATGAAAATATGATTTGAATAAAGATGACGGATATATAGCCAATTTTCTTGATTCACATTATTTTATAATACGTTTATCCTGGTAATCAGTTTCTCTATAAATTCGACATAATTATTTAATCGATGTATAAATGAGAAAAATAAAACTTTTGCACAGCGGGTCCCAGCCTACTTGTAAATATAGGTAATTTAAAAAAAAATCTATAGGTCTTCTAAATACCTACCTACCTTAAATATTATATATTATATAAATTATAAATCACAAAAACTCAAATGAAATCTGCAAGACTCGAACCCACGGCCTTTACCTTACAGGGGGAATACGACCACTGGAAGCAAACTGATTGCTTTCAAATACAGAAACCAAACCAGAATACCAGCCACACATTACTGTCATATTTATTAAGTTTATTTCAAATAGCATTCATTATTCACGAAGATAATAAGGCTGCATGAAGCCATGCCATGAGGCGTGAAAAAAAAAATTGCGGACGCTGAGTCAACAACGTACGCGACTTGACTAACTGGCTTTTGGTAGATTTATAGTTTCAATAGCTTTAAATACCAAAATATTAAATTCGAGCGCACGCCCGTGACATGACGTGGTCTTTTAGTCAAAAATATTTACTGTTTACAAAAATGTTTCGTAATTTTAACTATTCACGCCACGCATGAAACGGAATCTCTTAAAAAGAATATATTTTGCTTGTACTTTTTTCATTTATTCACGGTTCCTATTGGTCATACTCAGTAACTGTGTTGTTAAATGGTCTTTGATAAAAATGAGTTATACAACACCTAAATATTCAACGTACAAACCAACCAACTCTTCAGGTCTTTTCCGAAATATAGTACTTACAGTTAAGACAAACAAACTATCACAAATTATAGAGTTACTATTACGGGTGATTAATTGTAGTTTTAATCCTTATGACTAATGGAATTATTGCAAATATATAATACGGTAGACAAAGAACGAAATACGAGTTTAAGTAAAGCATGACTGTTTTGTTTTGATGAAATAATATAGCTGACTATAACTGTTTCATATTCCGTTGTAGATAAGATAGTAAACTACTAAATCTTGAAAGCTCAAGGTAATTTTTCTCTGCAATTAATTAGGACAGCGGCATCTACCTATACTAGTGGTTCACCCAGACTTTACACAAGTAGAAGTAGAACATTAGACCTCGCAAGCAGTTAGGTCTCGGTATTGCCATTAAACATTAACTAGTTATCCCGACGAACTTTGTATCGCCTCAAAATAAAAAAACGTATATTTTAATATTTCATAAAATGTATGTAAATTGAAAAACGCGACGTACGGACAGACAGACAAATTGTCGTATTAAATATATAGATAACATTATTGAATGGAATCAGGCGTTACCTGGCGAAAATCCATGATAAACATCGGGCTGTTCTCTCTGAGACAGTCTTGAGAATGCCTCGTGAGTAGGTGAAACATATGTCGACGTTTATAATATAGTTTATAGAATAGGTACAGGAAGCCAACTTGTACAGATACAGTTATCCCTTTTTCTTCTAACCACCCCTGGCAGCACAAGATGGCGTCTTTCCATAGCCTATTGAGTAGGTTGTTATATAGATGGGAGTTTAATATAATTTGTCATATAGCGCACTCTAATGGTTATAATGTAGGTATGGTGCACTTAATGTTAAATAAGAAACGTAGAAATATCAGCTATCGTTTATTACACCCATCTCTGGAACCGGTCAGGAAGTACACTGCTATTTTGCCGTTTGTGGTTACCGTGTCTTTGAGTGTGGCCAAGATCATGAGGGATAACAATATATTTACAGCTTTTAGAACCCAGAATGCCTTGAGGGAGTTGTGTAATGGTAAAGATTTAGTTTCTGTTTCACAAAAATCAGGAGTTTATTTGTTAAATTGCGATGGTTGTGATATGCAGTATGTAGGTCAGACTGGCAGGTCCTTTGAAGTCAGATAAAGAGAGCATTTATCAGCCTGCCGCAACGGTTGTCCTGAGAGATCTCATTTTGCTGGACATCTTCTTGATACGGGTCATTCCTTGAACAATAACAATAACTTTAAGTTTTTACTTTTGTGAGAAAGGGTTCAAGTTATTTGTCTGGGAGAGGTTGGAAATAGTTAAGAGGGATGTGGATACCTTACTCAATGAACAGACTGATTTTAATACGTCTCCTTTACTTAATTTGTTCGTGAATAGACAGCCACAGTAGTTGTTGGTTGGTTTGTGTGTTTTACACTAGGTTTTTTCTATGTAATAAAGAGTAGATTTCTTTTAGATACCTATTTTGAATTTGTTAGCATAACTTAATATTTCTATCCACGTTGGTTGTTTGACAAATCCTACATCGCGCTAACGATATTTACACATTCATACTTAAAAGCAAATATGTTCTAGCTGCATATTTTGCTGTTCTCTCTGAGACAGTCTTGAGAATGCCTCGTGTGGGAGAGGCGAAACATTTGTCAACGTTTTATTGTCTTCTAATTTTGTGAAAATACTGCTGTTATTTTTAAAAGTTTGAACATCTTACTTACCATTACTTTGACGTTTATAATGTCTTCTATTTAGCGAAATTAGTGCAATTATATTAAATTTTTTATTAATAACATTATTTGGGCTTATGCCATAAACTTATTTAAATAAAAAAATACTTGTGGAGATTTGTTAAAAAATAACGGCCAGAAAAAAATAAAGTTCGAGTCGGGTTACCTACCAAAAAAAAAAATAAAAAAAAAAGTTATAGAAGGAACAGAAATACATCATCTGTGAAAATTTCAACTTTATAACTATCACGGTTCATTAGATACAACGCAAGACAGACGGACGGACGGACGAACGGACAGCGAAGTCTCAGTAATAGGGTTACCGTTTTACCCTTTGGGTACGAAACCCTAAAAATGTGGCCGCTAGCCCAGAACCCAAGACAGACTGATAGACGTAAGTAAAATAGTTATGGTCTCGAAATGAAGACGCTTCGCTCGCTCTGTCAAAAATAATAGGAATCGTGAAAAAATAAATTGTCATAATTTATATCCGTTGACAAGGTATAAATTGGTTACAATTAAGAATTTTCTTTTCTTAGTGTTATTCAATTTATTCATTAACAATTAACAAAATCTTTGAGGGTAATTTAGTTATTTCATTTCTTACTTTTAAAGTTTTTCTAACCTGATTAATCGACTTGGATTTTTGTGGAGCGCGCGGCTAATAACCTTTTAGGTTACCTCTCGCAAAAATCCAGGCCCAAACTCTCAATTGCAATACCAAACAACGTTTCCTTGTCACGCACCGCGAACTAGTTCAGAGTCACTACTTCTTCTGTGCGGGAAAAAGCAAGCATTACCTTAACATTGGCGAAATCATCAATGAACATCGATGGAGCCATGTTTTTAAAAGAAGAAGAAGAACCTGATTGATCGCAGTAAAAACTAATAATTAATGTTTTAGCCTAAGGTTGAATAGTCCCCTCGTATCAATATCATCGGTGCCTAAGTCATCCTTACTTGGACGAGTTGCATCTGATGATCTACGGTGAAGCTATCTCTTTTAACTGATTAACTGATGACGATTGATGACCTTTCGAGATTGAATATACATACTCGTATTTATATGAGTCCGTGGAGTGTTCAGATATAAGTTACAAGTCCATACCTAGATAATGTTTAAACTTCAAAATTAGACTGAAACCACAGAATATTTTAGGAATTATTGGCATTTTTGCTATCACACGGATCCCTACAAACTATAAGCACAGAACGGACAATAAATCTATACTTTTCAAGTAAAGGGGAATAATACTAGTGGTCGCCCTATGGTCGAACAGTAGACCTCGTGAGCATCAAAAACATAATTTGAGCTTTTTCCCCCAAATCCTAAAAGCTCACGATGATAAAATGTATTAAATCAAGGAACACTTGTGCCAAGTTTCGTGAAGATCGGATAAAAAGTGCGGCTGCTAGCCCTGAACACACACACAGACATACAGATGGACGAAAGCAAAATTGTCCAATCTCGAAATGTAGACGCTTCGCTCGCTACGCTCGCTCGGTCAATTATGTACTGATATAATTATTCGAACAATATTAAGATATTTATTATGCCATTACAAAAAAATACCGGCTCGTTTTTAAGTGCAATGATAGCGTGTTATTTGAGAGCTCTGGTGGTTGGCTCAATGGAATTTTATTACACAATTTGTACAGATATCTACCATGATTTTACGAGTACTGATCAAATGTATATCATGCTACAAAAAGTAACACAAATTCTATTTATATGTCATACGAATGTCACTTATGTCTATAGTGTTTTTTTAATAGTATTTATAGTTTGATGATACTTGTTCAAAACCGGCCAAGTGCGAGTCGGATTCGCACACAAAAGGTTCCGTACCAAAAAGAATAATATCACGTTTGTTATATGGGAGCCCCCTTATAGAGGCAACATAAATACATCATCAGTGAAAATTTCAACTATCTAACTATCACGGTTCATGAGATAAGGCGCAAGACAGACGGATGGACAGCGAAGTCTCAGAAATAGGGTTCCCGTTTTACCTTTTAGGTATCGTAACCCTAAAAACTTAGAAAAAGTCAGAGAACAATGGTCAACATCAATGACCAGGAATAACACAATAGTGGCCCTCTCTATCGCGTTAATATCTAAGGTACTTGCGCCTTGTAAGGCCCATTTTTTGTAATAGTTAAATAAAAACTATAATATAAATAATTTATTAAGACAAACTTTATCACAACATTAGTAATTTATTTGTGAATAAAAGGAATATATAAATCAACATGTATGGTAAAAAAACTTGAACAAAACGGTTTTTTAAAAACCTCCAAAGTGGGCCTTTTTAAGAACATAGGTACTTATCATGGCCCTACATTATTTATATATTTTTTAAAGCAATCAATAGAAAAAATATGTATTTACGTTTAACTTAATCTAATAAATAAGATTCTTAGGTAATCCGTCTGTTACAATAGTCTTTTTGGTCATTAATTGTACAATGGTCCATCTTAGGCTAAACAAAACTTAATTTACATACAAAACAAAAACCTCTAAATAAAATCAACAAATAACACTTTTGTGCTTTATTCTAACGATCATTATAAACAACAATAACAAAAAGAAACAAAATTAACAAAACCTTTTTTTTCCCACATTTTTGGTGGGCCTTAATAGGAGTAAAGAAAAAAGAATTAAACAGGAACTTACAAATACTCAATACATAATAGGCTTTTAGTTACATTTTGGTCATAAGAATTCTTCTACGCTATCTTAGTCAATCCAACACATTCTTCGTGGTACCACAACTGGCAACGTATTCAGTGTCGCATATCTTTGACTCGTTCAACTTCAGAAGTTTGGCAATACCATATTTCAGATTGATTTTCTTTTGATTGTAGATTACCCCTATTTTTCTTTTAGCGTTTCTCATTATTCATATTCTGTATCTCATTATTCTATTACTATTAAACAAGGGTATCAATATAGGTTTCAAAAAAGTTCCACTAGTCTACTACAATAATAATAACAAAAATAACTCATTTCTTCTATAGATTCCTTAAAAACTATGATTTGCTATAGTCTTAATAAAGCCCGGGCCTTCATGTGAACCCGTGGGGTGGGCCTTTGTAGGAATTTTACTCGATATCAAGAACAACTTAGTTTAAATAAAAATTAACAAAGAATACAAACACTGCTTACCTTCTCAGGAGTGCCAATAAGTTTAATTAACTTTGTAGTAAAAATATATACGAAAACAGGTGGTTTTTCTAAAGAATCACTAAAAAGTTTGCGAATATGAGGTTATAACACGTCGGCCATTAGCAACATCACTGACAAATTGAGAACCTCTGCAAAGATGACGGCTCCTGTCCTGTCATTTGAAGTTGCAGTTTTGTTTGTGGCATTAACCGAATAAGGGCGCGAAATTTAAACTCATTTGAATTTATAAAAGTAAGAACTTTTAAAAGTGGGCCATCTTAGGAACAGGGCCATCTTAGGCGTAAGTACCTTATTTTTAGTAATGGGGAATGTCCCCCTTAGCTCTCGAGAACTGCTTATGCTCCAATGATGGTTGACCCCTCTATGGTTAGCCCTCGATCTGGAGGCAAGCCAAAAAAATCGAAAATTTGACCTAACCCTAAGGGGTCAAAAGTTATAGACCAAAACCTATGGCGTGGTGTTCCGCGAGGCACCGCGCAATACACCGTACTAGTGTGGGATAAAGAGTAGACAAAAATAGATATTCTATGTGAAAGCAATGAGTAATACTTTCTAACCGACTTCAACAAGGGGCTCTCAATTCGACTGTATTTTTTGTTAGAATCTCTTGACTGGGTTAACTGATTTTCAAATATATATATATTTAATACGACAATTTGTCTGTCTGTCTGTCTGTCCGTCTGTCGCGTTTTTCAATTTACATATATTTGCATGAAATTTTAAAATATTTTTTTTTATATATTTTTTTTTAAATATTTTTTTTTTTTTTTTGAGGCGATACAAAGTTCGTCGGGATAACTAGTTTATTTTAATTGAAAGCTCGTGTGGTCCCATTTCAAGTTGGTTCCAATCCGACATTTAATTGGTCCCATTCCGGTATGGAAGTCGGTTTAAGTGTCAATGTTTGACCTGTTTTCTTTATTTCCAAAATACCTACATATTCGTAAAAACGTATGTCGTCCGGCTGGGATCGATCAAGAGTTAGGGGAAGGTGGTATGAGATGATCCCTCTAAGGGAGAATGCTTGTAAACCCGAGAACGTACAATCTAATCTTAATGTTAAAGCTGTTTAGAATAGTCAGTTTATCTATCTAGGTATTGTCATACCTTATGTTCTCAAAATCCATTATTGATTAGAGTTTCATTAATTAGACTAAATGTCTTCTAAAGGATCATCTTGTCCACACAGGTGTATAAGATGATCCCAGAGGATCATCTTACCCCGTTCAGATCCAAACCAATCTCTAGGTATCGTTAAAATGACTTTACTCAAATAATTATTTTTAAATGTTTTATTCAAATATGTGTTTTGAAAACTGAGATCAATCCTTATTCATAATCAACATTAATCAACATAAAATATTCAACTTAAAATTTTGAAACTTTAACTTAGAACAAGTTTATAATTATTAATCACTTTATTTGGTAACCCCCCAACATCGCTATCAACTCCTGCGCACGCTTCATGGACTACTACTCGCTGACCTATATGGTTTTCCCTCTTTCACAGCCTTTAGTGCCTTTAACATAGATCCTTCATCCCATGACTGTCTACGGCTGGTCTTCCTTTTATAGACACGAGGCATTTTCTGAAAAAAAAATCCACAAGTAAATAAAATAAATGATTAAAAAAATAAAAAACCCGACTGCTACTGAAAAGGTGGAAACAAGCTTGATATCAGGCGGTACCCATTTGCAAATCATAAACCGAAAGAGAATGTGTGGGTACCGCCTGCTATAAAGCTTGTTTGGACCTTTTCAGTAGCATTCGAATTTGTTATTTTTTAATCATTTATTTTATTTTAAACTTTTTAGTTATGATATATATATATATATATATATATATATATATATATATATATATATATATATATATATATATATATATATATATATATATATATACATATAACATACATACGAGTACATACATACATACATACGTGCGAATATATTACCCTCGCTGGCGCAGCCGGGCAAAAAGACATTGGGTTGAGATGATCCACGGATCATCTTGTACAGAAGCAGACGAACCATCTTGCCCCAGAGCTCACTTTTTATTTGAAATTCTCTAACCTTACCTATAAATATCCTAGTCACCGCAATCCGTTTTTATAACAAATGAACATATTTAGAAGCTACTAATTTAATAGTTATTGCATAAAATCGATTACGCGAAAAGTAAAGTAGTTCCAAATTCAGGCTTACCTTAGATTAACACTGTACAATTTTAAAAAAATCACAAAACACAACGATCGTCTTTCACGCAGCCATGACGGTTTGACTGCAGTCGGTGGGGGCGGGAACCTACGCTTTTCTCGAAAAAACAACTAGATGGCGTTCATAGTATCGTCACCATCGAAAAGGATCGTCTTACCTCGGAGGATCATCTTGTACACCTTTCCCCTACTTATCTAGAGGTATGCTTTATCAAGTTAAGTGGATCATCAAAGTCGTAATATATCTCTACTTACCCCTTCGGTGAAAATAGCGTGATTATGTGTAGGTATGTATTTATGCATAAATAGTATCGACAATATGACGGCAAAACACAACAAGGCGGTATGGTCAACAGACCTTAGCCTGTTATTGCTAGAAGACTCTACTAAAATGACTTAAAAGTTACTTTATGCTACAGGTTTGCAGAACTCATAGCAGATTTATATCATAAAATAACTTATTAATTTTAGTACTGTAAAAAAATTATAAGTTGTCATAATCATAGACGTTATATGTCAACTTTTGACATCATCATGCGAATTTTTCGACATGAGAGCAGATAAAAACAATGAAATTAACTACTCAAAATTTGATGCTCATAGTCGTCATTAAATTGATCTCCAGGAAATACATTATTCTTAAAATAGTCATAATAATAGGGAGTAGAAAGACCCAGTGACGTGTATTAGGTATCGTAATAGTTCTATTGTGGATACGAGTAAGAGTATGCATGGATAAGAAGCAAGTCAATAGTATTAACACAGCCACTGAATCTCCGTTGCTCATAATATCGACGATATTATTATCTTTTTTTTATTGTGAGTGAAGGCGAGCAATATCGTCGTAATAAAGTCTCTGATATTTGTGAGATTCTTGTGTGGGTTATTGTTACCCTTAGATATCGGTTGTATTTGAAATCGGAAATTTCGCTTATAACTTTGTACCTAAATATTTATAAGTATGACTAATCAGGGGGTGAGTGTCGGGCCACGCATAAGATACCCATAAAAGCTTCTATAACTACTGAAGTAACAGAGTTATACCATCCGTTATAGTTTTCCTTTAAAGTTCATTACATGGACTACCATCATGATTTTTTTCAGGTTCTTCACGCCAGCCGTTTAGATTTGAGAGGGGGAGGGGGGACGCCCTGTTTTCGCAAAAGCATGATCGTCAAAGCTAAATATCTCGCAAACGGATACTTAAATATAAAAATCACTTTTGCAACCTTGCAATGATTTTAAAATACCTGTCTAATGATACCCAACACCATGGAGTAGATGCGAGAAAAAAATATCATAAGGAAAAATTTTTTTTTTTAACATTTTATTTCCGTCCGTCGCGTCGGTTTATTAAATATACATACATATTCACGCAAAGTTTCATGTTTCTAGCACCAACCGTTTGGGAGGAAGGTCGAAGTCGGACGAACATACTGACAGGCGGACGGACGTGACGAAACTATAAGGAACCCTAAAAAACATTCACTCAATAATTGAGAACCACCTCCTTTTTATGAATTCGGTTAAAGAGTAGTTTTTTGTCTATCATTACATCTGTATGTCCAATCTTTGTAAAAAGATTGTCAGATAAGTACAGTTATACAAAATTTACACGAAATGGTAGGCACCAGTTAGTGAATGAATGATAAAAGGGTACATATCTTTCTTCTAATAAATAAACTAAATATTAAAAATAACTTCTCAAAGTCATGTTCAAATTACCTTTTGAAAGTGAAAAACTTCCAGTAAGAGCTTGTTAACAAGTTCTTACTGGAAAGCTCGGAGAAAAGCTCGGGGTGTCTACTAACTATGAATAATTTAGTCTTTGCATTTCTCTTTTGGTTAAAACATTGACGGTCATAAAAGGTAACTACAATACGTTATGCTGTCGGTTTTATTTGTGTTTAATATTTTCAATATTTTTGGACATACTCACACAATGTCATCTAGCCCAAATTAAGCTAATATAAGCTTGTGTTTTGGGATCTAGACGACAGATAAACATACTTATATATTTCTAAATACATACACATTAGACATAGAAAACACCCATACTCCGAAACAAACATATGTGGATCACACAAGGAATTTGATTTACGGAATCGAACCTGGGACATCAATGCAGGTTGTAATATTAAAGTCTTCCCAGTCTTTTATAGTAATTTCGTAGTCTTTCTTTCTTCTTTCCAAGTCTAATTAAAATTTTCACGTTTTATAATATTAAATATATCGATTGTTTTGAATAGGAATTAACTCCAGATACGACTTAGATACCTTTAATTACCTTTCTTGGGTCGGATTGTAGAGATTCTTTTTAGTGGTATATTACATTCCTTACAGAATTTTGGTTAGAATGAAGCTACGGGCAAACTCGTCCTTCACATCTGAACCGGATCTGGCCTATACAATTTTTATAATACAAATATCTAGGTATGTCCCAAACTCTGTGTATTGCTGAGACTGACATGAAACAGACGTTGCAGGACCGTTTCTTTGGCCGCCTGAAAAAAGTATTGAAAAGTCTCTTGTCAGGCGGTAACAAGGTACGGGCTGTTAATGGCTGGGCCATGCCAGTCTTAGTATACTCTTTTGGCATACTTAGATGGACTCAGACCGAATTAGAAGCTCTGGATAGAAAGGTACGTTGTCTATTGACTTCATACCGAATGCACCACCCACGTTCGTCAGTAATGAGGTTGTATATCCCACGGAAATGTGGAGGTCGAGGATTTTTAAACGCTAAGAGTCTCCATAACCGTGAGATATGCAACCTTAGAGAGTACTTCTTGCAGGTGGATGTGGGTCTGCATCGAGATGTCGTGGCAATTGATAACGGACTGACCCCACTCTCCCTAGCTAAAGAGAACTGGCACATACCGGTAATACTAGGTGTATCTGATCGCAAGGAAATATGGAAGAGCAAAGAGCTTCACGGTCGTTTTTATCGGGCTCTACACGGGCCCGATGTTGATTTTACAGCTTCCGTATCCTGGTTACGTTTCGGTGATCTCTTTGGAGAAACTGAAGGTTTCATCTGTGCAATCACTGACGAAGTTATGATGACGAATAACTATCGGAGATTTATTGTCAAAGATTGACGCTAGACATCTGTCGGGCATGTCATCGTCCCGGAGAATCTTTAAGACATATTATCTCTGGTTGTTCCCGTCTTGCGAACGGTGAGTATTTGCACAGACACAACCAAGTAGCCAGGATTATCCACCAACAACTTGCTCTAAAATATAACCTTGTTGACTTAGAGATACCTTATTACAGGTATGTGCCCGACCCAGTTCTTGAAAATGGCCATGCTACATTGTATTGGGATCGGTCTATTATCACTGATAGGACTATTATAGCCAACAAACCAGATATAGTGATAATAGATCGATTAAAACGCCTTGCAATAATTGTCGATATCACTGTGCCGCATGACGAGAATCTCGTGAAAGCAGAAAAAGATAAACAAATTAAATATTTGGACTTAGCTCACGAGATTGTCGACATGTGGGATGTGGATTCGGCGATTATTGTTCCGATAGTCGTATCTGCTCATGGTTTAATAGCCAAGAGCCTCGAACACCATCTACAGAGGCTCGCGTTAGGCAGCTGGGTCAAGGGCTTGATGCAGAAGGCGGTTCTGTTGGATACGGCCCGTATTGTGCGGAAGTTCCTATCTCTGGAGCCCTAACCACCGGTAGCTTGGTCACTGTACTCGATACCGGTGGGTCACTATTTTTTATATTTTTAAATATATTTGTGTTTTTTATAAGTTTATTTAAAAATATAGTAAATATGTAATAAAATGTAATAAAGGGAATAATAATATAATAAAAAAACAAAAACACCGCTGACAGGTTGACGTCTTTCATATCGTTTTATATTGTAATTTAATTTTTTTGGTGCAATTTATTACAATAGATCAGTTTTCAGAATCATTTTACACCATTATAAATAGCTAATATATATCACACTTGAAAATTATAAGGAATAACAAGAAAAACAGAATAAATTACCAACACAACAATGATGACAATTTGAACAATTTGACAACTCCGACAATAAGAAATATGAACAAAATTTTTACATGAATTACAATTTAAGATCAAAAAGACGAAAAGCGGAAACAACCAACGCACAACAAGATCTGCGCCCGTCTCAACCCCGTCGCCTGCCTCCTCCAGTACCTCTGAAAGTGACGAGTACGTCACTCCGAGATGTAGCAGTGCGTCGAGTGATGAGATTGGGCCCTCGACGCCGTCGCCACCAACACCTGCGCGACGGAGATGTCGACCACCACCGGCCAGCTTGGAGACCCAAGTGGGGCATGCCCCACTCTCAGTGGCTCCCGCTATCGGTGGTGTAGTGCGTCGCATGAAGTGGACACCAATAATAAATGAACATGTCATGCGTGCGTACTATGAGGCCACAGACGAGGAAACTAACCTGACAGCGTATCGTTCTAGGATGCTTCCTCTGTTTCAGGTTCTTCAACCGACAGTTACCGTTTCCGTTCAACGACTTTCGGATCGGGTGCGGGCTATCCAACGATGCAAATTGTTGGATCAATCTGTGCTTGATCGGCTGCGCCTGGATGTATTATCTACTCGTCCAACTCCTGTGTCAACGATGGCACCGTCGCCTGTAGCACAAACGGTTTCGATTAGTGCGACTTCAGTCGAGATTACACTTGACACAGAAGATGATACAAGTGATATATCTATTCAGGTAAGTGAGCAATTAAGGAGTACTTTGGAGGATGTGATCTTACAGTATAGGTTTACACCTCAATCTAGACCACGTTTACCACGCTTGCCCACTCATAGGCGAAATCTGGCGTTGATGGGAGCCCTAAATGCATTGCTAGCTCCGTACCTACAGACTAGCAATGATTTGCTAGATACTCACTCGATCCTCTACTGTGGAGCTATTGCCGCTTGTCGTGTTGCACGCGTTAAATTCCCCGAAGTTAACCGTGCACCACGACCGGATGGTGTTCCTGCATGGCAGGCGAGAATCGAGCGACGTATCGGCACATTTAGGGCTCTCATTGCAAAGCTAATCTGCTTCAGCCGGGGAAATAATCGTCCCCGGGTCATGCGTTTTGTGGCTCAGGCATTTGCTGGGACTGGTATTAGTTCCTAGCAATACTTAACCAACGTCACGGAACGTATTGACTTTCTGAAGCAGAAAGTATATGCATGGGCAAGTCGTATTCGTCGTTATAGAGAGCGTGTGGATAGATACTGGCAGAATCGTATCTTCCAAAGCGATCAAAGGAAGGTGTACCGAGTGTGGGAGGGAACTAGGCAACGTTTGAGCGACGGGCAACTGCCAGATACTCACGCCATGAATCAATTTTGGCGTGACATATGGTCAGTGCCCGTCGAACATTCGGAGGGTAACTGGATCAGTGTTGTTGAGCGAGAATGCGATAACATCGAGCCCATGGATTCTATTATACAATAGACTCCGAAGACGTCAGTTGTGCAATGCGTACGGCACCGAACTGGAAAAGTCCTGGGCCGGACGGATTGCACAACTTTTGGATAAAGTGGGTTCGTAGTTCGCATGAACGCTTGGCAACACAGTATCAAGAAGCCCTCGAGTTTGGTTCCTTACCCGCTTTCATGACTACTGGCATCACCTTCCTGCTCCATAAATCAGGTAGTACCACGGAACCTAAGAACTACAGACCTATCACTTGCTTACCTACCATCTACAAGCTCCTTACATCTATTCTGAGAACTAAAATAAACTCACATATAATGTCAAATAACATCTTAAATAGTGCTCAGAATGGATGTAGGGCTGGGTCACGTGGTACTAAGGAGCTACTCCTTATTGACATGGCCATTAGCCAACAGGTTAAGCGGAGTAGGGGCGCCCTCTCTACTGCCTGGATTGACTATAAGAAGGCCTATGATTCGGTGCCTCATTCATGGCTGGAGAGGATTTTAGAGTTGTATAAAATTAATCCGACTCTTAAATCCTTCTTAGTCTCGTGTATGGGGCAGTGGACCACAGTCCTTCGTCAACCAGGTAGTGGCGAGTGCGCTTCTGGTCCGCGTGACTTGATTAGGATTGAGCGTGGTATATTCCAGGGCGACAGTTTGAGTCCATTGTGGTTCTGTTTAGCACTGAATCCACTTAGCACATTGCTGAAGGATTCAGGGCTAGGCTATCGGTTTCGTAGAGGGGGTGAGGTTATTTCTCACCTGATGTATATGGATGACCTCAAACTATTTACACTGAAACACCAAGATTTGGTGGCATTATTAAAAACTACGGAAGGATTTAGTAATGCCATTAAGATGGAGTTCGGTGTTGATAAGTGTGCGGTCATGCATGTACAGCGGGGGAAGGTTGTAAATTCACCGAATTTACAACTTTCTGAGATAATAACTCTCAGATCTCTCACCGAGACCGAAACATACAAATACCTAGGTATGTCAGAGTCATTGGGTATAGCGGTAGAGGATATTAAGAAATCGGTGAAAGACCGTTTTTTTGGCCGCCTGACAAAAGTTCTTAATAGTTTTTTGTCTGGGGGTAACAAAATGCGGGCTTTCAACGGTTGGGTAATGCCTTTATTGTTATACTCCTTTGGCATACTTAGGTGGACTCAAACGGAACTAGACGCCCTGGATAGGCGAGTCCGTCAACAACTGACATTGCATCGAATGTTACACCCACGATCTTCTGTCATGAGACTGTACATTCCACGGAAGTTGGGGGGTCGAGGATTTTTAAATGCCAAGAACCTCCATAACCGTGAAGTGTGCAGTCTGAGGAATTACTTCCTACAGAATGGGTGTGGCATTCATTGCGATGTTGTGATGGTTGACAAGGGCCTGACACCTCTCTCCTTGGCTAACGAGAACTGGCGTAAACCAAAGGTGCTAGGTACTGAAGACCGTAGGGACGTATGGAAGAGTAAGGAGCTACACGGGCGGTTCTACCGGGTCTTAACAGGACCCGACGTAGACCTGCTCGCTTCGGTGAACTGGCTGCGTTTCGGTGACCTCTTTGGGGAAACTGAAGGTTTTGCCTGTGCAATTGCAGATGAGGTAATCAAGACGAACAACTATAGGAAATATATCATTAAGGACGGTACGGTCGACATTTGTCGAGCATGCCACCGTCCTGGTGAATCACTTCGCCACATTATTTCCGGTTGTTCGTATCTTGCTAACACCGAGTACTTGCATAGGCACAATCAAGTGGCCAGGATCATCCACCAGCAACTTGCTCTTCAATACGGCCTTATTGAGTCCGAGGTACCATACTATAAGTACACACTAGAGCCAGTTCTCGAGAATGGTCGTGCATTGCTCTACTGGGACCGATCAATCATCACGGACAGGACTATTGTTGCCAATAGGCCTGATATCGTGTTGGTTGATCGGGCTCAGCGCCGGGCGGTGCTCGTCGATGTCACCGTCCCACATGACGAGAATCTCGTTAAGGCAGAGAAGGACAAACTTTCTAAGTACCTCGATCTGACCTTCGAGATAACCGCCATGTGGGACGTAGACTCGACGATCATTGTCCCGATAGTCGTTTCGGCAAATGGACTAATAGCGAAGAGTCTCGATCAACATCTCAAGAGATTCTCGCTAGACTGTTGGATCAAGGGTCAGATACAGAAGGCTGTCGTCCTCGACACGGCACGCATCGTTAGGAGGTTTCTCAGTCTGTGACCTCTACCGCTGGTAGTTTGGGCCCTGCTCCGCTACTGGTGGTGGTCTGACATGGATTTTTTTATAATATTATATGTAATTTTTCATATAAATATTGTAAAAAAAATTATGTTAAGAGAATAATTTGAATAAATGAGTATAATAATAATAATCTTTATTTTCTTTCACAAAAAAAATTAACAACAATACTGTGATTGGTCTCTCCTGGTAAGCACGTAATGCCTGTAGTATGTTTTATGATAAGGAACACACTTATGCGTCACCGCACCGCGCCAGATTCGCGTGTTCCCATGCTATACGACGCTGTCACACACGTTTAAAGTGTTATAGCGAGTAGATAATGTAAACGTCAGACGTCATAAGACGTAGGACCTGTGTGTCGCTGTTTCCCACGTCGCGTGGTATACGTCGTATGTAAAGGACCGGTGTGTTTCAATCTTTACCGAGTGGTTACGAAATTTTTAAAGTGCCCGGTAACGGCAATAGGCTTACCCCCTATCACGTGGTACCAACAAAATTACTGGTAAAATGAAACTGTGTAATGCACCTTAGGCCTTTCAACTAGGTTGGAGAAGTTTAGCGCTGTCTTAGCCAGTGCTGGACAGGAGTACAAAGATAAAAGGAGGCGTTTTATTTCAATGCGTCAAAATCCGTTCACTGGTTAATCACATGAAAGAGAAACAATGATTATAACATGTAACTATACCTCTATATAATGAGTTATATTCAAAATAACTTTCCATAGAGCTTTCCATTTAAGCACAAATTAATTATTTTTTATCCTTTTTCATTGAAAAGTTTCGGTATTTTGTCATTGTTAAAGTACAAAAGTGAACACTCGGTCGGTCCAATGGCGGACATTTAAGTCCAACTCAAACTAACCAGAGCTGCAACTTAAACATTCACGGACATTGTCGATCTTTTATAATCCTTTTTACATAAAGATTTAAAATAGATAATTGAGTATATATTGACAATGCTTCTGAGTTTAAAGAAGTCTAAGTTTAGAAACCTTTGTAAACACATTTAGTAAACATCTTTCTAAAGACAAAAACACCCAAAATTACTTATTTTGCCTTTTCTTCAAGCAGCATTCCCAGTAGGTTTATCTATTATCCAGATAACCTAAAAAACCTAATTGCCACAAATATTTGTTTCGGAGTTTGGCTGTCTTCTATGTATAATATGTATGTCTATTTAGAAATATATAAGTATGTTTATCAGTCGTCTAGATCCCATAACACAAGCTTAAGTATATTAGCTTAATTTGGGCTAGATGACATTGTGTGAGAACGTCCATAAATATTTCTATTATTTATTTATTTATAATTCTCGAAGTGTAGCGAAACAAACGAACGGCAATTCCCATTTATA
The DNA here is from genome assembly GCA_963556515.1 of Nudaria mundana. NCBI lineage: Eukaryota > Metazoa > Arthropoda > Insecta > Lepidoptera > Erebidae > Nudaria > Nudaria mundana. The sequence continues at coordinate 17,944,316 of OY748297.1, read as the reverse complement.
TATACAGAAGATTAATACGTATCTATTTCTATCCTCTTGGGAAAAAGAAGCAATGTGATATAATATTTCATTTGCCAACAAAATTGTGTCAAATTAAATGAAATGTTGCCCATTAATTTGGATGTCAAGATATTAAGTTTCACTCTATAACATCTTAATAATAAACACGTAATTGAAATAGTATTGTTTATACTCGTATCTCTTTTCTATATATTTTTATTCTTCTTTATTTATTTAATTTATGCTTTCGATTGTCGGCATTTGGTGGAACATAAATACATATGAAAAAACTCACTTGTACATTATGTATGTCATTTTCAAAGTGAATTTAGTGAATACCTTTGAAAATGCAATAGAATGAAACCGGTCAGGTCAGGGACAAATGAAGAATTTGTGGAATATCTGTACAAGTGAGTTATTTCATAATGTATTATTATTTATTTAAAGTAAAGTAGTTAGGGGTTACAAATAGCATTCATAAACCACGAAGGTTTGCACTAAATGCTATGGTAGTCTCCAAAATAATGTCAATAGCAATAGGTACACAGTATAAAACAACACAATGAAACGCAATTCGTAATATTAAGAAATAGTATATAAAAATAGGTAGGTACTTGGGAACAAATAAACCAATGAGTAAGTAAATCAAGCATTCTAACTGAATAGAAATTAGTTGATGTTTGTAAACATTTCTCAATACCTATTGTTATATAACACCAATTAGTTTGTGTGTTTTCGAGTGTCAATTGCTGTTTTCGATGTTTTCGAATTCGAGTGCGCACCCGGGGCACCAGGCAATGGACGATGGGGCGGCCACGGAAATAAAGAAAAGGGGGGCAATAACAATAATACATCTCGGTTTTTATCCCATCCACATATCTGAATGTCAGACTTATAAGTAACGTTCTTCTACATATGATATTGTACTTAAGAGGTATTGCAGTTCGCGAGGGTTAAGCTGAGCTTTACATTGTGTGAGTGACCACGAAAAGTAGATTAAAAACTCTTTTTGTAGCTGTGTGTACAACACATGTGTGTGTAAAAGAGGTCACATATACGTTCACGTACACTGCACTCACACAAATGCAAAGCTTTGCTTATCCCTCGCGAACTAAACATAAGTATGTAGGAGTATATGAAGCCTTATCAGTAGCTGCATAATAAGATGAGAATTTTAACCTATTAGCTCATTAGAAATCGTGTAAGTTAGGCTTGGCACTTCCAATGAGTTTCGTTCATCGTATCATTTATGTATAGGTAGAAGTCTGCAACAAATTTTGCCGATTACTTTCTCCTCTCACTTGTCATTCCGTTTCCGTGAATCCGTTTACCAAAATTCCATATTCTAGAGTAAAACAGCAAGTTCGCCGCCCTCAACCAGTAATCGGCTTCTGCGCCCTCTGCCCGCACTTTGAATGAGCGAAAAGAGGGAAATTATAGAAAATGTATTTCTCTCTTCCCACTATCAACCCACACATGCCAGTCCTACTCAATAGTAGGACTGGCATGATTTGTATGATGATGGCAACCAATGTTGGAGGCTGCGAACTGCATGATTCGTATTATAATTTCGCGATTTTAATTTGAATTTAGTAAATAATTTAGTCAAAGATCTTATATACAATTGACGAAGGATCTAGAACAAATCGCAGGAAAATAATTGAGCCAAGAAAAATTAAACGCTTTAGCTCTTTTGTGCATAGAGTCAGAATTGATGAACAAGATTACTTACGACGATATCATCGATGATTTTGCCAACAAAAAATCGTGCAACAAGGTACATATTGTAACGAACTTTTATAAATTGACTGAATTAATTATTTTTAACTGTTTGGAAACGCAGTAAAGATTATTTATTCTGTTTATTCACGTTTATCAATTGTGTAAGTAACATGCATTACCCCACCTTATACTTAAAGCGTACATGATTGAGCTTCGATTAGCCGAAAAATGTACCTAAAATTAATTTAAGTGCAATTTTATCGAAATTGTTGAATTGTAAAAATAATCTAGGACATGACAATTGTGGAAGCAAGGGCGGCAAAAACTTTACAGCTTATACCTTGAAAATTTGTAAATCCGCCACTGGGTTATGTCCAAAATGGCCTAATGAATATGATAAAAAGTAGCAGCTATATTGTAATTTTGAAAAAGAAATTGAAACCCGTTGCCTTACGATGAATTGTTGATGAAAGGCAACAAAATCTTACGTGCCAGCCGCTATGGCACAGCCAATTAAAGTCCTGGGCGTCTCGGACTACAACGTCTTAAGGCGGTAACTACTGGAACTTGCGTCAATTCTCTATCAAGGAGAGTGACAGACCGACAGACAGACATACATCTCGCCTATTTCCCTAAACCCTGCGATCTCTTCCATCCAAAGGTTGTGTATGTAAGAGATCGCTAATAGCGATAAGACCAATATTTTTACTGTATTTTTATGTCATGTCTTTTGTGTAAAAACTAAATTCATAACGTGAATGATATATTTAGAGACAGAGAGAGAGTAAATATGGAATATTAAACATCATTTGGGAATAATACTAATGTAGATACTAGCTGATCGCCGCAGCTCCGCCCGCGTGATTTAGTTTACCCTTTCCCGGTTCACACATTACTGGGATAAAAAGTAGCCTATATTACTCAGGGTGAATGTAGCTTTCCAATGGTGGAAGAATTTTTGAAATCGGCACAGTAGTTTTTGAGTTTATACATTACAAACATACACACAAAAATACAAATCTTTCCTCTTTATAATAGTAGTACATAGGTCACACTATAAGTTTTGCGTAACTTAAAAAAACAACATGTTAAAACCAAAATATTATGTTTATTGCTTTTCAAAATACTCTTCTTTACATTTTAAATTTTTTTTCATGTGATCGAACCATTTTTTAAAACAGGAGGACCACAGATCTGAAGGCATGTTTTCTACGTGCTGATTGAACGCTATCACTGAATCTTCGGAATTGGTAAAAGTGAAACCTCTCATCAAATCTTTGATTTTGGGGAAAATACAGAAATCACAGGGGTCGCTAGGTCGGGGCTATGCGCAGGATGGGTGACGAGTTGTACTTTTTCGGAAGCTAAAAATGACTTTGTTTTGTTGGCCGTGTGTCAAGAAGGATTGTTATGATGTAGGAGAACGCGGCTTTTGGGTCATCTTTCGCGAACTTTTTCTAACACCCTGGGTAAACAAATGGTAGAATACCACTCGGCATTAACACTCTTTTGATCTTCAAGTGGAATTGTACAGATGGGACCCGTAACTGAGAAAAAAAAACGGGATCATTTTTTTACCAACGTTTTTCGCCTGTCTCACTTTTGTTGGCTTGTTCTCATTTTCAAACACCCATTCACAAGATTGTTGTTTTTTCCGGGTTCAAAACAATAAATCCACGTTTCGTCTCCTGTGACAATGTCATAAACAGCATTAGAATGTCCGTGGTCGTACTTCAGTAGCATCTGTGAGCACCATTTCACGAGAGCCCGCTTCTGCTCCGCTGTCAGTTCATGAGGGATCCAACGACAACAAAGTTACCGAATTTTCAATTATTCGTGTAAAATTTCTGGATTTGACTCATACCAATCCCCAATAGTCCTCGAATTGTCTCATAGGTAATCCGCTGGTTTTCTTCAATTAACCGCTTAACAGTAGCCACATTATTTTCGTTGACGGCAGTTGAAGGCCGCCCTTCACGAAATTCGTCATGTAAAGAAACTCGACCTCTCTCAAATTCAGCAAACCATCGCCTCACGGTGCTCAAACAAGGTGCTTCTCTCCTAAAAGCATTTTGCAGACGAGCGGCACAGTCTTGCGGAGAGAGAGATTTTTTAAAACCATAAAAAATCATTGTTCTAAAATCTTTTCGACTTAATTCCATTTTTGTTGCATACGTAGAACTTTGATGTGTAATAAAAAACAATTGACAAATGATTTCCCGCCAATTGTTTTTTTTTTATTACTAAGAAGGTTGCAACGTTTAAAAAAAAACATTCAATATTCAAATAGATCCGATTAGCTAGAAGTGCAAAACTTTTAGTGGGCCCCATATATACTCGTAGATTATTTATTAATCTCATCCGTTAACAAAATGTGAATATATTTTTTTTCAACCGACTTCCAAAAAAGCCCCAGGACTTTGTTACCTCATATCTTCGTACTCACTACTTCCCAAGTGGTCCCATTTCAATTTGGTCCCATACCGACAACGGTTTGGTCCCATTCCGGTAGTTTGAAGTCGGCTGTTGTGTAAATTTTTGACGTATATTTTTTACAGGATAAATTTTATCCAGCTAATAGAATCAAGTAATAACTAAATGTAAATCATATGCCCGTACTGTCTTATTGCTCATATTAGTTCATAAAACATGGTTAAATCTGATTTAGCTTGACATACCCTTGGGTACAAAAGAGCAAAGTGTAATTTGAAATATGGCTACATTATTTATAGTTGAAACGACAATAATAAATTTATAGTCAAAGTTTCGTACAATAGCAACCCCAACAAGATATAACGTCAGAATAAATTGAACTCCCTTGCTTATTCGTATGGAAGAGGATATGACGACAGGTAATTTTATATGATTGGGGGTTTGGAATATAAATTAAAAGTAATTAAATCCGACCTTCTTCATACAAGTTCTATGTCAATCATCAAAGGTCTTTAGTGATGGATGTTTTATTACAAATTACTTAGGACTTACAATATGAACAGAAATCCGTGTAAAAAATCCTCTGCGTCATTGCTGACTGGTACAGTTACTTGATTACTGACTGCGTTGCCACATTGTATGGTGATACTCATTATCTACGCCAAATTCCTCACTTTAAGATCTCATACAAGTTATGTAATTATGTATGACTTCAACATTTTTAAATAATGTTTTTTTTAAATATTTCGATAAAATGTCAATATTTCTGGATAAAGTTGATCTTACCCGAACTGCACGCCGCCACTATGCTATCGAGGCTTCAGTAGGTATAGCTTTTGTTTGTAATTAGGGGTAATTATTGAAATCACCAGAACCAAATCACAAAATTCTGTGACTATAGGTACCTACCTCTATAGATGCATTATCCCTGAATGACAGAATATAGTATAGGTTACTTTTTAAACCGATTTGAGCGTAATTGCGGACAAGAAAACTATGCCACGCGAGCAAAACTGTTCTCCTCAACTAGTTTATAATTAGCAATGATAGGTATAGGTACTCCTAATTTCTTACACTATAAGATTAGAAAAGACTGGCCTTGAGTGTTTATTTGACAGATTATTTTCTCGTTAAGAAAAGATAAGATAAGATAAACTTTATTTGCTTAAACATGAATGTGCACACATAAGTATACAAGATGGTAGGTCTTAAAATGAATAGATCTGTCATGTTTTACCTGTACGGCCGGCGTGCAAATGTTGTGAGCCTGCATTTAGAAACAGAATGCCAATGCTAATACAGTTACAGCAACATAACAAGCTACATAATCTATCATAAATCGTTCTATCTGTTGTTTTTATTTTTTAATTTTTTTTATATTTGGTTCGCCAAATTGACGCCGCCCGCCTGGTGGTAAGTCGTGACGACGCGCGACGTCTAGCGATTGTGGGCCACTCTCACAGCACACAATACTATAGAGAGTGGCCCGCAACTTGACGACCTACTGATGTGCCTCTTCACGCTCCGCCTAAAAAACCCAGGATTATATGTGGGAGGAAACATGTGCACAGCCAGGGCGTTCCAGGCAACTACCGTTCGGCAGACAAACGAACGTTTAAAACGCTCGGTTCTCGCGAACATGCTATCTACTGTGTGGGAGTGGCATCTCTGCCCGGCACGCGTTGTTCGGGATCGGAAGGAAGAGGGTGGGATCAGATTGAAGAGCTCTTCAGAACACTCGCTGTGGTAAATACGGTAGAATGCGGCCAAGGAAGCTATTGTTCGGGGCTGAGCTAGCGGCTCAAGGCTTCTCGTTACCTCCGGACAATCTATAATACGGATAGCCCGTCGCTGCATAGCGTCGAGAGCGTCCAGCAGATACTTCGCGGAGCCATCCCAGAGGTGAGAGCAGTACTCGGGGTCTAATCTGCGTCTTGTACAGCAGACACCTCTGGTCCGGTGTAAAGAATCGCTTTACCTTATTCAGTATTCCTAGTTCCTGCGAAGCTAGCCCTATACATCTTTCGATGTAGTTTTTATTATTGAGCTCTCGACGAATGTCTATGCCAAGGATGTCAAGGTTGTCCTTCATTGGTAATAATGCATTCTGAAGAGAGGGTAGTGGCAGGAAAGGGGATTTCTTCGCTGTAAATGCACACGCCTGTGTTTTGCGGGCATTGAACTCCACCAGGTTCTCGGTACCCCATTGAGAGATACTGTGGAGGTAACGGTCGAGATCAGCCACGAGTCGTCGTCTCTTCTCCTCAATCTCAGATCGCCCCGCCGTCGGACGAACCGAGTAACTCCCGTGCAGTGTGCTGTCATCTGCATGGCAATGAATGCTCCCGAAGGATAGCATATCATTAATATGCAGAAGAAAGAGAGTTGGTGACAGTACGGACCCCTGCGGTACTCCGGCATTCATTTGCAAAAAGCGAGAAGCCTGGCCATCGCAGAGGACCCGCACTCGGCGCTCGTTTAAAAAGCTGGCAATCCAGCTGCACAGTTGAGGAGGTAGACCATATGCCGGAAGCTTGGAAAGGAGCGAAGTATGCCAGACCCTGTCGAAAGCTTTGGCGATGTCCAGGCTAATAGCCAAGGACTCGCCGTACCTTTCCATAGCCCCACCCCATACATGCGTGACGAATGCCAGGAGGTCACCCGTTGATCGTTTTGGCCTGAAGCCATATTGTCGATCGTTGATTAGCGAGTGATCCTCTAGGTATCGCATGAGCTGCTTATTTATAAGGAGCTCAAGCACCTTGCAAATGACTGAGGTGACCGCTATGGGTCGATAGTTGCCTGGATCGGATTGATCCCCTTTCTTGGGGATCGGTTGTACGTTCGCCTCCTTCCAGACCTCCGGCACGAGCCTTGTAGAGTATGACATGCGGTACAGGCGCGTTAATACAGGAGACAACTCAGCTGCAAATTTTCATAGCACCACCGCCGGAATGCCGTCAGAGCCACTGGCTTTCCGCGTGTCGAGTGACCGCAGCACTGCCCGTACATCACATTGCCTGATTAATATATGAATATCAGGCATAATGTGGCCACAGTTGGTGATGGCGAGGGGCTGCAGACCACGGTCGGCGACCCAGGAATTAGCCGCAAAGAGGTCTGCGAGCATATCCGCTTTCTCTTGGGCTTTGTGAGCCAGTGCCATCTGGGTAACGCAACGGTGGCAGCGACGGCTGACGAAAGTTAGATTGCACGGCTTTGGCCAGTTGCCAGAATCCACGGCCGCCCGTGGGATGAGAAGTGAGCTCCTGACCAAGCCGCGCGACGCGCTGGGCATCCGCTCTCTTAAAGGCCCTCTTACTGGATTTTGTGGCCCGGTTGTACGCTGCTTTGAGGTGGCCCACGTTTAGGTCGCGCGATATGCCGACTGTTTTTGTCGAACAGCTTTGGCACAATCTCGCCCGAACCAGGGTCGGGCCCTGCGGATACTGGCGACATCAGTGAAAGGGATGTAATATTCCATCCCTAAACTGATCTCGCCAGCAATCGCAGAAGCGCTATCTGAAGGAGCCTTTCCTACAAAGCAGCGCTGGCTCCAGGGGACGGACGCATAATAATCGCGTAGACCGTCCCAATCCGCTGACGAGTAGTGCCATAGTCATCGTGATGTTTGTACAGCACGTGCAGGAGGTGACTCCTTCGTGCCAGCGTGAACAACACAGTGGTCGGAACTACCCAATGCTCCTACCGAAACACTGTACTGGGCTGGGCGACTCGTCAGCAGTAGATCCAGCAGAGCGGGCGTGTGATCTGACCTGTCTGGTATCCGGGTGATCCCGCATACCATCTGGGTCAGACCGTCGGATAGAGCAAACGCATGGGCGGCCCTACCCGCATGATCAGTCCTGAGGGACCCCAGCCATTCTATGTGATGGCCATTGAAGTCCCCCAGAAATACTAGGTCAGCGTTCGGGAACCGCACCTGCGCTTCATCAGCCGGCTCGCTGAGGTACTGGAAGAGCTTTGTTGTCACAGAATCCCCTGTGTGGGAACGGTAGACGCACATCTGGCTCATAGAGCCATGGTCTACGTGCAGCCAAAGGACAGAGTTGGAGGGGTTCTCTAGGCAGCGCAACCGGCGGTAGCAAACATCCGACCTAACGAACACGCACACCCCGGCTTTGTCTCGAAATTGTTCCTCGATGACATAGCCGGGGTAACACAGTTAAGACGTGTCGTCAGGGCAGCGTATTTGTGTCTCCGTGAGGAACATCACAGCGGGCCGTGCTGTCTCAAGGTGATGGTGGACGGCATCGAGGTTCGCATGGAGTCCACGGATGTTATTGAACTCCACCTCGAAAAGTGAAGCTGTGGGGTTTCCTAGGGCCGCTGTTTCACAGCGTTTTCTTTTTTTTTGTTGCCCTGCCATTGTAGATATGAAGAAGAAGAAGCGTGAAGACAGGGCGACAGTAAGTGACAAAGCGCAGGGGCTAGCTTTGTCTAGAACCGTGTGGTTAGGTCGGAGCCGACTCGCCGGACGGAAGGGCTCCCAAACACCCCTGATACAAGGCCGCCGCTACCCCACACCGGTTACCACCCGGAGCGGCGATCCCACATCAGGATTATGCGCAACATGTGGGGCAGCCTCCTGGGGTGATTGGTCCCAGGCGGGCCCCATGACTGTGTTGCGGGCGGCCGCGGCAACGCCGTTGCTAAGGGTCTCTCTGGCCGGTGATGGACCCACACCACCCACACTAGACTCCGTTTCGCCCCACTGGTCCCATGCCTGCTGCACCATACATCGCCCCGGGTGCAGCTGCTGAACCCCTAACGCAACCCAGCCTGGGCTGGGTTACTTGGGGGGCTTTAGCACAGCTGCACGGTGGTACCCCCCCGGACCAACACTGTTGTACCACCTGGTACCCACGTAGGGGCCGAAGCCACTCCATAGGTATCGTAAATTAACGAGCCTCGTCCGTTGATCAGCAGGTGAGGTCGCTGGGGCCCTGTTGGTAGAGCCCCTTTGCACCCAATGCACCCAAAAAACTGTTGTCTTGGAAATCTGGTATTAAAAGTAGAATCGACGTTCAAACGTGTTAGTTTGCATTTATAATAAATACATTTACTTTGATACAGAACCCAAGATGATGAACAAGAATATTGCTATTGCATTCGCCGTGGTATTGGCTGTAGTTTGCATGTCAGAGGCAACCGAAGAGGGTCCTCAAGACATGGCTGAGGCTCTGCGCATTTTGCAAGAGCTTGATCGCATCTATACTCAGGCTGCTAGACCGAGGTAAGTTGCTTTATATTTATTTGTTTAGTATACTGTAAAAATCTTTGCTTGTTGGAGAGCTTTGAAATTCAATGTGTAAAATAGTATTAGCTACTAATGCCGAAATACTATCTTCCGCGTTAAATTCAAGAGTACAGACAATACAGAGTATTACACTGACATGTCAAACGTTTGATTTCTCAACTCTACCCAACCGTTATTGGATTGAATTAGACTAACTTAATTGGGACCAGGAGGCTGGTTTGGAGCCTAAGTAATTAACATTGCCATACAACGTGATTATTGTATTTGTTATTATTTATATTTTCTGCTCACGAAGTCATGTAACGCGGTGTTTGCTTCTCTTCTCTCTCATGTAAAATCTGTACCTATCCTATATAACTCTGGGGCTGCTGGAAGATAAGTGATCCATTGACTTAAGCACGCCTTTGTGCATAATGTTCTTAAATTACCAATGTATGATGTTTTTTATGTGTACAATAAAGAATAAATGAAAAAAAAACGAAAAAAACGTTATAATGCTGCCAGCATTTTACAAAGATTGCCAGTCGGCGACTACGACGTTCATGGATGCGTTTTGTAGATTTTAGCTGCCTACAGTTTTACTCTAATTTTGTTATATGAAATCTAGTATAGTTATATAAATTGTATACCTACTTAGTATACTTGTATCAAGATTAAAAAATAAACTTAATTAAGAAATCTAAGGTTTAGAAGATAAAAATAACATTTTAGAAGAAATCTGACGTCCTAGTCAGAGTTCTTCTATCTTGTCTATCGTGTTGTTCCTATGTTGTGTTCTTATTATAGTATGGTTAATGGGGGACCCACGGTCTACGGTCATCAAACTTATTTAGTAATGTGATATTACAATACTACTAAAGGTCGCCCGCGACTTCGTCCGCGTGGTAATTTGGATTTTTTCCCGATCCCGTCGCGCCGCGTCATATTTTGAACAATTCACACAATATCTTTATAAATTGTAGCCTATGTGTTATTCTGATGTATAAGCTATATTATTGCAAAGTTTCACTAAAATCCATTCAGTAGTTTTTACGTGAAAGAGTAACAAACATCCATCCATCCATACATACATACTTACATACTTACATACTCACAAACTTTCGCGTTTTTAATATTAGTTGGATAATTACGAAAATGAAGTACATGAAACCCTTTATGAAGTCACAAAGTTAGGTTATTAGTTTATGCCAAGTTGTGTTTACGTTATAGTGTACTTTGTGGGAAACTATAAGCAATTATTAAACTGTTATATTATAAACTAACGGACGCCCACAGCTTCGCCCGCACATAAAACCTTCCTCGAGAACGACTCTATCCTTTGTTGAAAATGACTTTAAAATTCGTTGCGTAGTTTTAAAGATCTAAGCAAACGTAGGGACGGACAGACAGTGGAAGCTACTTTGTTCTATACTATTTTATGATATTAAATGTCGGGAGGAAATTGTGTTCTATCGCCACTCTCTATTCACACGTTATTTCTCATTACGCAGAAGGGTTTTGTGTTTTTTTAACTATCAGAGAAAATCGGACAATCGAGATATGATAAAAAAATGCATAATCCTGTGTTACATCTTATATCGCTTCACGCTATATTAAAGTCAAAATCTATTTAAATAGTGATTTCTTTCATTTAACTTTTATTCTCTTTACGTACCTGTAGGTAAAACTAAAGACAAGATGAGTCTTTCAAATATTTGAGTACTATTTGTCCGAATAATACAAACCCATTAGATAACCGTGGCGCCATCCAACTGAAATGTCAAGAAGAATCCCATTTAGATATAGCTATGCGTGAAAGCAGTGAAAGATTTAATTCAGTTAGTATTATGAACAAAATTTGGCTGAATTTCGGCAACTTTGAAGAAGACTTAATGAATCCCCATCCCGGGAATAGGTTCTGGGAAACGGAAAATTTGAGTCGGCATCGTTACCTTCTTTTAGTATTAAATAATAAGAACACAGTTACCGGTTACCAACCAAAATGTTACACGCGAATGATTTCAGATAAAAGAAGCAACTTTTTCTTAAAAATAATTTGACGAACTTGTAAAAATAAGGATAATGAGAAAAGGGTTAGAGTAAATTAACAAAATTTTCTTTTGGAAAATAATTAACAGAAATACAGCAGCTTCAAACAACAGACTGTATACAATGGAGAACTTAAATCATCCAGCCTACGTAGTAATTTTACTCTGACATTCTGCTTTAACCCGTTCCTGTTGCATTCTCTTGGTAATGACACACATTGTGGTCAGGAAATCACAGACGACAAAGGCGAAAACTGACTGGAAAATTGGCTTTGCACTTTGTAATATTTGCAAATCACAGGTCTCAAGTGTAATGGGTGTAATTACATGGTCAAGTCGAACGGTTCTAATAACTCAACCTAACTTCTGTAAATAACACATATACAAATATATCACGCCTATATCCCCGCAGGGGTAGGCAGAGGTGCATTACACACACACACAATTTGCCAGTATTTTAGTCCCACGTAATAGGCGGCAAGCCTATTGCCGTCACCGGGCACACATTATAATGGGTTTTGTCCAAAATGGCCGAATTAATTTCATAAAAAGTAGCAGCGGTTTGCACGAATAATGTCCAATAAGAAAAATGTACACGGCCAATGTCCAATAATAAAAATGTCCTACAATAAAAATATCCAATAATAAATATGTCCTACAATAAAAATGAGCAATAATAAAAATGTCCATTATTACAAATGTCCAATTAAATAAAAATCAAATAATAATTATGTCCAATTAAAAATATCAAATACCTAAACGGAGAAACCGTGTAGTTTCCTTTAAAGCCATGCGTTTGCTTCTTCGAATCTTAAATATTATATTTAGATAGAAATTTTAACCACAAAAACATATTGCATACGCCTTGTTAGGCAGGCCGTGGGTTCAAGTCTCGCCTATGAAATTTCAGATTTTGTGATTTATAATATATTTTTATCGCCGCAATTGCCGTAAAAGGTTCGCACTCACTGGGGGTGAATGCCACGAGGCTGCGGACGCAACGCGGCTTCTCGCCACACTTTGTGGCAGCCAGAACTATACCAACTATATCAAGGTTAAAAATAATAAGACCAGTTTATAATAATTAGGGATTGTATTACCTAATTAAATAATGAAAAAATTAATGTACTTTATATTTGATCATTATGCTATAAATAGCAAATAGAATGTAATTACAACGTTTATAAATAGGCATCTGAACACAAGTGGCCAGTATCTAAAAAGATAAATACACACCTATGATACTTGCTATATTGGACATTAACTTAGTTTGTCATTTTTCTGGTTGGACATTTTTATATCTGGCCGAATTTCTAGTTAGACTTTTCTATATTTGGTAGTTTTTACAGTTTGACGTATTTATATTTGGACATATTTCAGATTAGGCGTTTCTCTAGTTGGGTATTATTATGTGATTGTACATTTTTCTTTTTGGACATTATTCGTGCAAACCTGGCACAGCCAATTAAAGTCCTATCGGGCGTCTCGGACTATTTATATAAATAAATACAAGGAAATAAATTTTACACAAAATTCTTATGAAAACATGTTATATTAAATAAAGTAAGGATATGTACTTATTGTTTTCTTTGAATTATAACTTGATACTTTTATGGGCAAAGCTTCGTTTTGTTCAAAAAAATATTTCATTTCCTACAACCTTTGTTTATCATCGAAACTTAATTTAATAAATTTTTATTTTCTTGTTGTTGTTATTTCAACTTACAATGATACATCCTAAAGACTGTTTTCACCTGGATCCACTTATATATTTTGGTAAACTAAAAGCTTTGTAAATAATAAATATTAGTAAATAAATTACTGAATTAAATTTTCGATAGATAATAATAATTATTATAGAACGATGCATTGAATAATTATTGTGTATCATGCTTATAAAATGTAGTTGGTAATATTTTTTTCCTATTAAAACTCAATAAATATTAATTTTCTAACAAAATTAACACTCACATAAATTGCTGATAAGATTTTTTTTCTTAAAACCGGTTACATTAAACTTACTGTTTAGAGTAAAAGAAATGAAAGGGTAACAATCTAGTTTGTGGTAATAGAAGAACCAACTATATCGGAGTTCAGTTTCCTTACAAATAGTACGGTTTATTTGTTTGAAAACTATACAGACATGTGAAATTGTCTTGTTATGGTGTAACTTTGATGTGCAAAAGTAAACTTAATAGTATAGGATGTTCTATTTCACAGATGGTAAATTTTAAGGAATTTGTTACTTTCCTGTTCGTTGGCTGTTTTGTTCTATTTGAAAAAAAAGGTACATGGCCCTTGCTAAACTGGAGTATCTTATTTAATTACTAGCTGTTGCCCGCAGCTCCGCCTGCGTGTTACTTTAGATCTACATAACATTTTTATTTATGAAGCGAATGAAAACCAAACCGCAAATTCAAATCAAAAATTCAAATCGGTTACGCAGTTTCTGAGATTAGCGTGTCCAAACATTCAGACAAACAGAGAAAAGTTCTAAAAACCATTGTTTTGGGTTTTATTGCGTTTATAAAGCCCTCCTACAACAGTTTCTCTATTATATCTACTATAATACTCGTATTCTCTATTATACCATAAAAATTCATCTTAAGATACGAAAATATGAAATATTATTTATTATCTAGAGGGGCTCGTGGTCTAGTGGTAACCGACAATGTTAACACATTGCAAAGGTTAAGCAACATCGAGTCAGGCCGGTCTTAGGATGGATGACCATTGCTTAAGACACTGAGACCCCTCCGTGCCTCGGAGAGCACGTTATGCCGTCGGTCCCGGTTGTCATACGATCATCTATGGCAGTCGTTAGGGGTAGTTGGAGCCCTAAATCAAAAATCCAACCGGGCTAACTACAGAACTTCGTTATCGCCTATGTGATGTGGAGGTCAGATGGCAGTCGTTTTACGGAAAATATCGAAGTTCAGCCGAATCGCAGTTAGACTGGAAAGCCGACCCCAACTGCGTTGGGAAAAGGCTCGGTGAAAGATGATCTTCGTCGTGTGTGATAGTCCATTAAATTGCATGGCGAGCGATATTGTATCTTAAGTTAAAATATTATAGTATCTTAGCCGTGTGCAGCCCTTAGTGAACTCCACTGCGGGTGACGTAACCTGTTCTGAAGAGCTCTTCAATCTGATCCCACCCTCTTCCTTCCGATCCCGAAAACGCGTGCCGGGCAGAGATGCCACTCCCACATAGTTGATAGCATGATCGCGAGAACCCAACGTTTTAAACGTTCGTTTCTCTACCGAACAATAGTGGCCTGGAACGCCCTGCCTGTGCACGTGTTTCCTCCCACATATAACCCTGGGTTCTTTAAGCGGAGCGTGAAGAGGCACATCAGTAGGCCGTCAAGTTGAGGGCCACTCTCTACAGTAATGTGTGCTGTGGGAGTGGCCCACAATCGCTAGACGTCGTCACGACTTACCACCGGGCGGGCGGCGTCAATTTGGCGAACCCAATATAAAAAAAAAGAAAAAAACCTACGACAAACTTATTATTTGCGGTTGGTATAGTTATTAGGTCTAGGGATCGAACCGCACAATTAAGTTTGTTTTTTATTGTATGTACTTTTCCGGGATAAAAAGTACCCAGTGTGGTGCCCAGGATATTAAAGAATAATTATACCGAGTTTCATCGTAATCGAACCGGTAGTTTTTGCGTGATGCCTGAACAGACAGACAGACAGACAGACAAAAAAATTTTTAATCACATTTTTGGGTTCGGTGTCGGTCTAGCAACACATTAATGCCATTAATTTTTTTGATATTTTCAATGTACAGAATTTTCACTTCTACAGATTTATTATAAGTATAGATAGCCTTATGGCAACATTTTGTCTTCTAGCTATTATTTCTAAGCAACAACCTCGACATTTTCTGTAATGGTGAACGCACACATCCGAGCCCAACGCATAGAACGCAACAAATATTAGAATTATGTGTTTTCCGATTCTACTACTACCGATACTTCGTACTACTACCGATTTTTATGAATTTTTATATGCATATTCAGTAGGTCTGAGAATACTACTGTCTATTTTTTATACCCCTTAGTGATAAGGGTTGTCCACCCGTAACTTATTTTTTTTTAATGATGTGGCATTAAAAATATATGTACAACCCTAAATTTTCACCCTTCTGTCACCAACCCCTATTTTAATAGTCCCTATTTCCTTTGGTCACGACAGCTAGTTTCATTATATAGAATTCTAAACTAAGTTTCATTCAGCGCGTTCAGCTCGGGTAAGACAGCGTTCAGCATTAGAAAGTATTATAGCCTAGCATTTAATTCCCGATTTTTGGACTGGTGAGATTATAGGTATGACAAATAAACCAATTTGTTCTCGTTTTTTCATTATATTGACGACATCTCGTGCTCTGGTCAGTTGACTTCTTCATTACAAAGGAATCTAATAAAGAATATTTCACACACTGTCCATTATGTGGGGTCGAAGACATATTATACTGATTTCCCAAAGGGTCACACTGTTTTCTATTAAAATAACGCTATAGCAGTTATTCCAATAAATGTTGTTTATACTTGGATTCCTTTCGTACATTTGTAACAAATATCTGGAAATTTTAGTCATTTTTTTCAGACGTTTTTATATTACTTTAGTAGGTAGGTATTTAATTTTACCAAATATCATTACTACGTATATTCAATTTTTGTTATTTAAGTCATTAATAATTTATTAATATTTAATAACTGCTTCGGTGGTGTGGTCGGTAGTGCATCGACTTTGGACTCCGGAATCTCGGGTTCGATTCCCGGGTCGAATTAATATTTATGTGATCCACAAATGTTTGTTTCGGAGTTTGGGTGTTTTCTATGTATATTATGTATGTATTTAGAAATAAATAAGTATGTTTACCAGTCTAGATCCCATAGCACAAGCTTATAGCTTAGTTTGGGCTAGATGACGTTGTGTGAGAATGTCCAAAAATATTTATTATTTATTATTATTTAAACGTAAATAATTTAAGATTTTTCCACACAACGCAATCTTGTTTTATTAACCTTTATAATTAACATATTATATCAAATAACTAGTTGACTTGACCAGGGTATTGAACTTGAAACCCTTAGGGTAGCATTCTTACTCAGCTAAGATAAGATAAGATAAGATAAATACTCTTTATTGTACATTGTACAGAAACAATAAAATAAACTTAAAAGACCACATGCCTTAAAATAAATGTACAATGGTTGGCCTTATCGCTAAGAAGCGATCTCTTCCAGGCAACCTTTGGATGGAAAGAGAAAAATAAGATATTAATGCGGGTAGTGTACAATTTTTTGTATAGCTTAAGTAATAAAAGAAAAAAGGTCAAAGAAAGAGTGGTTTGTGGAAAAATCCGATGAATACTTAACATAATAATTATTAAATAAATACTTATACAGATAAAACGTAGTAGAAAGGTCGCACGTATAATAGGTATTGATGTTATTGAATGAGTACTTACGTAGGTAAGTATAATTAGAACGAATTGCAATAACATGAAATATGAGACGTTATACTAACTGCTAGTACAGACATTATAAAAGTTTTATAAAAAATAGTCTTTATAAATTGAATAGAATCAGGCATTACCTGGCGAAAATCCATGACAAAGTAATGGTAAGTAAGATGTTCAAACTTTTTAAAATAATTGCATCATTCTCGCAAAAATATAAGACATTTTATCAACTTTATAAAGACTGTCTCAGAGAGAACAGCCTGTTCTCTCTGAGACAGTCTTGAGAATGCCTCGTTTAGAGGTGAAACATTTGTCGACGTTTTAATGTCTTATATTTTTGCGAGAATGATGCAATTATTTTGAAAAGTTTGAACATCTTACTTACCATTACTTTGTCTTTATAAAGTTCTTTATTGTGTTAAACATTTTATTAAAACGATAAACAATATAAAATTAAAGTTTAATACAATTATCTACTTATTCGTGACGTTAAAACTCCATAACTGGCGTAAACTTATGCAAATTTCAGTGTACGCCTCACTTCTGTGGCGTAATACTTAGCAATTTACAAAAGGCTTTGAAACTCTTTTACTGTACAACAAGAAAGTATTTCTTTGTAAAAATACTTAGTTACTTGACGTCGGGAATTTAGAGAAAGGGTTTTTGTTATCCTGCACAATAAGATTTAAAAAAATCTTCTTAAAGCTTTAAGTGACTGCTGGTTGTAAAATATACGGACAGATTGTTCTCTACTAACTTTTAAGTTTTCGCGTTTCATTATCTTTATTTCACCACTCAGTCTGTAATCACTACGTTGCAGTTTGGTTGGATCAACAGGCAAAATAAATGTTTACAGAGCGTTACATGTAACAATATATTTGCGAAATTATTATTTTGATATTTGACATAGTTAATAAATATACGACTTGTTTATTTAACGCAGCCTACGTAATGTCTCTACGGATTTAGGCTGTTTTAGATATTTAGACATTCAAGATTATCTCGAAATGTAAAGGATTTGTGTTACTTGAATATTTTGCGCAAATAATTCCAGATTCCGTGGCGTGACGTCAAAAGCAAAGAAATTACCGTGAGACGTTCTGCAGATGTTAAAATACAAATAAAATATTTTTTTTTATAAATTTCTAAAAGAACCCTTTGCATTTAACCGGAATAGGTTTAAAAATTAAATCCATTTTCCAATACATTTTGTGTTTGTATTTCTGTGTTACGTCACAGTATGGATGTAGATAATCATAACATAGTACAACAAAGTCGTTTCCGTTCCCTATGTATGCTTAGATCTTTAAAACTACGCAACGGATTTTGATGCGGTTTTCATCAATGTATAGAGTGGTTCTCGAGGAAGTTTTTTTGTTTGTTTAGCAATTTGTCAAGCGGGCGAAGCCGCAGGCGTCCGCTAGTACCTAAAATATTTTGTAAAATTTATGAGTAGTCAACTTGTTTTCGGAAACTTTCTACTCTAATTTTCTATGGTTATAAGTTTATAACATACTTGTAAAAACGAGTTCGTACGAATCGTCGGTCGAATTTTTCTGCCGGTGCGATGGTGCAAAATAAATCCAGCTCAAATTTCTAGCAAAAAATATATTGACGTTTGTCCATAAGAAGCAAATGAAAGTAAATCATATCCTATGAATAAATATTGGGTTATTTTTTCGATAGTGGCAATTGAGATACTTCAAAGTGAAGATATTCGTATTTCTATAATGATATTCGGGTTACGCTAAGATATTTTGTCAATTTCAAACTGTTCAGTCTCTTGATGTAACGCGTGGAAGATGTGGTCACAGTAAATAGTTTACTGTGTAATATGAAATAGGTTATATACAAGTCTGAGTGGAAATTTCCAAACTTTTCATAGCTAGTGATTAAATTTTAGAATTTCAGATTTAAATTACTAATTGGTTTTTCATCTCTCATTTTGGTTTTATATATATTAATAATCATAATTGGTTTTCTGCTCTGAAAGTGGGTCATTGCTTACCTGGTAAGCGGGTTGAAAGTGATACATTTAGGCCCTAGGGCGGAAAACTAAAAAACAAGTCAGCACATCTTGAGTCGATGGCAAAAATGTATAATGAAAAAAAAATTTCCTAACATAAATATTTAAGTCAATTAATTATCGTTAGTAAATTGAAAGTTTCGAACGTTGACCCCGCATTCGAATAATATACATATATTTTTTAAATCATAGTAAGCTTTAATAACGTTGACACTTCAAAAACATTTATTAACAAGTAGCTACTTCTCTTGGGACTAATATAAAAAACAATATTTTTTTTCCTGTGCCAAATTACGTATTTGCGTGACAAAGTGTAAAATATATAGTGACATTTCCTTGACGAACAATTTAATTAGACTTAATATTCTAAGAAATTAAGAGGCTATTGACACTAAAAATGATTTCAATTTGTATAATAATTGAATTTACGTCAGTTGAAATCGTAGGTGTACCCAACGACTTGTGATCACAAGATTGCTTAAATTTGGTTTAGGTTTGTTAATAAATAGAAAGATTTAACAAAAGATTGATTAAAAAAGAGATTTATATAAGAGAGATTTATAAAAAAATTTAAAGTATTACTTTAAAAATCCCAATCCACATTTTGCTATCCCCTGAATTGATAATTTATACAATGACTAATCTCACATTGACAGGAATTGATGCAATTATCAATCCAGGATAGCAAAATATGTATCAAGATGGACGCCCTGTTTTCGCAAAAACATGCTTTTCAAAGCTAAATATCTCCCAAACGGATACTTAAATCAAAAAATCATCTTAGTAACCTCTCAATGTTTTTAAAAGACTTATCTAATGATACCTCACACGATGGAGTAGACGCGAGAAAAAAATATCTTATTCAATTTACATGTAGGGGAAGTACACCGAAAAAAAATTTTTTGTCAGCGTAGTATATATCGACGGTGGAAAGGAGAAACGAATGAAACGCCATTTAGCCAATTGTTCAGCAGAGCTGTTTAAAAAGTTTAAATTTTAACAAAAATGATCATAACTTCTTTGTTTATTGATGGATTTTTTTTCAATTATTGTCTGTACATTCAGTTTTTTGTGCTGTACATTTAGTATTTAATATACATTAATGAAAGTTAATCAATTAAGAAAAACGTGGCGTTTCATGTATATGACATTTTGAGTAAGCAGGGAAAAACACTTCATAGGCCTTCACGAAAAGAAACTTGAAAGGACAAATTAATTCATTCACCATATCTCCGTAAAAATAGGAGGGAAATATTATTTTAAATACCAAACCAAATTAAAAACAAAGAAGGATAAATGCTTCAATTCACTTCGATGAAAAGAAAGATACTTTTATGTACGATGTCTGTTATATTTTTAGATCGCTAAAATAATTTATTGATCTTATGCGATTATGAAAATTAAGGGATTTAGGTAAGTAATTGATCTTGTTTATTTCGATAGATAAATATCTCCTTCATAAAATTGTTGAAGATTTGTTGAAGATTGTGTCCGTGTACATAATTAATTAAATAACTTATAGCCTTATTTATTACACAGTAAATGATTACTCAATTAATTAATCAGTAGTAACTGTTACGACATTCTTGTTAAAAAGTAGGAAGGGAATAACAACTGAAACGCCATGACTGGTACTTTACTTTCGAGGAACAATACGTGTTACGACACGTTAAGATATAACTTATCGGGGAAAAAGCATTGAAAGACCAAATTAAAAATTAATTTGGAAGGGTAAATTGCATGATGTGGGATCTTTGTAGAAAAATAGGTTTGGTCATTAACTTAAAAGTCACTTACAATATTTTAAAATTCAAAATTCTTTATTTTCAGGTCATAAACCCATAAAACAATACGATACAATTAATTACAAAAATAATAGTCCTAAATAATATTCTAGGTACAATTTAAATGAAAAATTATAATAACATTATATAGGCCGGCTGTATGCACAAGAACTAAATCAAATAAGGTAATGTCAATATAAAGTAGGTAGGTAAGTTTAAATTTAGCAATAGTCATATTAAAGCAATGGTAAGTAAAGATTTAAAAAAAAATGTTTTAAACTTATAACTAACTACTAACTTATAACTAACTAACTATACTTAATCTGGTTGTAAACAGACAGACACATTAGTTGGTTGTTGGTTTGTATGTGTCATTTGGCATTTCTAGACAATTTATTAAACATTAAGAAGATAAAGTCTTGTATTGGTGAATACCTATTTTTGGGTACTTAGTTAGCATGATCTGAGGTTTCTACCCACGTTAGTTATTGTGAAAAAATCCTACATCGCGATAATGAAATTTGCACACGTTTACTTATAAGCAAATATTTTCTAACCACAAATTTTGCTGTTCTCTCTGAGACAGTCTTGATAATGCTTCGTTTAGATGCGAAACAATTGTCGACGTTTTGTTGTCTTTTTAATCCTGCGAAAAATAGTGCTATTAAAAAATTTTAAATAAGTTTTAAATATTTTTTTTTAATATTTTACTTACCATTGCTTTGTCATGGATTTTCGCCAAGTAACGCCTGGTTCCATCCAATATTTATAGTCATATTAATTAGAAATCGCGACAAAAATTAAAATAAATATATGTCAATGTTGGTATCTAACCTAAATAATTATCTTCTTCTTCTTTTAAAAACGTGGCTCCATCGATAATGATCGATGATTCGCCAATGTCAAGGTAATGCTTGATTAGTTGATAGTGAGAAAAGTGAGAAGAACTAGTTATTCCTAACTAGCTCCAGGTGCAGGACAAGAAACGTTGTTCGGTATGTGAGTATCTGGGAGCGCCAGAGGTAACCTAAAAATCCACCAGCCATGCGCTCAGCAAAAATCGAACTCCTGCTATCTAAATAATTATAAAATATAATGTCAGTTTATAAATAAGTCAGGTGAAAATGTCAGTTTTAAATTATTTTATTGACATTGTTAAAAAAATAAATCATAAAACGGTCGTTTAAAGGGAAAGTATTTTTAAAATACCCGCTTTTGTACTTCAAATGAAACGCCAAAAAGTGCTTCCGATTGACTTCTAACCTAGACAGATCGATGGAGAATTCAAAACTCTATAAAACTGTATATAAAACTCATTTTCGGCCAAAGTGGCGTTTCATTTGTTTTGCCTTTCCACCGTCGATATGCAAAGTTTCATGTTTCTAGCACTAACTGTTTGGGAGGAAAACTGAAGACGGATGGACGGACAGACGGACATGACAAAACTATGAAGGTTCTTCACTTTTACAACGGAACCCTAATGAGGATGTGTAATCCACAAACATCTATATCCCCTCGTTAACGTAGGCCTATATAAGTATCTTATCTAATCAGTTTTTCTAGCAGCGACATTATTGTCGATACAAACTTGTATTCTTATTTCCTGATTCCCGGGATTAGTAATAGGTACATATTTGATACTATAGCAGCTAAATAAGTGTTTATATTACCGGTTGGTTGGACCGTGTAATGAATGAAAAGGGTGTCATACTAATTACACGATGTTTATTCAACTGTTAACGGTTATCAAGTTATCGTTTAGATAACGATAACGGATAATGTAATGTCAAATTATCTTGTTATGATTCTGATATTGTTAAGTGATGTTGATTGCTCACTTAAAACTTCGATTACTATAAAGTGGGTCAAAATCAAATTATCTCTGAAGAAATTTTTTCCAATGAGCCTGTAAGAGGAGATATTATTTCAAACAGGTGCTGTGTGCGCAGGTTAATAAACTTACATATACTATACCTACAAGAATACACAAATACATACATAATAACTTAAAATAATAAACAAACAAATAGTTAGGGAAGAGAAGCGAGATAGTGGCCTTTAATTTTTTCTTAAAGACAGATAGGTACACTTTTGCAATTCCTAGTATCTTAGGGAAGACTGTTCCACACCCTGACAGAATGAACGGAAAAGAAATAGGAAAATAAGTCAGTTTTGTCCTCCCCTTTTTTAATATTAAGTAGCATAGATTTATTAATATTCCTTTTTGACTATTACCATAGCTATCTACCACACAAGTACCTATTAGCCACTCAGTCGTCCACGGGCCCAAAGCGTACCTAAACCAAAATCACTAAGCGCGGAAAGTA
Source organism: Nudaria mundana (assembly GCA_963556515.1). Taxonomy (NCBI): domain Eukaryota; kingdom Metazoa; phylum Arthropoda; class Insecta; order Lepidoptera; family Erebidae; genus Nudaria; species Nudaria mundana. The sequence goes on along the minus strand of OY748297.1, from coordinate 17,921,239 downwards.
TTTCCACCACTTTCCCCGCCAGGAGTGCTGACGTGTCACACTATAATATCCATAAGACCCCGGACTGTCAAGAGGTTAGGTATGTAGTCAAAGTTTATATTTGACGCCATAAAACCTTTAACCACTTAAGCATTTCAACTCAAGCAACAGACTTCATGTAGCATTAGTATGCAAACGATTTCTGAAATTCTGAAATTCTGATGAAGCGTTTGTTTTAATTCCTTGGTTTATTTATCGTCCATAAATAAACATTCAACGTGTTAAGAAAATCATATTGTTTGTCCAAACTCAAAACATACAGATAGGTATAATTTTTTCTCCTGCTTTTATGAAGCACTAGCGCCTGTACCGGCTTTGCACATGTTTTACACCAGAATAATTTAGCATACTAATTTTCGTAAAATAAAAATCTCGCTGTTATGGTACAGACATGTTTTGAGAAGAGAGTATGTATGTAGAGGGCTTTAGAAGTAGAGGTAGGCCAAATAAAAGATGGATAGAATGCGTGAAAGAGGATATGACAAGGAGAGGAGTGGCTGAAGAAATGACGTTTGACAGGGATGTGTGAAGAATTAAGACATGTTGCGCCGAACCCAAATAATCGAGATAAGGGCCGGTATATGACGAGATGACAAATCTTTTTTTCTGTTAAATTAGGATTTAGATAATGGTCCTTGAATTATTTCAGTATTTTAAACAAATCCTATCGTATCTTGCGCGTGTGGAGTAGTGACGTGTACGCATTTGTTACATCGTATCGATATATTGGCAGGATCGACCGCCGCGACGTATCGGACGAAGACCGCGTCGACCCAGACTTGTTAAACCGCGCGGTGCGGTTGCTCGTGTTGCAGAAATTAGACAACATATACTCCTACCACACACGGCCAAGGTACGAAAATCGATGTTTCCCTTCCCTCCGACAGCACTATCCTTTCGTATTCATTGTTTTTTTATTTTTTTTATCTCCTTCCTAACTTACATTGCCGGACACCGCGAATATGTCCTCAGAAAAATAACGGCTCAAATTGGTCAATAGTTCTGTCGTTACCAGACATGTGGGAGCTTCCCTTATCCCTTTCCAACCGGCGAACATATTTTTTATTTTTCCTTGTATGACTTGTATAATATGGTTAATTAAAAACGTAACGTAAAAAAAATTGTTAAAAAAATCCCATACTCCCCCCTTTTCCACAAAATAACCCGCACGATCGTTACGATCAGGAATAAATTGATTTGCGCACGATTGTGACTTGGAAGGAATTCAATAAGGTAATTAATAAAAATTCCGGTTTAATCAACTTAGTTTAATTATTAAAATCGTACAGTAATTCTATAATCGTACAGTAATTATATATCCCATCGCTTAACGTAGTCAATCTCTGCAGTACCAGTACAATTAGACGCCATTAAAACAGCTTTATTATCTTTCCATTTCACCAAGGATACTGAATCTCTTACAAACTGTTGATTTTCTCTACGATAGATTTTGCTGTTTTTGAATTTTAATGCCGTGTGCCCTGGGATTCGATTCATCATAATGGTTCCGGTACTATGAAGATTTCTTTTCTCCATTTCCTCAATTAGAGGGACAGCTGTAAAATAGCGTAAATTAGCGGTCATGGTGAATGCAGCTTCCGGGTGGAATAGTTTTAAATAAATACAGGACTACAGATGGACCTAAGCCTAATGTACTATTTCCAAACATTGTTTTGGCGCCTTTATAAATCTCAAAATCTACCATGAGTCCATTGCTAGTAGTAGTCACAAAGTTTTTTATTCCTGTAGGTTGTGGCTTATTCCTTACGACCTGCCTTAGTGCACATCGACCTGTAAATGGTATCATCTGCTCGTCGATATTATAAAAGCCAGGAGCTCTTTCAAGTTTATAACAGGCTTCCCGTACTCTGTCAATGATCGGCTGTACTTTCCAAAGAGGATTAGACGGACTATTCTGTGTTGGTGAGTCCGACTTAATAACATGCAATGAATTCCTAAGCTGAAGGAACCAATCACGGCTCATATTATTAGCAATAAGTGGTAATCTTGTTGATCCTCTCCAGTACATTGGCAAACATGGGTAGGGAATAATCCCCATAATCAAATGTAGTAAACATTTGTACAATGAGCAGCCATTTCAAAAAAATCTTAATGGTAGTACTCCTAGACGTACTCCATATGTGTCCTGAGGGGGTATTTGGGTAGTTATGGTGTTTATCTGCGAAGACTGATTGATCCATCCACCAGACCTACAGGTAAGTGATTTTTTATTGAGTACCTCATTGATATCCGGTGCGTGTTGTTCCCGATGAGCTGAATGTGTAACCGATGTAGATGGTGTTCCTTCCAATTCCAGTGTGGCCGTTTTTGGTGGTAAGTCATCGCTTTCCTCTTCGACCAAACTATTAAAAAATTCTGGGTCGAACTGATCACCATCATCTTCGACGTCTTCAATGTCAGAGACATTTCCGTCTTGTAAAAGCTCCAACACGTCTTGGTCCCTCAAAACTGCACCTTTAATTTTAAAATAAACTCATTAGCGTTAATATTAATAGTAAAAGGCAGAGACGAAAAATATGCACTTTTGGGAATTGTAAATGCATTATAACCCGGATCGTCACGGTCGTGACGATGTAAGTTTAACTACCCACAACCAGAAATGAAGCTAAGTTATTACATCAAAAAATGCTCCTGCGTATTAATTGATGTTTATTCTTAACTTTCATAACAAACAATATTAGCAATATAATGAAAAATGTGATAAAAAATATCCTTACGTGATCTTGATCCACGGCCAAAATGCGCGGCCATCTTTCACAGCGTCTTTCCGACGACTGACGAGTCGAAACGTGTTCTTGTAAAATTTGTAGTGAGTGCATACATCAACACGGCAGTGTGCGGCCGGTCGCGTTCACAAAAACAAATTGAATTTTGATACAGATTTTTTTTATTAATCGTCACGCTCGTATTGAATCGGTTGGAAAGGGTTATGGGACCGACTTGAAAATGAAATTCGCCGATTTTGGTCATCTTTGCCACCTTTCCCATTAAGCTTCCCTGCATGTTTAATCTTCCTTCAATGTTAGTTTAGGTATACATTATAATCAAATCTTTATATCTATCTGAGGGGGTAAGGCAAGGATATATTGCACTCACAGTTGGCATTTACCCAGTATCAGGCACTATTTGCGATATAGTCCGACACAGAACTTTAGTTGGCTGATGTGCCATAACGGCACGTAAGATGTAGTTGCCTTTAATCAACATTTCATCGCAAGGCAACGGTGTTTCAAATTTTTTTCAAAATAATTACATAGCTGCTACTCTAATACTACTAAAAGAACCTGGAAATAAAAACTCCCGGCCTCTCTTTTCCAATCATCAGTAACTACATTCATAGTATAAAACACTACATATAGTATAAAACTACATTTTACTATTAGTTTTGTTGTTCTCACGTTATAGGGGACTAGGTACCTATTGTCGTTACCGAACACCATATAGGTACAATAGAAACATCTACCCCCATTCTGGAATCGAAGCTTAAACAAAACCAGAACCGATTCTATAGTTACATTCCTCTATAGGGCACGATAACCAATAAAAAATCGGAAAGCCTATCCATGTTTGCTACCCACAGCTTACTTACACAGCTACAGTACAGCTTTATTACAAGAAGCAACAGTCTATAAAATAATGGAGCGACAGCCATATTGTCAAATCCTGAAATAAAAAGAAAAATGTCTTAAAAAGTTTATGAAGCAAACATTTTTTTTTTCTATTATCTGTACAGAATGTGCTCTTTAAGCAATGTGGATATGCTATATGACTTTCATATGATGAATGTTCACCATTTCACTTTGTGTTTTATTTCATGTAGTAAACTTCATACATCAAGGTAATGTAACTCGCAGACGAGTCATACATTTGGACATTTGTCACTGCTGGTGTACAATAAAACATTTTTGTCATTGAAGCGCATAAAAAATCTGGGTATTTGAACTAAGTAAATGAAAAAATTATACTGTAGGTTGAATTAATTGTAATTGACGAAGTTAATATAAAACCAGTTGATGCACTACACAAAAAATGGTACCTGTGGGTTTATAGTTTTAGAGAAAAAAAATTCAGTTCTAATTACTGGAATTGAACCACACGAGAAGCACAAGCTTTTAATATAAAAAATAATATTCTAATTTTTTCCAGTCGAAAGTTTGAGGTAAAAACACAAAAATAACTTACAAGATTAAGAACCTTCTTTTTTAAAGTCAATAAACAAAAAACCAGCCAAGTGCGAGTAGGAAACGATTTAAAAAAAAAAAATCACGGCTGTTGTATGGGAGCCCCCATAAATATTTATTATATTCTGTTTTTTAGTATTTGTTGTTATAAAGACAACAGAAATACAACATTTGTGAAATTTTCAACTTTCTAAATATTACGGTTCATAAGATACCAGCGCAAGACAGACGGACGGACGGACGGACAGCGAAGTCTCAGTAATAGCGTTCCCGTTTTACCCTTTTGGTACGGAACCCTAAACCAACTAGCATAATGAAATTGAGAAGCATAAAACCTTAACAACAACAAGTATTATCAAGAATAACAGTTACTTCACTAAAGCGCTTTTCCAAACATTTAGAAAATAATTTGCTAAGATCTGTCAGTTCTACACTGACTTATACTAGAAAATTAATAAACTTCTAAACGAAGACAGGTATAGACGTTGCAGTCAATATTGCAAAGCGTTTATAAATGACTTCACAAGTAGAAACGGAGTCTCGGAAGTTACGTTACAACTAAGATACTTTATGAGAAACACGTATTATTCAACTCAACTCATATTAAACTTAAAGGTCACGAACCTTCGACTTCCTACTTCTGGTATGTAGGTAGTACTATTCTCTATTCTGTGTTTCTGGAAACAATATTTTCCAAGGTCCCATTTACGTTTAAAAATTAATCAAAATTACATGCATCGCCAGAAATGAAACCTAAGTGATATGTTAGAGGACAATATGAGAAATCCATAGCAAAAAGAACCAGGTCCATAAACCGTAACCAAACGAAGTTACATGGGATGGGATTTTCCACAAATTTTTGGAATACACAACATTATATACACAGAATTTGTGGAATATCTGTAAAAGTGAGTTATTTCATAATGTATATTTACACGGGGAAAGCTAGTAGTAGCAGGCCTATGTCACTCGCCTTACAATCGCAAAAAATACGTGACGTCAGCGACAACTTGAAGTTGTAAGTCAGTAAGGGTTGTCTCTTGTTTGTGATACGGCATTGACCATAGAGTTGATATTGAGGCATTAACGTCATAATTGTTGGTCAAATTATGCTGGTACTTTCCTGTCAAGCCTTACGTTCGAATTATGTTCTATGTAAACAAAAGAATGTGCTTTAATTAACGTCGGAGTGCAAGTTCTGCATGTAAGTACTATTCCCTATTCTGTGGTAGTAGTTTTGATAGTATATTTTTGCTAGGCGTTACCTATTTTGTATATTGAATGATACGGAAATACAATTCCAATTTACATTTTGAGGTTCGGTCAACACAACCGCATGTTCGCTGTGTGCTAATTTGTACAAAGAGTCTCTCTCTGTGAAATTGTGTCCTCCGAGCAGTAATTAACAATGGAAACAATAATATGTCCAACATAAAATACCTTCTTTTAACAAAAATATGGCTTGATTAAATAACAATAGCAATTTATTAAACACTCTCTATGGTTCGGTTACGGTTGATAGTGATAGACTTAGTTCTTTTGACAAATTGATATCTCGTACAGTCTTCTTACACATGCTTTACGTTTCACTTATGGCGAAAAGAAAAAAAATACACCAGTTATGTATGAAAAATGGTCATTCCCACACATTTTAACACACAGTTTTAGACTAGGTTTTTTAGCCTATAGAGATTTCTCTTCCGACACGATATTTTACAATCAGTCATATACAACTCTTAATCGCCGAACGAAGATATATAATTTTCTTTTGTTGGATTTTTAATAATTTTTAATTTGTTTTGCAGGTTTGGTAAGCGATCTGATGCCTACACGAACTGGGCCAAGGACCTTGAGGTAAGATTAATACTTACTAGTGATCGCCCTATGATAATGGTCGAACAGTAGACCTCGCGAGCATTAAAAACATTATTTGAGTCTTTTCCCCCATTTTCCCCCAATCCAAAAAAGCTCACGATGAAAAAATGAGACGGACGAAAGCAAAATTGTCCAATCTCGAAATGTAGACGTTTCGCTCGATACGCTCGCTTGGTCAAAAATTTATGCATTGTAAAAATTAAGAAACATTTCTGCGACAAATCTGAAGCTCGAGCCATCCACATCTATAGCCGGTACACCGTCTAATTGATTGTCGAGGCCCACTCATGTATTAAAAGTTCTTAGAAAATGCAATATACTCGTAACTATAATAACAGTCTCATACATCTACTCGTATATATAGAAAGGAGGAAAGTCCCCTTAGCTCTCGAGAACTGCTTATGCTCCAATGATGGTTGACCCCTCTATGGATAACCCTCGATCTGGAGGCAAGCCAAAAAATCGGAAATTTGACTTAGTCCTAAGGGGCCAAAAGTTATAGGCCAATACCTATGGCGTGGTGCGGCGCGAAACACCGCGCAAGACACCGTACTAGTATATACAAATTACCCTATAAATGCTATTAAAACCCCTCGTTCAATGTTATTCTACTCTAGTGGTAGTCTATTACTGGAAAAACCTTCTGGTGGGTACCAGAAACGCCCGGCAAAGGCCGTAGCATTGGGCCGCGGAATAAAAAAAAGTGGTAGTCCATTCTGCCAGAGATACAACTTCTATGAGATTTTCTAATATTTTACTATAGAAATAAAAACGTAGGTACTTAAATAATAAAAGCTGATTAATATACTTAATTAATCTGAGAGATATACTCAAACTGCTTTAAATGGCAATAGACTCGCAGTTGGAAAAAAGTGACTGGCGAAAACTGGGAAATGAAGCAATAGGAATATTGGGCGATAAACATGTCAGTCTACCTTCTATAAGAATAAAGGCGTGATTCTGTGTGTTCAGTAAAATAAGTCCTTTTATATAGACATGCAAAATTATGCCATTACTTTACATACGAGTATATACTAGTATTATATCGATATATTTTCATGTTCGTGGAGTCAGTTCGCACTGGTCATGTCAGATTTAATAATTTATTTAATAATAGTTATATAATTTAGTGTAAGGTATTATTGTTATTCTACATCCATTGTATTAGGGTTACCCTATAAGGATGGGTGTAGTGTAGAAATAAATAAATAAATAAATTTCTTCAGTTTAAATAAATATATTCTTGTTTTTTTTTCTTTTTTTTTTTTTTTATATTTAGGTCGACAAATTGACGCCACCCGCCTGATGGTAAGCTGAGGCGACGTCTGGCAATTGAGGGCGACTCTCACAGTACACAGGAATACTATAGAGAGTGGCCCTCAACTTGACGACCCAGTAATGTGCCTCTTCACGCTTCGCTTAAAGAGCCCAGGGTTATATGTTGGAGGAAACACGTGCGCAGGCAGGGCGTTCCAAGCCACCATCGTTCGGCAGAGAAAGGATCGTTTAAAACGCTCGGTTCTCGCGAAGACGGTTTCCACGGTATGAGGGTGACATCTGTGGCCGGCACGCGTTGTTCGGGATCGGAAGGGAGAGAGTGGGATCAGGTTGAAGAGCTCTTCAGAACACTCACCGTGGTAAATACGGTAGAACGCGGCCAAGGAAGCAATTGTTCGGCGCTGGGCTAGCGGCTCAAGGCTTCCCGTTACCTCCGGACAGTCTATAATGCGAACAGCGCGTCGCTGCATAGCGTCGAGTGCGTCCAGCAAATACTTCGCGGAGCCGTCCCAGAGGTGAGAGCAGTATTCAACGAAGGGTCTAATCTGCGTTTTGTACAGCAGACACCTCTGGTGCGGTGTAAAGAATCGCTTTACCTTGTTCAGTATTCCTAGTTTCCGCGAAGCTAGCCCAATACATCTCTCAATGTATTTTGTGTTATTGAGCTCTCGACGAACGTCTATGCCAAGGATGTCTAGATTGTCCTTCATTGGTAATATTGCATTCTGAAGAGTGGGTAGGGGAAGGAAAGGGGATTTTTTCGCTGTAAATGCACACGCCTGTGTTTTGTGGGCATTGAACTCGACCAAGTTCTCGGCACCCCATTGGGAGATACTGTCGAGGTTTCGGTCGAGATCACCCACGAGATGTCGTCTCTCCTCCTCTATCACAGATCGCCCCGCCGTCGGACGAACCGAGTAACTCCCGTGCAATGTACTGTCATCTGCATAGCAATGAATGTTCCCGAGGGAAAGCATATCATTGATATGCAGAAGAAAGAGAGTTGGTGACAGTACGGACCCCTGCGGTACCCCGGCATTCACTTGCAAGAAGCGAGAAGCCTGGCCATCGCAGAGGACCCGCACTCGGCGCTCGTTTAAAAAACTGGCAATCCAGCTGCACAGTTGAGGAGGTAGACCATATGCCGGAAGCTTGGAAAGGAGCTAAGCATGCCAGATCCTATCGAAAGCTTTGGCGATGTCCAGGCTAATAGCCAAGGACTCGCCGAACTTTTCCATAGTCTCACCCCATACATGCGTGACGAATTCCAGGAGGTCACCCATTGATCGTTTTGGCCTGAAGCCATATTGCCGATCATTGATTAGCGAGTGATCCTCCAGGTATCGCATGAGCTGCTTATTAATAAGAAGCTCGAGCACCTTGCAAATGACTGAGGTGACAGCTATGGGTCGATAGTTGCCTGGATCGGATCGATCCCCTTTCTTGGGGATCGGTTGTACGTTCGCCTCCTTCCAGGCCTCCGGCACGAGGCCTGTAGAGTATGACAGGCGGTACAGACGCGTTAATACTGGAGACAACTCAGCAGCACATTTTCGTAGCACCACCGCCGGAATGCCGTCAGGGCCACTGGCTTTCCGCGTGTCGAGTGACTGCAGCACTGCCCGTACATCACATTGCCTGATAACAATATCAGGCATAGTGTGGCCACAGTTAGCGATGGCGGGGGGCTGCAGGCCACGGTCATCGACCCGGGAATTATCCGCAAAGAGGTCTGCGAGCATGTCCGCCTTCTCTTGGGCTTTGTGAGCCAGTGATCCATCAGGATAACGCAGTGGTGGCAGCGAGGGTTGACAAAAATTTGACTGTACGGCTTTGGCCAGTTGCCAGTATCCACGGCTGCCCGTGGGATGGGATGTGAGCTCCTGACCAAGCCGCGCGACGCGCTGGGCATCCGCTCTCTTGAAGGCCCTCTTGCTGAACCTAGTGGCCCGATTGTACGCTGCTTTGAGGCGGTTCACGTTCGGGTCACGTGCCGCCCGAGCCCTGACCCAGGCGCGATATGCCGACTGTTTTTTCTGGACAGCCTCGGCACATTCACGCCCGAACCAGGGGCGAGCTTTGCGGATGCTGGCGACATCAGTGAAAGGGATATAATATTCTATCCCTAGACTGATCTCGCCAGCAATGGCAGCAGCGCTATCCGAAGGCGCCCTCCCTACAAAGCAGCGCTGGCTCCACGGGACGGACGCAAAGTAATCGCGGAGACCGTCCCAGTCTGCCGACGAGTAGTGCCATAGTCGTCGAGTCATTTGTTCAGCACGAGCAGGCGGTGGCACTTGGAAGCTGGCGTGCACCACACAGTGGTCGGAAGTGCCCAGTGGGGCGCGTACCGACACACTGTACTCGGCTGGGCGACTATCTTGTAGTCCTTAAAGATTAAATTAAAACATTTGTTTATCACTAAATATATTAATTTAGGCTGTACTTGTTAAACGCCCTTCGGTTTCTTTAGATCTTTTATAACCTTGCTTCCTTAAACGAATATAAGGGCCTAAATAAACAACCTCTGTATGTTCAGTAAAGGTTATAAATATTTCATTAACTTAATTCGATTTTACTCTAAACCAGTGACTTGGAGTCAAAAGGTTTTGAGTAACTGATGTTACATAGTTTGAGTAATTTGTTAAGAGATAAATTTAAATTCGCAGCAAAAAACTTATCGCCCCTTAATTTATAAGCAGCAGATAAAGATTTTATCCAGCAAATATTTTTTTTCCTAAAAATAAACCAATTGTTTAACAATACTGGTACTAGAAATATACCTAACAATCTAAAATCGACATTTATTTTTTTTTATATTAATTTATTTACAATAAGAATTACAATATACTAAAAATATTTATATAACAAAATATTGTTTAAAAAATCCTCCGCGTCATTGCCGACTGGGAAGGTTCCCAGAATGCTGGCTAGGTACTAGAAATAATTCAAAAATATACATCAATAGTGTATTGTATTTTTTTTTCAAATGCGTCAAAAAAAGATATATAACGTACAAAAAATATGATTTGCATATCAAAATATACTGATTGCACATCAAAACCTACTAAAGTCGTAGGGCAATCCATAATATTTTTTTTTCAAAAATTTATACAAAAATTCTAAGCTAACCTAAGTAAGGTTAGCTTATAATTTTTAAATAAATCGCTATGCGTCGAACTTAAATTGCTGCTAAAATCGATATATTTTGAGGTAATTATTTGCTGCGCAATCATTATTTTTGCTTAGGAAAGGGATTTTCCTAGTACAAAAATACACGTCCAAACACAACAACTGACTTTATACTTTGGGCACGGAACCTAAAAAGTAATCTTGACTCACGACGAACTTCAATAGCTTATTCATATATATTTAGATCCAGACCAAACGAGGTTTTAAATGTACAACAAACTTAAATCAAACTGTATGGTACGAGTATCCATTCTTATTGAAAAGGGATTGAAATATCTAGGATTTATCTCTTTAGTTATGCGAATGCCACAATATGAAGTAAAATCAATATTGCATCTCTGGATTTTAATGGGGTTTCATATAAGCTGATTTATTCAAGTCGTATTTGATTATTGAGCCCAATATCTACTTTTAATAGATAACTGAAGGATAGTTTTAATGAATATGTTTTATAAGCAATGAAGTATGCTAACTTTTTCTCAAATATTTTTATTACAAAGTGATATAAATGGATAATCCTTGAGGAACTGATTGTAGTACCTCGTTGTACTAAAATATGATATTCTAAAAAGAATACGACCCTCATTTTACAGTCGTGTTCGTTAACTTACACTACGACCTCAAAAACATGTGTTTTTGTTATTTTTTGGGTTATATCACAAAAAATACAGTACACAGAAAACACAAATACAGTAAAGACACAGAAATACAGTAAATAATATGACTACCAATTGTACTTTTTTTCAGAAAAAGCCAACAACATAAATTTTCAGCAATAAATTTGAGAAACTTAAGTGTCTAGAGATAGTTTGAGAGGCTTCCTTGAATTTTCAACAAAGAAGGTACATAAATGTAAAATAAGAGTTTTAAAATAGCATATTTTTGGTACTACAGGGAATTTTTTACTTCCTGATGGTTGTGCAATCAGGTCTTTAAGGATAATACATTCTTTCTGGGACACCTTAAATACTAACTTACATTAAAACTATAGGCTGGACTCGAACCAGCGCAGCGCTCTGGCGACGCCGCGCCGTAAGTCGCCATAGGCCCAGCGCCCATTATCGGTATCGGCAAGGAAAGGGATCTTCGGCATCCCTATATGCAAGCGCACACTGCGCAAACTGAGCTTTGGCATGCTGCAACGTTCTTAAGGATGACGGAGGCGTCCTTAAGCATGCCGCACCGTCCTGAAGCTTGACTAAGTGTTTTAATATCGTATTTCTCTTCGAAACAGTCTCAGAGTTGTTACAAGCTAGTTGTCTGAGTTGTATTTAATATGGTGGACTGGGATCTAGTGCTCATAGCAGCTCTTGCTGAAGAAGAAGAGAAATCTAATCAATCAAGGAGAAGATTTTGGCGCCGCCGGTGACTCGGCGGGCGGCGGCGTACCGAAGGATGCCGAAGTATCCCGAAGCATCCTCAAGGCTGCCGATGCAGCAGCCTCAAGCATACCGAGGCGGTATTTTTATTACTACGGCCATATTATATCATGGAACTTTCTACTTTATTGCCATGATGTTAATGTATATTGCAATTTGCCACCTAAAATGCTCAGCCGTGCCGATACCGATAATGGGCACCGGGCCATATTAACACAATATGATCACAATTTTAGTTCTTCACATCTAGTGGTGTCTTGGTCAGTTGGTAGAACGTTCCTCCTGGCAGGGAACAGTCACTGGTTCGAGTCCAGTCCAAGACTATAGTTTTTTTCATTCAGTTTATATAACTTTTTGATAGATCACGTGAATTTGATTATTATTAAAAAAGCAATTCCAATTACTCTTTTAATATCTTCATTCTAATATTACTGTTCTTGAGATACAAGTTAAACCAATATCAAATCTACTTTACAACTAGTGGTTCTGTGAACAGTAGACCTCGCGTTATTTTCGCATTTTCCTCCCATTTCTCCCCCATTTTCCCCCCAATCGAAAAATCCCTTCGACAAAAGTTGCGCCTTGCAATAAAGAATACTTGTGCCAAATTTCATGAAAATCGGCTGAAAAATGCATTTTTCCCCCATTTTCCCCCAATCGAATAATCCCTTCGACAAAAGTTGCGCCTTGCAACAAAGAACACTTGTGCCAAATTTCATGAAAACGGCTGAAAAATGCGGCCTGTAGACCGGAACTGACACACATACCAACAACGCCAATTCGGCCAGTCCTCGATTTAAAACTGAGACGCTTCGCTCGCTCGATCAATTACTGAACAATTTGAAAATTCATTCTTTTTTTTTGATTCCGCGGCCCAAGGCCGCGGTCGCTTTTAGGTCTGTTGCCGGGCATCTCTGTATATAATAAGTATGTCTAGGATATCTTTCATTCCGACTACACTCCATATTGGACAGTAAAACAGGATGGTTCTGGCTTTAAACTTGAAATTAATTTAACTTATTTAGCGAACGACTAAGGCGCTTTCACATTACACGATATCGTGACGATATCGTGGATTTTATCGAATTTTGGGGGTGTTGATAGATGTTGCATTACCAGGAGCCCCCAGACCTACTTATAGAAAAACGTCCAACTGTCACCGGTAATATTAAAGTTTTTGGGAGGTGGGGTGGGAATTGGGAATTTTTTTATGGGAAGAGATGGAGTTTTATTACTTGCGGGTCTTCAAGGGGGGTCCGAAAATGAAGTCACAGGGGAACAAAAATTTGCTCAGAATTGAGCTGGGAGGCTCCGTTACCGGGATATAGGGGCTTCAAGTTTTGTGGAAAGTGTGATGAGAATTGGGTAGAAAAAAATTGTGGGAAGATCAAATACTTACAGAGTACTATGGGGCCGGAAAATGAGGGCAAAATTGACCTGGGATGCTTAGTTTTCGAGATATGGGTACTGGGAATCTTGGGTATTTTTGCGGGATGAGAATTCCCGGGAATTTTTTTACCGCCGAATGGAACTTGTGATGGGAGGGGTTGCAGGGGGAACAAATATTTGCCCAAAATTAAGGTGGGATGCTCGGTTCCCGGGATATAGGGGTTGGGAAGTTGGTAATGTCGGGAGTAATTAAATACAAATTAACCTAATGATGATTGTACTCTGCAGTCACTGAAACTCAGAAAGGCACCAAACCGAAAGGCACCAAACCGAATGACTGCAGAGTATTCGCCTGCAAAAAAAATCCCGGGAATTCTCATCCCGCAAAAATACCCCAGATTCCCAGTACCCCATAACTCGAAAACTAAGCATCCAAGGTCAATTTCGCCCTCATTTTTCCGGCCCCATAGTACCCTAAGTAAGTATTTGAACCCCATCTTCCCACAAAATTTATCTTCCAAATTCTCATCCCACTTTCCACATAACTTGAAGCCCCTATATCCCGGTAACGGAGCTTCCCAGCTCAATTCTGAATTTGATGATGTAAAATTTTGATGATGTACTCGTATTTCTGTTGCCGCTTTAACAACCTAAAAAACAGAATTAGCTCCCATACAATAAACGTGATTTTTTTGCTGTTTAGGTACGGAACCCTTTGTTAGCGAGTCTGACTCGGACTTGCCGGTATTTTTTGAATGCCGCCCTATCGTTCATTGCTGGGTGTCCTAGGTTCGTACCTAGGACACCTCGTAAGGATAACCCTAGAGTTCGGTGGATATTTAGCCTGGCTATTAAAGTGAACTTTGGATATTTAACAATGTTTTCTTTACAGAAGCCGGACATACCCGCCTGGCTGTCATACGCAAGAAGGAGATGAGGTGTGCAATAGCCACGGGTCCTACATTAATAACCAAGTCATTTAAATAAATGTTCGTGAATACTGTTACAGCTGATTAAATGTATACAACAATAAAACATGTTGAATCACTTTTAACATTTTTCCTGTAGACGTAAATACTTTTAAATTTTTTATCTCATAATTTAAAATTGTGTCATCCATTATTAAGAGTTATTTTATTAAATGGTTATTATTTTATCCGAGGTATTTATTATTTAATTTTATTTAGTTATTCAAATAATATAAATGTTGATGTTAGGTAATTTAAATATTTTAGGTAATTTCATTAATCATTTTGGAATATAAAACCTATAATATAAGAATTATGTAATAGAGTTTCAAGATAATTTAAATTGTACATTTAGGAATCCAATATCATTGTAATGTTATGAATAAAAGCAAATTGATAAAACGTAATATTTAACATTTCGTTTCATTGTGACCGTGACATCAACCTCCGAATCTCTTCAATCAAATTATAAAACAATGAAAATGATTATCAAAGGTTCTAAATATAAGTTGTTTAAGTAAATTTTTTTGTTTATTACGTGGTAAAGAATCACTTCAATGAATAGCAAAAGGAATAAAAGCTTCTTTTGTCCAATCGGGAATAAGAAATTTTCAAAGGCGCTCCAGTTATTTTGTTAGTCCGATTTAATGACGGACCAGTCAATTACTACTTACTTTGATGGGTGCTAGACTCTATCTGTTGATCGGCAGGAGTCTTCTGTTGCAGCTGAGGTTAGCTTGGGGCTGGAAGATTTTAGTGGGAACCCTATGTACCATACAGATTAAAGATCAACATTAATATTTAGAAATTAGTATGTTTATAACGGAGAGCACGTTGTCACACGAACGAATGGCAGTCGTTACGGGTGTTTGGGGCCCTAAAACAAAATCCGACTGGTCTAACTACAGAATATCGAATTCGACCATGGGTTGTGAAAGTCAGGCATCGCAGTTAGACTGGAAAGCCGACCCCAATTAAGTTGGAAAAAGGTAATTTTCCACTTTTTTTATTCCGCACTCGCCCTTATGTCTATTGTAGGGTACGACGCACCCGGAAGAATACCAATTGGCGCTGTTCACTTTTCCACTTATTATAATTGATATTTATACTGACCGGTTTTATATCATGGCATTATCAGAGACTTTAATATCACAAGCAATCCTATTATACAATACAGTCCAATATCGTCAACAGACAAAAAGCCCAGTGGACAATTTTAGTTTAAATTAATTACAGGTGGTAATCGTTTTTATATAATGCCTGGTAACGGCAATATACTTGCCCCCTATTTATTACGAGGATCTACGAAATTACTGGCAAAGTGTGGGTGTGTAATGCAGGGCCGAGCCGATCCCTGGCAGCGCCTGTGTGCGGACCCTATGAAGCGCCTTTTTTTTTACGAATCTTCATTTTTTTTTTTAATATTTAGGTCGACAAATTGGCGCCACCCGCCTGATGAAAAGCTGTGGCGACATCTGGCAATTGTGGGCCACTCTCACAGTAAACAGGAATACTATGGAGATTGGCCCTCAAGTTGACGACCCAGTGATGTGCTTCTTCACGCTTCGCTTAAAGAACCCAGGGTTATATGTTGGAGGAAACACATGCGCAGGCAGGGCGTTCCAAGCCACTATCGTTCGGCAGAGAACGTTTAAAACGTTCGGTTCTCGCGAAGACGGTTTCCACGGTATGAGAGTGACATCTCTGCCCGGCACGCGTTGTTCGGGATCGGAAGGGAGAGGGTGGGATCAGGTTGAAGAGCTCTTCAGAACACTCACCGTGGTAAATACGGTAGAACGCGGCCAAGGAAGCGATTGTTCGACGCTGAGCTAGCGGCTCAAGGCTTCCCGTTACCTGCGGACAGTCTATAATGCGACAAGCACGTCGCTGCATAGCGTCGAGAGCGTCCAGCAAATACTTCGCGGAGCCGTCCCAGAGGTGAGAGCAGTATTCGACGCAGTGTCTAATCTGCTTTTTGTACAGCAGACACCTCTGGTGCGGTGTAAAGAATCGCTTTATCTTGTTCAGTATTCCTTGTTTCCGCGAAGCTAGCCCAATACATCTCTCAATTTAGTTTGTGTTATTGAGCTCTCGACGAACGTCTATGCCAAGGATGTCTAGATTGTCCTTCATTGGTAATATTGCATTCTGAAGAGTGGGTAGGGGAAGGAAAGGGGATTTTTTCGCAGTAAATGCACACGACTGTGTTTTGTGGGAATTGAACTCGACCAAGTTCTCGGCACCCCATTGGAAGATACTGTCGAGGTTACGGTCGAGATCAACCACGAGTCGTCGTCTCTCCTCCTCAATCTCGGATCGACCCGCCGTAGGACGAACCGAGTAACTCCCGTGCAGTGTGCTGTCATTTGCATAGCAATGAATGTTCCCGAGGGATAGCATATCATAGATATGCAGAAGAAATAGAGTTGGTGATAGTACGGACCCCTGCGGTACCCCGGCATTCACTTGCAAGACTTGCAGGCTAATAGCCAAGGACTCGGCGTACTTTTCCATAGCCTCACCTCATACATGCGTGACAAATGCCAGGAGGTCACCCGTTGATCGTTTTGGCCTGAAGCCATATTGCCGATCATTGATTAGCGAGTGATCCTCTAGGTATTGCATGAGCTGCTTATTGATAATAAGCTCAAGCACCTTGCAAAGGACTGAGGTGACAGCTATGGGTCGATAGTTGTCTGGATCGGATCGATCCCCCTTTTTGGGGATCGGTTGTACATTCGCCTCTTTCCAGACCTCCGGCACGAGCCCTGTAGAGTATGGCAGGCAGTACAGATGCGTTAATACTGGAGACAACTCAGCCGCACATTTTGGAAGCACAACCGCCGGAATGCCGTCAGGGCCACTGGCTTTCCGCGTGTCGAGTGACCGCAGCACTGCCCGTACATCACATTGCCTGATAACAATATCAGACATAGTGTGGCCACAGTTGGCGATGGCGGGGGGCTGCAAGCCACGGTCGTCGGCCCGGGAATTAGCCGCAAAGAGGTCTACGAGCATGTCCGCCTTCTCTTAGGCTTTGTGAGCCAGTGTTCCATCAGGATGACGCAGTGGTGGCAGCGAGGGTTGGCAAAAATTGGACTGCACGGCTTTGGCCAGTTGCCAGTATCCACGGCTGCCCGTGGGATGGGATGTGAGCTCCTGACCAAGCCGCGCGACGCGCTGGGCATCTGCTCTCTTGAAGGCCCTCTTGCTGAATCTAGTGGCCCTATTGTACGCTGCTTTAAGGCGGCCCACGTTCGGGTCACGTGCCGCCCGAGCCCTGACCCAGGCGCGATATGCCGACTGTTTTTTCTGGACAGCTTCGGCACATTCACGCCCGAACCAGGGTCGGGCTTTGGCGATGCTGGCGACATCAGTGTATGGGATATAATATTCTATCCCTAGACTGATCTCGCCAGCGGCAGCAGCGCTATCCGAAAGCAGCGCTGGCTCCACGGGACAGACGCAAAGTAATCGCGGAGACTGTCCCAGTCTGTCGATGAGTAGTGCCATAATCGTCGAGTCATTTGCTCAGCACGAGCTGAAGGTGGCACTTTCAAGCTGGCATGCACAACACAGTGGTCGGAAGTACCCAGTGGGGCGCGTACCAACACACTGTACTGGGCTGGGCGACCCGTCAGCAGTAGATCCAGCAAGGCGGACGTGTGGTCTGACCTGTCAGGTATCCGGGTGATCCCCTGTACCATCTGGGTCAGCCCGTGGGAGAGAACAAATGCATGTGCGGTTCGTCCAGCATGATCTGTCCTAAGGGACCCCAGCCACTCAACGTGATGACCGTTAAAGTCCTCCAGGAAAACCAGGTCAGCATTCGGGAATCTCACCTGCGCGTCGTCAGCTATCTCGCTGAGGTATTCGAAAAACCTTGTTGTCCCAGTGTCCCCTGTGTGGGAGCGGTAGACGCACACGTAGATCTGGCTCATGGAGTCATGATCCACGTGCAGCCAAAGGACGGAGTAGGAGGGGTTCTCCAGACAGCGCAATCGGCGGCAGCAAACATCCGCCCTAACGAACACGCACACCCCGACTTTATCCCGGAATTGTTCCTCAATGATATAGCCCGGGTAACAGAGGTAAGACGTGTCGTCCGGGCGGCGTATCTGTGTCTCCGTTAGGAACATCACAAAAGGCCGTGCCGTCCCCAGGTGATGGTGGACGGTATCGAGGTTCGCATGGAGTCCGCGGATATTCGCGAACTCCACCTCAAACGAAGTGAACTTTGTGGGGTTTCTAGGGGCCGCTGTGTACCGTCTATTAACTTGTTGCACTGTCATGGTGATATATGGAGAAGCGTGAAGACAGGGCGATATTTGGTGCGGCAGTAAGTGACAAAGTGCAGAGGCTAGCTTCGTCTAGAACCGGGTGGTTAGGTCGGAGCCGAACCGCCGGACGGAAGGGCTCCCAAACCCCCCTGATGCAAGGCCGCCGCTACCCCACACCGGTTACCACCCGGAGCGGCGACCCCACAACAGGATTATGCGCAACATGTGGGGCAGCCTACTGGGGTGGTTGGTCCCAGGCGGGCCCCATGACTATGTTGCGGGCGGCCGCGGCAACGCAGTTGCTAAGGGTCTCTCTGGCCGGCGAGTCGACCCACACCACCCACACTAGACTCCGCTTCGCCCCCACTGGATGGAGGTATGGTGCGGCAGGCAGAGGGCCTGCCGCACCATACATCGCCCCGGGCCCGGCAGTGCAGCTGCTGAACCCCTAACGCAACCCAGCCTGGGCTGGGTTACTTGGGGGGCTTTAGCACAGCTGCACGGTGGTACCCCCCCGGACCAACACTGTTGTACCACCTGGTATCCACGTAGGGGCCGAAGCCACCACATGGGTACCGTAATATACGAACCTCGTCCGTTAATCAGCAGGTGCGCCACTAGCAGGTGAGGTCGCTGGGGCCTGATAGATGTAAGAAGGGCCCCTTTGCACCCAAAATGTTTCTTCTTCATGTTCCAATGTTTTTTTTTTGTAAATATGTAAAACCAATTCGCTTGCCAATTACTGCGAAAAATAAAACGCTTATTGGTTTAAGGGACCAAAACATCTTCAGGGCCCTCGCGACCTCACCTGCTAGCGGCACACTTGCTGATCAACGGACGAGGCAACGTGAATTCACGGTATACTGCGGTATACATAATACCAGGTGGTACATCAGTGTTGGTCCAGATGGTATAAAGCCCCCCAAGTAACCCAGCTTAGGTTGGGTTGTGTTGGGGGTTCAGATGCTACACTGCCGGGCCGGGGCGATTTGTGTGTGGTGCAGCAGGCATGGCACCAGTGGCGCAGTGCAGTCAAGTGTGGGTCGACCCGCCCTGGCCAGGAAGACCCTTAGAAACTTTGGTCCCGCTGGCCGCCCGCCTAACCTAACGTATAACACAGGGCTCCAAATGGAACCAACCCCTCCCAGAAGGCTGCCCTACTAGGTCGAGGATAATCCTGATGTGTGTCGCCGTGCCGCATGCCGGTGGTGACCGGTGCGGGCCTGGAGACCACGAATCAGGGGGGTTTTGGAACCCTTTCGTCTGGTGGGTCGACTCCCATCTAACCACACGGTTCTAGACGAAGCTAGTCTCTGCGTCTTGTCACTTACTACTGCAGTAGATGTCGGTATACGGGTTTACACGGATACCAGACAGGTGAGATCAGGCGCCCACTTTGCTGGATCTACTGCAGCTGGTGAGTCGCCCAGCCCAGTACAGTGTGTTGGTAGGCGCCCCACTGGTTAGCTCCGACCACTGTGTCGTCCACGCTGGCTGCCGGTGCCGCCTCCAGCACTTGTTGTGCAAATGATTCTTAGGAAGTACATGGTAGAGTCGTAAAATATTAATTACTTCTTTTAATTGTATTTTTACCACGTTCTTCTTCTAGTTTTGAAGACGTAAAACTGTCCAGTACCTAACACAATATGTACATATATTGTTTTTAGTGTGTACCTAATAGACTATTAACTTTTAATTAAGCTATCGCGTTACATAATCTATTATAATATTCGACGGGAATTAGCACGTATCATACCTATATATGCACATACAGGTAGGTACATACCTTTTGTGCCTGACGTTTCAACCACGTAACCAAGGCCGGTATAACCGGTAAGATTCGTGTTAATTAATATAATAACATACTAGATTAATATTTTAATTTTTCAACAGACTTTTTTGGAAGTCGGTTGAGGTTCTTTATTAGATCGAATCTTAATATGATCATAGGTAGGTAACCTAATCAATGTAAACTAAAGCCCAGCTGGAAACAACCATCGTGAATATTATATTGGGAGCCTTGCCAAGACATGTTGCGGTTACTTACTTATCGATAGGTACCTACTCTACTAAAAATAATACGTCGTCCAAAATAATTTCGATGGCTGCGCGGGTACCCCTATCGTATTGGCGCCTGTGTGCGCCGCACATTTCGCACACAGGGGCGGCTCGGCCCTTAATGCACCTCTACCTACCCTTTCGGGTTGTATATGCGTGATGTATGTCTGATTAAGTTCTTTATTTTAGTTGATTAGTTAGAGACTAGATAATAATGTGCTAAGTTGTCCTGGCGGGATCCATAGGTCTATGACGAGTCCATATTGGCTCACATAAAATTTTTAATCCTATTCTTTTTCTTACTACCGATTTGTGTTCATAATCATCACTCATCATAATTTTATTTTTCATACTTTTTTTATTCATACATTTTTATTACTATCATCGGAACTCATAACAGTTAGTGATTTTTTTTTATTAATACTGTTACTACCAAGAACCTGTTTAAATCCATTTTTTTTCTAGATCTTTTACATACTTCAACTCATAACGTCGTTGTTCAGAATAGCTTACTTTATAACAGATAATTATCTGGCGCTTCGCCGGCCGCTGCCGCGGCACGCTCGCTTCGCTCTCTCGGCTCGCGCGTTGTTGTGGTCACAGTTCTAACCTAACCTAACCTACTTGTCTGGTAGCATCTCGTTTCTGGTAGCAATTTATCTGGCGCTTCGCCGGCCGCTGCCGCGACACGCTCGCTTCGCTCGCTCGGCGTTTCTGGTAGCAATTTGATTTTCACTGTAATATAGACATAATATGTGAAACTAACTAAATAAATAATGTACAATTCGCTGGTTTGGTAGTGACAGTAATAATCCTTTTGTTTTATTTTCACCAAAAGCAATATCAAAAACATAGACTAATATAAAAGGACAAATAATTTAGCAAATAGTTTACAACATTCTCCCCTTTTTTCCTTAGTGTGGGAGGGGTACTAATTTTCTCACTGGACGTTTGAATACTCCTGATGTTAAGCGTATGTCGGCGACCCGGGGTATTCCATCTGGCCCTAGGTAAATCTTTATTATTTCCATGTTCCTCGAGGTGCCTGATCATCCACTACTATAACCATGTCTCCAAGTTTCAAAACTGGTGCATCAGCATTAGTTTGACCCCGTCTGGGTAGTAAAGTGGGCAAATATTCCTTAATCCATCTGGCCCAAAAATAGTCAGCAAGGCGAACAGCCTTCTTCCAGCCTGCTCTGGAACACAGATCTATGTCCTCTAAACGTGCGGGTATTTGCTTTCCAGAAGAGGTTCCCAGGAGAAAATGAAATGGTGTCAGGGCTTCTTCGTGATCTTCGAATGGCACGTGCGTAAGAGGTCGGGAATTTACCAGAGCTTCAGCCTCTGTCAACAAGGTCACCACCACCTCATCAGTGGGCGCACGCTCTTTCAGTGTAACCTTGAGTGCTGTCTTAACCGACCTGACTAATCTTTCCCAAGATCCTGCCATTTGTGGAGCTGATGGTGGAATAAACTGCCAAGATATTCTTTCGTTGGCAGCGTATGTCTCTCCTGCCTCTCCGTATAGAGACTTCAAAATCCGATTGGCACCGACGAAAGCCGTCCCGTTGTCCGACCATATTTCACAAGGAATTCCACGTCTGGCTATAAATCTTCGCAGACTCCTAATAGCGGAGTCAGCACTTAAATTATGAACCAACTCTAAATGAACTGCTCTTGTAACTAGACATGTAAAAAGGGCAACGTATCGTTTTTCACGTCTCCGACCAACGGAAACTTGAATAGGTCCAAAATAATCTAGACCGCTGTAACTAAAAGCTCTCTTATGATGAACTACTCGAGCAGCTGGCAAATTGCCCATTGGGGGGTCGAAAGGCTTAGCTTTTGCTATACGACACACTCTGCAACTGTGGGCTATAGCTCTCACTGCACTACGTACATGAATAATCCAATAAAATTGTCGAAGTTCATTAACCACCATCTCAGTGTTCCCGTGAGCTGCTTGTTGATGATAATGAGCAATAAGAAGTTTTACAACTCTATTTCTGGCATCTAAAATTATAGGCCTCTTCATGCTGTAATCAACATCTTTAGCTTGATCGATCCTTCCTTTCAGACGAATAAGGTTAACGTCATCGATGCTTGGAGAAAGTGTAAAAAGTCTGCTTTTTCGCGATACCGTCTGACCGTTTTTTAGCATTGCTAACTCATCAGGAAACGTCTCTAATTGACTTTGTCGCAATAAAATGAAATTCTGCGGTTTGTAAATCCTGTTATCTTTGCGGTACCCCTCCGTCGAAGGTAATGAATTTATGGGCCCTAGCCGTGGCTCTTACAAGTCTTATCCACGAACTTAGACGCTCAGGATTAACTACTAGAGGCATGGGAAATGGCTGTGAAACAATAAGATTAGAATGATGGCGAACAGATGGTTTTAATTCGTTATTGTTTTTGGAACTACTGGCCATACTGTCTAATGGGAATGGTGGCCAATTACACTCATGATCTAATAAAAAAGATGGGTCTGTAAACCAGCGAGATGATTCTGTTAAAGGAATACGATTCATTCGTGTGGCATCATCGGCTACATTACTGAGGGTAGGTACCCATCGCCACTTGTGAGAGTTCAAGTATTTCGCCTAGACGATGAGCAACAAATGGCTTAAAGGACCGTGCGTCACTACGTAGCCACCCAAGAACATTTAATGAATCGCACCAAAAATAACGTTTTGATGGCTTATGATTATGAGATTTTGATACATAAGATGCTAGACGAGCGGCAATTAATGCCCCTTGCAGTTCGAGGCGCGGTATGGAGGTGGGTTTTAATGGAGCTACTCTACTCTTACTTGAAATGAGTACAACTTTAACGTCGCCATTGATGAAAGTGAGTCGCCAATATGCTACCGTGGCGTAAGCTAACTCACTGGCATCACAAAAAACATGAAGTTCGCGATCTAAAATGCCAGGTTCGCTTAAGCCGTAATAACGTGGTATTTTAAGACTGGCAATGGAATTTATATCGCTGATCCAATCGTGCAAAATTTGATGTTCAGCTCGCGGTAGCTCGTCATCCCACGAAAGACATTTTCGCCACACATTTTGAAACATAATACGCCCTCTGGTCACCATGGGTCCCAAAATACCTAAGGGATCATAAATTCGCATGACGAAAGAGAGCATATCACGCTTTGTGATCCGATCTGGCACTTTATCATTTTGAAAACCGGTTGAAAAAGAAATCATATCAATATCAGGGTGCCAGATCAGACCTAAAGTCCGAACTATGAAATTTGAACTTCCTAGTTCTACCGATTCATTTCGTTTTGTAAAGGAATCAGAAATTAGATTTTTATTTACAAGTGATAAGGCTTCAGGACAGTTAGATACCCAAGAACGCATGCATTTCAAACCCAGCTCGTTTGTTCAATTCCACAATATCCGCAGCCAAACGAGCTGATTTTTCAATCGTGTCCTGGGACCCTATGTAATCATCCATATAAGTGTCATAGATAGTGGCATGCGCAGCTGCTGGCAATTCATCTTGGAATTCAGTTGCGTTTAAATTTTTAATATACAATGCGGTACACGGGCTAGAACAAGCACCAAATGTCATTGAAGTCATTCTGTATACTTTAATTTCATCTGTTGATTCACTGCGCCACAAAAATCTTTGCGCATCTCGATCCTGATCTCTAATTTTTATTTGAGGAAACATTTCCCTAATATCCGCGGTTAATGCAATAGGATTTTCCCTGAACCGCATTAGAATCCCTAATAATGGTTGTAAGAGATCAGGACCAGGCAACAACATGGAATTTAAACTAACACCTTCCAATTTTGCAGCTGCATCAAAAACAAGACGCAGCTTGTTGGGTTTATGCGGATGAGTTACTCCAAAGTGAGGCAGATACCAAAGGGCTCCCTTTGGCACATCCTGGCACTCTTCTGCATAACCTTTAAGCAACATATCCGTTACGTTTTGTTTATTTATATAATTGCGGCGAATTGCGAATCGCCTTTCATTTTCTTCTCTAAACTTAGAAATCTACTTAGAGCCAACTTATAGCTTTCTGGGACATAAGTAATATCAGCGCGCCACAGAAGACCAGCTTCGAATTGATTATTCCGTAATCTACGAACCGTTTGCTCTAAAATATTGATTGCACGTGTGTTTGAGACGCTTAGATAATCTTTTCTCTGAATACCGATCGAGTCTAACTTATAATGTTGCCTAATCAAGTCATCAAGACCACATATCTCAGATTCGTTTTTAAATGTAATTGTAGCATGACTTAAACATTCGCGATTGCGTTCAACACTGTTTTTGGCTATCGGCCCGCATACAACCCATCCTAACACAGTCTGGACCGCCATTGGCTCCGAAGCAGCACCAACTCTCATTGCTTTTGGAATCGT
This sequence comes from Nudaria mundana, assembly GCA_963556515.1. NCBI lineage: Eukaryota > Metazoa > Arthropoda > Insecta > Lepidoptera > Erebidae > Nudaria > Nudaria mundana. The sequence goes on along the minus strand of OY748297.1, from coordinate 17,896,196 downwards.
CAGATGACAATTGTCAATTCCAATCACAATCATGGGTTGCACATTTTCGTAACAAAGTTCAGCTGCAATGTCGCCAAGATGAGTATACTTACATAAATCGCCTCTCGAGACCCCATGTTGCGCTGCAATACCTAAGTTAGCTACAGAACGTGCTCCTTTTACTTGAAAAGAATTCAAATTACGCAAGCCTTGAATCGAAAAATCTACTAAACAAAAGTCACTGACTTTGGAGAGTCCACCCATACAATCAATGTGTATATGGCCTTTAGGACCAGATGCTCCAATGCGTTTTGTTATTTCTGCATCAATTAAAGTGGCAGTACAGCCATCATCTAATAACGCATAAGTTGATACGGTTCCGGAAGGACCGGTCACTTTAACAGCTACTATTTTAAGCAAAGAACGAGATAATGGTGTCGTAATGTTGTTACATAAAAATGCAGTGGCAGAGTTTACTGACACTTCGACGGCAACGAGTTCTTCGCTGGAAGTATTAGCAATCTCCTCCTTAGAAGTCGATGAATCCGAATCCGACTCGTTTACATCCGCGTGGGCAACAACATTAAGCTCCGCACGATTATTGTGTAAAAGCGTATGGTGTTTGTAAATACAACCTTCTTGACCACATGGTGATTTTACTTTACAGAACTTAAACCTATGCAAACTTTTTTGTAAACATCTGTGGCAAACCTTATTTGCTTTGACCCCATTGCCATCTGGCATTGACAGACAAAGATAAAAATTTCTGACATTGAGCAATGTCATGTGGATGTTTACAAAATATACATGAGCTTTTCTTCGACCCATCATTATCGAACGTAAAATTTCTTTCCCCCTTATTGGAATATTCACTACCGGTATTGCAATGCACTCGAGCTTTGTTGTACGTTTGTGCCTTTGTAGTTGTGTTAGACGTTGACGGAACTTGCAATGTGTCTTGTACAATCCCAAATTTATTTTGAAGATGTACCTCGCGTGACAAAAATTCTGCAAACATTTCTAACTTACTACTACTACCTTTGGAATAGATATCTGCATAATCTAACCATCGGGCACGTAAAAGCGGCGTTAATTTAGTAATAATGACATTGAAAAGTTCCGGACTACGTAAACAATCAGGTTGATTTAAAAGGCGTATTATTTCAACGCAATTTTTTACCCTACAAGCAAAAATAGCTAAATCTCTTCCTTCCTGACCTACCTTAGGTAAAGCGCGTACAGAACTTATCTCTTGCATGACTATCTTTTCCGCACACCCATACCTAGTCTCCAAGGCGTCGATAACTTGACGTGGATTGCGCGCAGAGACCAGCAACACGTGTACGACATCACGGGCATCACCACGGAGTGCGATATTTAGTCATGCAAGATTCTCACCAGCTGTGTAAAAATGTTCAGTATCTAAAAATGTACGTTTAAATGATAACCATTCAGTAGCTGATTTCCCATCATAGGTAGGAAGTTTTAGATTGTAGGTTTTTGGTTTCTTGGTATTCAAAACGTTGGCTAGGTCTCCTATTGCCTTTGCTAATGTCTCATTTCCTGATTTGTGAGGTAATGAGCAAGGATCACAATTGTGAAAGGTATTGTGTTCAGGGAACAAACCTATAGATTCTGTCACAGGATACTGTGGACATTCTAGATCGCAAATAGCGTTAGTACTCGTATGTCCGTGTATCGGTTCAGTAGCTACTCCACGTGCTGTATGGCTATCAGCTAACCACGACTCTACGTTCAAACTACCTCTATCTACACAACTACTTGCCCGTGAAGCACGAGATCTCAAATGTGCACTCTCTGCTTCTGTGGCGGCAATCTGAGCACGGAACTCTGCATCTGCAACCTTACGCTGAAGTTGAAGTTCCATTTCAGCAATCCGACGAGTATGATCTGCCTCGGCGGCGGCCTTTTTTGCATTTATTATGGATCTCTGCGACATTGTGCTACCTCCCCGTGATCTCGGTGCTTGCAACGTCTCCGAGGGCGCGGCCACTTCACTAGTGGACGCACATTGGGCCTCCGGAGCCCCTTGATCTGCATGTGGGGGGTTGGGAATTGCATCACGACTACGCGGATTCCCTACATCGCGAGTAGGCGATAGGCCTTTGTGACTACGTGTCACTACCATTTTATTAATTTTGCGCGGAGAAGGACCAAAATGAAACTAACTAAATAAATAATGTACAATTCGCTGGTTTGGTACAAAGAGAATACAATACTACGTAAGAAGAGACGGGACTCCCATAGTGCAAAATAATCTTACAAAATGTCAAATCAGGGATAACGTTATGTAGCCAACCTAACAAATGTTACACATACAGAGTCGCCAACATAAGGAAAGAAAAATGGAGATGTGCCACTTAATATTATTTTATTTATCGATATCGATAAATGTAGTGGCATTTATCGATATCGATAAACGCAGTGGTCCGTACTTATTTTAAATAATTTTATATTTTCGCAGACGCTATACTCCATTTTTCAACTAAAGTACTGCGTCATACAAGTTACATGTTAAAAATGAATAAGCGTTCAATTTCCCGGAGGCAGTACATTTAATTAAAAAACGGAGTATAGGCTCAGTTTGGGTTTTAAAATGATAAGTTCATGAAATTAAATATTTATTTAAAAACATTACATGTATATTAAAAATATTTGTATTTTCTTCTTCAATCAATATTCTGCAGCTCGTAGTATTGGTGACTGTGTAACATTATGACCCTTTTTATTTAAAACTCACTTTAGTAGGCTAGAAGGTTTTATATAATCTACAATCTACTTCGCTTCTATTGTGTAATGATGATCCGGTTATCTGAGCCTCCAATACATCCTTAGTCCATAGCACCCAACAGTCCCTTTTGTTCTCCTTTCTGTAAGTATAAATTAGAGCTCAAGCAACCATTATCACTTGTCTAAGTATCCTACATTCTAAACTATGGTAAACCTGGTTTCATCTTTTCTTTAGGTAAAAGGAAGGGCTTAGGCTTTTCTCTTTAGCATACAATTGAATGAACCAGGGAATGATGTATCTAAGGGCAAGTAAGTTACTATACTCACTTTATACTACACACAATGGTCAGACGGTCCTGGTGGATCATCGGAGGCCGTCTACACTTTACTGTACAACTCTTTCACTCTACTCAATGGTCGGACGGCCCTGCTGTGGATTCAATACATCACATCAGAGGAAGCCGTCCGTACTCTACTTTGAGGACGTCTCCTCACTCTCATCTGGCGGTCACTTTAAATTAGGGACGTCCCCAACACACTTTAAGGACGTCACTCATCTCTTTACTTGGCGCCTAGATGAACATAGGACGTCTCAATCCATCCCCAATTAAGTAACTTACATGAAACCAATACAAAGGATATCAACGTCCCAGCATCTGTCTGGTGTGTCACTCACACTCTCTTTCTTTAGTCTCTTTACAATTCTATTAGTCTCAACAGGTTACTCAATTCAGTATCACTTTAACGGGTCAAACTTACTTTCACGGTTGGATGGAGGTTACTTTCCATCCATCCCTACAATATCATGAGAATGAGCTAGAAAGGTTATTGCAATGTGCTGACAAGTAAATTATCAGAGCAATAGCTTTAAATTACAAGTCAACCTACCCCGCAACTTTATCATCAAGCTTCTACCAACTATAACAGCTAAGACACTAAACAGAACTCATTTGATATACTTAGCTTATAGGCCGACAGGAATCAGGTCACCTTTGCATCTTTATAATTACACTTGAATAATTCGCGGCTTCGTTGGCTCGCGTCATTGTTGAAAATTGAATTATATTTTTTAGAGGTTAGGTAGGGTTCTCCGTCTTAATTATTTGGATGTAACCGCCCGCATTCCAGCGATTACCTACTTATGAAGATAAGGTTTTACATCACGTTCGAACACAAAAACACATTTATCAAATGTTTTGAGCGATAATTTGTCTTTCCATCATTCTTTCATGCTATGTAGTTATATATTTTGTTATCTTCCGGTGTTATTGTTCTCATCTATAGGAAATCTGGCCATGAAAATCCGTTTTGTGCCGTCCTTTCTTCCAGATTTTAAACTACATATTTCACACTTTCTATACATACTTCATATTCGATTTTAATAAACAATGTATAAAACAGTATTTTCTAGAGAACGGTCTTACAAAAATTTTAATAAAATTCAGCTATTCTCCCAATTATTTCACTAATAACATTCAAAGAAAAACATTATTATTGAAATTGAAAATAACGATTAGACATCCACAGCAACAGACAGTGACACATGACATTTCATCAAGGAACGAGCGGGACAGATTGAGAAATTGAGTGAGACAAATATTGAGCCATTAAAATTTATCCCCGTTTCATAATAGTTTTTTTTTGTATGTAGTTGCGACAGACTGGTTTGGTAGTGACAGTAATAATCCTTTTGTTTTATTTTCACCAAAAGCAATATCAAAAACATAGACTAATATAAAAGAACAAATAATTTAGCAAATAGTTTACAACAATATGGATGAAAAAACTTATGATTAAGAAATTTATAAATACAAATATTAGAATAAAACACATTTATGAATATTATAGTTATTTATTCGAATGATTATGAGTTTCGATCATTAGTATAAACAAATATATTAATACAAATATTAGTAAAAACTAAGTGTATAATTTGTGATATTATGAATTTAAATGATTATGTTTTTTTAATATTTAGTTGTATTTTTTTTAAGTCATTTTACTCATTTTAATCATTATAATTTTAAATGGTATGAGAAACATTTTCGGACCTCCGATGATAGGAGTTGAAAAGTTATGTAAGACAATGCGCACCCGTCTATGACCATTTTTATTAAGTCCCCAACCGCCCCTATGTCCATTGCCGGGAACCCCTGGTAAAGTATTTTATATTTTTTTATATTTGGTTCGCCAAATTGACGCCGCCCGCCTGGTGGTAAGTCGTGACGACGTCTAGCGATTGTGGGCCACTCTCACAGCACACAATACTATAGAGAGTGGCCCTCAACTTGACGACCTACTGATGTGCCTCTTCACGCTCCGATTAAAGAACCCAGGATTATATGTGGGACGAAACACGTGCACAGGCAGGGCGTTCCAGGCCACTATCGTTCGGCAGAGAAACGAACGTTTAAAATATATGGTTCTAATATAAGTTTATTATATTTTTCACTTAACTTTCCTTGAAACTGTTTTTTTTTTCGTATAGAACGTTCCTTGAGGATCTAATTATGTAAATTAAATCAGCAATATACATATATTTTTCCGAATTACCATAATTAATAATTATTATTTAGACACCAAAAGATAAGATAGGCTTAACAATGTGCTTAGTTGTCCTGGCGGGATCTGTAGGTCTATGACTTTTTTTATTAAGTATCCAGGGGCCCCCTTTTTTTTTTTATCACCGCGGGACCGCGGCCTCTCCCATGTCCATTGCTGCTTGACTTTGGCCCCCTGTGTGGCCTCTTCGGGGGTTTGGTCGGAATGAAAATCCTGCGTCGTTGGGGTTGGGTTTTATCCCGCGTCGGTGAGTGAATCTGGTAGCGTGCTGTGGGGAAAAGGCCCCGCAGCACGCAACCCTTCTAGCCTGCTTCTGTAAGGACGGCGGGTAGCTACCCCGCCGTCCTCAAGCCCCGCATCATGGAGGTCGATGGACCTGGGCGTAGATGAGTCTGCGGCGCCCTGGCCGCTGACTGCGGAACTCAGCGGGGAGGGTACGCTCCCTCTCCCTCACGGCCGCCTCCTTCGCGAGCATGACTTCCTCGCAGAAGGACACGGCCGCGTTCTACCTACTCGCGCTGGAGGCCATGGCTTGGAGCATGGTTTCCAGCGAGAGGATATCCACACCCAGACCCACTACGAGGTACCGGCGCTGACTCGCCCACGCTGAGCACTACACCAAAGTGTGGAGTACGGTGTCGTCGTCCGACACCTCGCAGTGTTAACATCGAGGTGTAACAGATAGCTACCGAAGCATCCATGCCCGGCAACAATCTGCGTCGCACGATACGTGAGGTCACCTTGCCGCCTCTGAGCGGCCCCTAGTCCATTGCTGGGAGACTATGGTCCTTTTTTTCTTTTTTTTTAGTTCCGCGACCAAGGCCGCGGCCGCTTTAACGTCCGTTGCCGGGCGTCTCTGGTTACAAGCAGAACGTATTTCCAGTGGCGCCTGGCGGACTTTGACCACCTCTGTGGTCTCTGCGGGGGTTGGGTCGGGATGAGAATCCCGCGTCGTTGGGGTAGGGTTTTATCCCGCGTCAGTGAGTGAATCTGGTTGCGTGCTATGGGGCAAAGGCCCCGCAGCACGTGAAAACACAGAACCTCGGACTTGTGCAAGACCACCTCCAGTCCCAGCCGCCGTATCCGACCCACGACTTGAGCAACACCCGTCGTGACCTTGAGTGCTGCCTCCTGGTACGTTGCACCCCGCGCCGTGACGAGGGTATCGTCGGCGTAGCACGTTACGCCGACGCCCTCAGGCAACGCACCCCGCAGCACCCAGTCGTAGCCGATGTTCCACAGAAGCGGCCCCAGGACCGACCCCTGCGGAACACCGCACGACACATCTCGCCGAGCTGGCCCGAGCCAGCTGGGGAAAGCTATGGCCCTCTCCGAGAGATAGGCCCCGACAATACGACGGAGGTAGAGAGGCGTTTCGTGATACACGAGCGCCTCCCTAACGCAGCTCCATGGCAAGGTGTTGAACGCGATGGCGATGTCAAGAGACACCGCCTCCACCACCCTGCCCTGCGAGACTGCTTCCTCCGTCAGGCTCTTGACGCGCATGATCGCGCTCACGGTGGAGCGTCCCCGACGGAAACCGTACTGGTTGCCCGCCAGGTCTGGCCCCACCGTCGAGAGATGCTCGACGAGGCGTTCCGCGATAATTCGCTCAAAGAGCTTACACACCTCGTCGAGCAACGCGATCGGCCGGTATCCGGACGGTGAGTCCACCGGCCGCCCCGCCTTACGGATCAGAACCAGTTTCCCCATCCTCCACACCTTGGGAAACTGGCCCCTTTCGAGGCATGCGCTAAAGAGCCCATCAGTCGAGGCCCGAGTTCTTCGAGGGCCAGGACCCATGCACGGCCAGGAATGCCCTCGGGTCCGGGGGCAGTGATTTTCCGGCGTAGACTATGGTCCTAATGTAAGTTTATTATATTTTTCACTTAACTTTACTTGAAACTGTTGATACACAGATGAACATGATGAACACTTGATGATCTAATTATGTAATTTAAATCAAGGATCGGATTACCATAATAATTATATTGTAGATGGCAAAAGCCGATAAGATAGGCTTATACGCTTCACAGATCGTATACCTAATCGTTTTTGTAAAGTGACATATTTTCTTGATACAAATCAGATATATTTTCTTGACGCAAATAAGATTACTTTGAAGAGGAAAATACAGTACTTTGATTGTACAAACGACAACAGTTAGTTGAAATATCAAAGGATAAGGTTTTTACTTTTGTTCTGGTAGTCAAAGATATATAACCTTCAAAGCACTTGTTACTACACGATATATGTTTAAAAAAATATTTGCGAGTACAGATTATTTGTCAATTATTGCTAAAATGTTTCCCTACTGCTCTGCTCCTATCGGTCATGTCAGTATGTGGTTTAGTACTGTATTATTTCATAGACTATCGAGCTAAATAAGCACAATGTCAATAGATCCGCATATTTATAGAAGAATAAATAATCAATCAATACATATAATAAAATTGTAACTGTACGCTGTCTGTACAAGGAAGATATATATGAGAAATTGAAGCCCCCCGGCTTTATGAACGCAATAGAACCCCAAAATAAGGTTTTTAGAATTTTTGTCTGTTTGTCTGTGTGTCTGTTTGTCTGAATGTTTGAACGCGCTAATCTCAGAAACGGCTTAACTGATTTGAATGCGGTTTTCACTAATGCGTTGCGGTACATTCAACTTAACATTTAGTGTTTGTTTCATTTCAAAAGGTTGATAAATAAAAAAGTTATTTCGATCTAAAGAATCATGCATAAGCCCAAGTTAAGCAACCCCAGTCGCGGTTCTAACTAGGATGGGTGACCAATTGGCACAAAATATATCAAGCGACAGATATGACAGGCAGACATACATTACGCCTATATTCCCGAAGGGGTAGGCAGAGGTGCTTTACACATCAACACTGTGCCAGTACATTTGTTGGTCCCACGTAATAGAGGGCAAGCGGATTGCTGATAGGGCACTTTAGAAGATCCATAACTACTATATAATTTAAATCAAAATTACCGCAGTCAGGACAGGTGTTACATACCACTAATTTATCTTGAGTCTGAGTAGCTCAGTAATAAATAACTCTGTTTGCAGATTTGATTTCCACTATTTGCTGTTTTATAACACGTGTGTATACATAATACATATACATACTTATAAAAATATAAAAAAAGGGGAAATGTTTGTCAGAAAGCACAAAAGATTCCGTGCTAAAGGGGCAAAATAATCTGTTTTTTAGTATTTGTCACCTTTAAAGTCAGTCTCCGTAATATTATTTACTATACTAAATTAAATAAAGAGAGAGTTGAAATAATAGTGATATGTAAGGTTGCTGCCTGTAACTGTATAAGTATTATTGCATTAGATAGTAAGTGAGAATGCCTCGAAGAAAATCGAACCTCAGCCAATGCAGCAGAAATGATAAAAGGTTAAGATAATTTCGATCTCAGGAATCTGAAGAGGATCATGAAGCAAGACTTACTGCATCTCAGGAACGACAGGTTTAGGTTACGTTCTTCAGAAACGTCACTTCAGCGAGAATCACGACGGAGTTCACAGCGTTCTCAATTGATGGCCTATCGAAATCGAGAGAGCAGTGAACAGCGTGAGGAACGTTTATCCGCCGACCGTGAGGCTCACACCCTGTCACGTGAATCTGAGACCTTCTTCGACAGGGAATCTCGCTTGAGTTCTCAAAGAGTGCTGTCGGCACGAAGTCGGTCTCAGGAAACCAATGAACAACGCGAAGCACGTTTGACTGCTGATCGCGAGGCGCATGCAATGTCGCGTGAATCTGAGACCTTCACCGACAGGGAGTCTCGCTTGAGTTCAAAAAGAGTACTGTCGGCAATAACTCGGTCTCAACAAACTAGTGATCAACGCATTCGAATCAGTTAAGCCGTTGCTTAGATTAGCGAGTTCAAACATTCAGACAAAATAAAAATCCTTTGGAAAAAATTCTAAATGGGACAGCAAATTACAATGATTGTTAAATATAATTACTATTATTACACACTATTAGGTACCCCAATGTATGTACTGATACAGACGCTGGCTGTGTCCAAACACCGTTAATCAATACATACCTGTAATAAAATTGTAAGTGGTCGACGTCTGTACATCGAAGATATAATAGAGAAACTGTTGTAAGGGGGCTTTATAAACGCAATAGAACCCAAAACAATGGTTTTTAGAATTTTTGTCTGTTTGTCTGAATGTTTGAGTGTTCTGAGCCGTTTCTGAGATTAGCGTGTGCTAATCTCAGAAACGGCTTAACCGATTTGAATGCGGTTTTTAGTAATTCGTTGTGGTTTACTCAATTTAACATTTAGTTTTATTTCAATCGGTTCATAAATAAAGAAGGTTATGTCGATCTAAAGTAACACGCAGGCAGGCTGCGGGCAAAAGCAATGAATAATAAATCAGTAACTGGTGATCAAGAAAACTATAACACGCAGGCGGAGCTGCAGGCAACAGCTAGTAATAAATAAATATGTTAGGACAATTCACACAACGCCATCTAGTCTCAAACTAAGCAGAGCTTGTAATATGAGTAATAAGTACTAGCACAGATATAAGAATACTATACTGGTACTAGATAAACTGATATAAATACTAAAATACTTTTTTTTTGTTGACACATACATATTATACATAGGAAACATTTAGACTTCGGTACAAACGTATCTGTCTCCACACAAAGTTTGTACCGACCGGGAATCGAACCCGCCGACCACGCCACCGAAGAAGGCAATGTTCTCAACTACTGTTCGCGTCTGAGACAAACATGCCTGAGAGGGTTCCGTATTATTTTTGGTACGGTTTGGGCCCGTGGATGTGTGAGTGGGTTAATAGACAAAGCGTGCGGCTTCATCAATGATTTTAAATACAATGGATTTCGGATCATCGCTCAAAAGTGTCCGAACTAAAAGAGAAACAAAACGCTAAAAGAGAAACAATCGCGCGCCAGTCTTGATTTTGACAACTGAACGACAACACGTTGCACAATGCCGTACTGTATTGTAAAAACGTGTAAAAACTACGAAAAAAAAGCAAATTGAAGACGGTGTATCATATTTTCAGTAAATAAGCTTTTGTTTTATTATTTGCAATTTATTATTTCACTTAAAATACAGTATTTCGTCGATAATAAATTAAAAGACAAAAGTAAATATTGCAATCCAGTCCAATACCGAAGTACCTATCTGTCTCTTTCGAACTCATCCCAAGCTCAGTAAAAAGAAAGAGACCATTTCATTTTCACTGAATAATGTACTAACAAAATGACCATTCAGATTTATTCGGATTACCGATAGCGATAAAACTATTTGGAACAAAGATTATAGTGGAGACGCCTTGGCTCTTTATGATTTTTTTTTCGTTATATGAACCAACATCTATTTCAGTTTTCCTCGGAATCCAGTACACTGTGCACAATGGAAAAATATTATTGCCCTAGCACGGCGAGAAGAATATTTTGATCCAAAAAATAACAATCTTGTTTGTTCGGCTCATTTTATGGACATAACAAAAAGAGGTCCGATCTTTATGAAACTTGTACAAGAATCCCTTGATTGAATGGAGGAGATAAGCCCAAAAATGTTTTTAATTTACACAGGGTATCATTGTTTTGTCATAAATATAATTACACATGTCATTTTATTTCGTGTATGTACTGTTATTTTCTTTTTATTTGGATTCTCGGTAATGTATTCCCACGGGAATCAGGGCCGAGATAACTATATCTCGCGGGCGGAGTCACGGTGATCAGCTAGTAGCCAATAATTTCGTATCCCAAAAATTAACCATAAGATAAAAATAAATTAATGATGCGCAGTTTTAGCAACTAATTCAGTCACTTGAAACACGGCTATCTTGTAGTAGACGTAGCGACATAGCGTTATGAAAATAGTAATGAAAGCGGAAGAACTTTGACACCCGCAAGAAGTTTGGCATTTATAATATTATAATTAGTTAAATTCATTAATTCCCTTTTTGTTATTCATACACTACAGTTACTTATTATGAAACTGACTCGAAAACAAAATCTTTGTCAGTCGTTAATTAGTTTTTCAGCTTATTTCGTCTAACATAAACAAGTAATTACAATTTATAAGATTATGGAATTTATTGTAGTCTTACATTAATTATTACGCCTACGTAGGTACATATCATGGAATCCTTAAAAGACTTTAACAAAATAAACCTACTCCATTGTTTCTATGTTCACGTAGTTCAAGTATAAGCTGCATAAGGTGAATTAGTCAGGCGGACAGATAGAAGCTACGTAATGCGATAAATTAGTGCAAACAAAAGTGAACACTATTCCGTTGAATCAAGGTTTAAATTTTAATATGAAATTTGTTTATATCTATGTATGCCTATGTATAATGTATAGGTCGACTCGGGACATTATTTTCTTGCGATTTGTTCTAGATCCTATGTCCGTTGTATTATAAGGTCTTTGGGCTTCATCTATAATTTTGTATCCTCTACGTCGTAGATAGCACGGCTACGGCGTAGCCCTGCGTAGAAGTAAAGGCCTGGGCAAACCAAAAGCAGTTGCAGCGCGGTAGCAGTGCGGTAGCAGTGCGTCTACGTTAGTAAATAATGTAGTTATATGAGGGATGACACACTGAACAAACGCGGGCCCGCTGAACGATACCTGCTCCGCCACTGCGCCGCGTACGCACTGCTTTTCGATAAAACATTTGGACGGGAGCAGCGCAGACGCGGGGCGGTGGCAGCGCAGGCGCAGTTAGCACACGTTGTATTACTACTTCCGCCATTTTGAGTGGTCACACTAGAGCAGTTGAGCGGGACAGACGCAGCGCAGTTACAAGCGGTTGTAATTCAATACAAGCGATCGATACGACACACATAACGCGGTTATAAAGCAGGACCGCCTTCAAACTGCTTTCTGACTGCTCATGTTTCTGGTGTGACATCAACCGCGACGCAACTGACCTGCCCCGCTCAGGCGCTGCGCCTGTCCTGCTTTTGGTTTGCCCAGGCATTAATCGTGCAGACAGCTCTACGAAACCAAGTATGCTAGTTTTTTTTTTTTTTTTAATGACTAAATTTGAGTGCGTTTGACCACAATCTTACCTGAATGTTAAGTAACGATGCGGTCTAAGATGAAGCACGCAAACTCAAATAATGCCTATTTACTCTTGCCTTGAAAATCCCAAGATTATTCAATTCAATTCAATTCAATACACTTTATTGTACACAACATGTAGAACATACAAAAAGGATATTTCACTTCAAGGAGAGTACAAATGGCGGCCTTATCGCTAAAAGCGATCTCTTCCAGACAACCTTTGGATGGATAGCGAGTTTAAGAAATTAAAAGGGGTAGTGTACAACTATCACTCTAAGGAGAGAGAAGAATAAAGCTTAGTAAAGAAAGAAATAAAGATAAGACTAAATAGTATCAGAAAATAAACTAATATAGTTAATGTTTATTAATAATGAATCAAAAAGAAGATAATAAAAGTGCTGATACAATTATACATACATACAGACCATACACATAATTTATATAAGTAAAAATACACAGACATACCATACATAACATACATAAACGTATTTATAGACTACATATAAGTTGTAGATAGGTAGTAATCTTTTAACTTAGTTTTGAAAGACGATATAGACTGTGCACACCTGACCTGAAGCGGCAAAGCATTCCACAGGCGAACCGCCTGAACCGCGAAGGATTTGTCCGTGAAATTAGACGAGTGTGCTGGCACTTCCAGCGTCAAATTTGCCTACGACCTTAGAGACTTTGAATGTGTGTCATGTAGAAACCGGAACCGTTCTTTGAGATATTGGGGAGTACGAGGGTTAAACAGTATATTGTATAGTAATGTAAGAATATGAGTATTACGGCGAAGGCGAATTGGGAGCCACTTGAGCGATTTACGGAATTCAGACACGTGATCATATTTGCGTAGGCGAAATATGAATCTAATACAGACATTTTGAAGGCGCTCAAGCTTATCAAGCTGCTTCTCCGTGGGATCAAGATAGCTGACGTCCGCATAGTCAAGGAGTGGGAGTAAGAGACACTGCGCGAGCGTAACCTTAGTAGCCGTTGGAAGGAGATTTCGTAGTCTGCGCAATGCACCATTCGAAGCAAAGATCTTACGTCCAACCTCTTGCACTTGCTGATTTCATGATAAAGTGCTATCCAAATAAATGCCCAAGTTCTTAACGCAGTTTGTAATTTCGAGAGGAGCTCCGTTAAAAATTATTTGGGGTAACTGTGTTAGATCAACACGATCCATCATCCTAGGACTGCCGACAAGAATAACTTGAGTCTTCTTCTAAATCTTCTAAATCTTGAGTTCCCTTGAAGCCCATGTCTAATGCTCCAGTCACAGATTCTCTCCAGATCCGTGTTGATTATAGAGAATGCTTCATACAATTCATCTAGTGGCGCCTGTGAGTAAATTTGAAGATCATCTGCATAAAGGTGGTAGGATGAAACTAATTGTTTGGAGATCGAATTTATAAAAATCGTGAAGAGTAGAGGAGATAGAACGCAACCCTGCGGCACACCGACGGTAACATCACTCCAGGTGGAGATAGTATCCTCCATGCGTGTGCGTTACCGGCGGCCGTACAGGTAACTGCGAAACCAGGCAATCACTGTTGGAGATATGTTAATTGAGCGTAAAATGCCAAGTAGAATTTCAAAATCCACGGAATTAAAAGCATTAATAAAATCCAGTAGAGCCAGTAATGTGAGTTTCCCTTGGTCCATACCTAATCTTATGTCCTCAGTGACATTAACTAATGCTGTAACGGTACTGTGGCCGGGACGGAAACCTGACTGGAAGGGGTTGAGTAGGGAGTTTCGACAGAGGAAGGAATTGAGCTGAGTGTGGACTAGCCGCTCTAGAAGTTTGGAGAAAAAAGGTAGGATAGAAATAGGGCGATAGTGAGAGTAAGTAGTAGGATTGCGAATTTTGGGATGTGGGATCACTTGAGCTTCCTTCCAAAGTGCAGGAAAGGAGCCGCTGGAAATGGAGAAGTTTAGAATATGAGTGATAATAGGTAGAATTTGGTTCAGAATAGGTATGATCATATTCCGGCTGACATCTAGTGCTGTCGCTACCGACAGCACTAGATGTTATAGACATTATACTCTTCTTAACATCACAAGCAGTGAATTGATCGAAAACAAAAGGTGCGTAATCAGGAGCTGGAAGTGTTGAAAGATAGTTCAGTGTGTTAACCTTGGTGGTCCCTGTAAAATTGGAGGAAGAAGTGGAATGCAAATTAAGTGCTTCAAGGTCGACAGTTTTAGGAGACAATTCTTCTTTTGACTTCCCAACTCCTAAGGTTCTCAGGAATTTCCATACTTTTGGCGGGTCGCCGTTTTCAATTGAGGAATGTATATGCTGGCGTTGTGCATTCCTACACACCTTATTACAGTGATTTCGTATAGTCACATACTTGTTCAAATTTTCAGCAGTTGGTCGAAACTTGTACCTACACTTCGCAGTAGCTTTCTTAGCCATGATATCCCTGATGTTCTCGGTAATCCAAGGAGCCGGCGAATGCTTAATTTTTATTGGGCGTATAGGTGCATGAGTGTCAAAAAGGTGTATCAGTTTTGAGGTAAACAAATCAACTTTAGCATCGACAGTATCAGAAGTGAGCAATGGGCCCCAATCAATACCATCAGCATCTTCACGCAGACCATCGAGATCCATACCGCCAAAGTTACGCTGCAACAGTATTTTAGGCTTACCCTTAGGAGGACGAAGTTTGTAGGACAGGAATATTAGGTCGTGGTGGGAAAAAGCATCAGCATTGCATTGTCCATGCCTAGCGACATGATGCAATGACGACACAAGGATGAGGTCTAGGAGAGAGGGAGTGCGACCGGGAACATGACAGGTGGTATTTAAAGGAAGTATGGAAAGGTTGCAGGATTGCGTAATGCGGCGGAATGAATGAGTACGGTGATCGTTTTTCACTTTGCAGGTGTTGAAGTCTCATAATATGACTATGTGGTTGTAAGAGGGGGTTAGATTTTCTATTATGCGTTCGAAGGAAGCAAAGAAATTAATATTCGACGAAGCACAGTAGTACACAGCGAGTAGAATTTTGGTGTGAAATAGCTCTACTTCCAAGCACAGATGCTCACCGGCATTCGGAGGAGGTGGCTGTGCCGACATATCAATTATTCGGAAAGAAATATTAGTACGCAAGTAGATAGCAACACCACCACCTCTTCCGTCGCCACGATCATGTCTTATCAGTTTGAAACCCGGAAGGGAGACAGAGGAGGATGTATGAAAAGACCTAAGCCATGTCTCAGATACGAGAATTGCGTGGATATTCCTACTGTCAAAGCTAGTCAGCATATCAGAGAAATGAGCCGGAATACTCTGGGCATTGATATGGACTACATTAAAATTTCTAGGTACATCGGCAAACTGCGTGTTCAATGTATCACTCAAAGACGGGGACGCGTCGTTGAGTGAGGGGATGCTGGCATAACTGCTACCTAGGCTAGAGGCCTAGTGGAAGCTGTCACTGTCATCTTCAGTATCAGTCATAAAAATCGAATTATCTGTAAAATAAATAAATATTTGAAATAAAAAATAGTAGATTATATAGTAATAAAATTCAGATAGTTCAAATCACTATCCACCCGCCAGTTGAGTGTCATATTCTGTTATAAAAATACTACAGGCCCAGCTTAATACAAAATATACAAATAAAATACAGCACCGTTTCATACACCATAGTTCACCATACACCGTTTCAATCCTTAGTAATAAACCCGAACACAGTACTATAGGCGTCATGACCGTGAAACGAAATGCTTATGTCAGATGCCTGTGTCACCTGACACAATTGACGCGTATACCTCCGCCTCATAAACGTCAAATTGAACAAATCATAACAAATGGAAAGATCAAAGTTATACCATTATTGACAGATTGTTGTTGATTGTTCTTACATTTCACATTGAATGATTCGGGATGTGTCCGGATCTGAGTGTAAATAAGTAAATAATCAATCAATTGAATTAGGTGTCATTTGAACATATTTTAAAAGAAATAGAGGGTGAAAGTGTAAACAGTGCAAATAATACAATTTGCGGACACTGTAGTGGTATTATGATACACAAAATTTCCTTTTTTGCTCGTCTGGATCTTTTGACTGGACTTCTTGTTGGACTTGGAACCTCGCTAGACATCTTTGGCTGCTCACTATACTCTTCAATGTTTTTTAGCTCACGCAAAAATGTGACACGATGTCGTTTGCCCTTGGAGTCAGCAACGTATACAAAGCCCTCTCTCGTCCAGCACTTAGTTACCCCAAAGCTCAGACGTGCCTCTAAAAATACTTCGTGACGTGTCTTTGTGAGGAACTCCGATACCGTGACACCAGAGCCTTTCAATTTCGTCTTAGCGAACCATACATTATCCCTCACAGAGACGTCAACAAATTTAACCAGGATAGGTCGGGGCTTATGGTTAGTAGATTGCCCCATTCGGTGGCAACGTCTGATGTCGGAGGCAGAGAAGGTAGCCACTTTGAGTTGGGTCTTGACTAGGTTGGTAACCGTTATCATTGTGTCTTCTGTGTCTGAATAAAATAAAATAAAATAAAATAACGTTTATTATCTTTGAAATTTTCAGAAAATTATTTAGATTCGTCAGAAGTTGGTGTGACTCTACCGAGGGTTCCAAAATGCAACGAGACTGAGAAGAGCCCTCAAGAAACTCAGCTCGGCTTTTTTCAAAATATTTCATCTTAAATCTAATACAGAGTTATTTAGAAAGGAGCAATTCGTTACGTTGTTACAACCAGGCCGCCTTGTCATCTAAGAAATCATTAATACTATAATAAGCTTTATGGCACAATTTACTTTTTATTAGTTTTTTAAATTTATTGACAGATAAATTTGCTATTTCGGTTGGCAATGTATTGTACATTCGAATAAAGTTCCCCGCAAAAGAATTACTCACTTTATGAAGCCTAAATTTAGGAACAGCCAGTTTATCCTTATTTCTTAAGTTTAGATTATGATTATCACTATTTTTCACAAATCTACTTTTGTTCTTGTGGGTATACAATAAAATTTCATAAATATACTGTGAATACACTGTAAGGATGTTAATATGCTTAAACTTATCTCTTAATGACTCCCGAGACCCCATTCCATAGATAGTCCGGATAGCCCTCTTCGGCAACACAAAGATGCATTCAATATCGGCAGCGTTACCCCACAGTAGTATGCCATATGTCATGATACTGTGGAAGTAGCTGAAGTAGACAAGACGCGCCGTTTTAATGTCTGTAAGTTGTCGGATCTTTTTGACAGCATAGGCTGCTGAACTAAGCCTGGCCGAAATTTTCCCGATATGAGGCCCCCATTGCAATTTGGAGTCTAACGTTATGCCCAGAAAGACAGTGTCATCGACCAATTCTATTATATCATCCCTAACCTTAACACTGGTTTTAACAAGTCTTACATTAGGTAAGGTGAATCTTACACATTTAGTTTTATTTTCATTTAATAATAAATTATTAGCACAAAACCAGTGGACTATCCTAGAGAGGGCAATGTTTACATCGTCAAGTTCGCGCTGTCCACGTTTAACTTTAAATATTAAAGAAGTGTCATCAGCAAACAAAACTACCTCGTGGTCGTCTCTTATGAGGTGAGGGAGATCATTAATATATACTAGAAAAAGAAAAGGTCCCAAAATTGAACCCTGCGGTACCCCCATTGCTACAGGAGAACCAGGTGACTGTTTACCATTGATCACTACTTTCTGGACCCTATCACTTAAGTAAGAATTGACGAAATTCAAGGCCGTCCCCCGGATTCCGTAATGATCAAGTTTCTTAATTAAAGTCTGGTGCTGAACGCAATCGAAGGCCTTAGATAAGTCACAGAATACTCCATAAGCATCATATGACTCATCCCAGGCCCTGTATATACACTCTAATAATTTAATTCCGGCATCAGTGGTGGACCGACCACGAGTGAAACCGAATTGTTTTGTATGTAATAGTTTATTAACGTTAAAGTGATTTTGCATTGGATTAAGCATAATTTTTTCAAAAATTTTACTAAATGTAGGTAGTACAGAAATGGGACGGAAATTGGAAGGATCTGAAGTACAACCCGATTTAAACAGGGGAATTAATTTACTAGATTTCATTAAATCAGGGAACACACCACTATCAACACAATTATTAAATATTATTACTAGTTCAGGAGCAACCATTTCAATAAAAGAATTTACTAAATACACAGAGATGCCCCAGAGGTCAGCTGTTTTCTTGATATTTAAAGATTTAAAAGTTTTTAAGATAGTGTTTATGTTAACTTTACTGAATTTAAATATAACGTTACAACAAGGAACGTTTGCTTTTAACAAAGATTCTGCAATGGGGGTTGAAGAGCCTAGGGTTTTTGTCAAATCTACAGGAATTCGGGCGAAAAAATTTTCAAATTCGTTAGCGACCTCGAAGTCTGATGTAGTTATTTTACCATTTATATTAAGTTTAAAATGATTATCATTTAATTTTTGTTGACCTCTTTCCGCGTTTATAATTTTCCAAGTAGATTTAACTTTGTCTGCACTATTGAGAATTTTATCACTTATATATTTTGATTTAGCTGCTAAACAATCTGCTTTAAACTTTTTTGAATAAGTTTTAACATAATCTAGAAATTCAACTGATCTATTAAGCTGTCTTTCTGAGTATAGTTCATAAAGCTTTTGTCTACTTTTGTGTATACCCTCAGTGGCCCATTCACTGAAAGTAGGACTATCACTAATCATGACCTCCTTAGACTTGAATATGGAGTTGAACTCGTTGTAAAAAGAATCAAAAAATAATTTATACATTACATTTGGATCTAAGCCAGTGTCTAAGAATGGAATTTTATTGCAAAGTCCAACCCTCATACGTTCCAAGCGGTCACCAGTTATTGGTCTACATAATATTTTACGTTTTATAACTTTTTCTTTAGTGATTTTAAAAGATGCTATTTGCCCACAATGGTCTGAATCTAGCTTTTTTATAATACTTTTACTTTCTGGCAACATATCGCTGTATATATTATCCAGGCAAGTGGCTATTGTATTACAATATCTAGTAGGCTCCAAAAATAAGTTTGTAAGATTGTGTGATTTAAATAAATTTAAAATATTATAACTCATAGGCGTATTAACAAGTAAATCGACATTAAAATCACCACATACTATTAGGTACTTATTAGTTTTTCCAAGTTTACATAGAACTTTGTCAATAAGTTCCTCAAATTCGCAAAAGGGTGAGGTTCCAGGTTTATACACGCATACTACTATGAATTGCTCCATTTCCACGCACGACAGTTCGACTTTACACTCTAGAGAAAGAGACAATATCTTTCCGTTCTTTAAATTTAAGTTGTTTATTTAATAAAATCAAAGATCCCCCCCGTACTGTGGTCACCCTGCAGAATGCACTACCAACCCGGTGATTACTGAAATTGAACATGAGCTCATACGGCTTACGCATATGTTCTGTAATACAAAAAATATCAATATTATCTGAATTCATTAACAGTTCCAACTCTAACTCTTTGCCATGTGTTAAACAACCAATATTTTGATGCCCTATGTTGATATAATTTACATTTTTTGATTTGGTTTGATTTGGAGGGCATTTTTTAACATAATTAATATTTGTAACTAAATTTAATTCAATTAATTGACTATGTCTGCTAAAGGGTAATATTGCCTCTGTTGTCGTAGAACTTAATTTAAATTACTTGGAACAGATTCCAAAGTCTTAACACTAAATCTACATTGCTCAATAAAAGCAGTTTTGTCAGCCAAGTTCTTGGCTGAAGTGTAAAAATAATTGAATAGCAAACTTGCTATTTGTCTCTTATAATGCTTTGGTAGAAAATACCTACCTTTGTTTACATAAACAATATGTTTGTTATTGTTAAAGTTACTGTCAGAAGTTGACAAATTGTATTTATATACAGTTCTCTTAAAAACAGAATTAAAGTCAATTACATGGAATTTATTATTATATTGGCTAGTTAAATTGAGTTGTAAATTTATCTTATATCTAAGAGAATTTTCCACGTCTGGCACACCTTTTATGTATGGTAATGTAAACATTACTACATGTTCAACATTTAAGTTTTGCATTTTGTCAAAGTATAGGGATAGTTCATTTTTGTTAATTTTACCCCTGTTTGAGCAGAAAATAATTATTTTACTGTTTGAGTCAAAGTTATATTCTAATATCTTTTGCATAATTTCATTTAAAGATGCACCTGGATAACAGTTATTAATAATTGAATAACAATTTGAATTAAATTGTTGTATCAGAAAAGAACTAAAATCAGTTCCAATATCATCACTAAATAAAACTAGTTTAGTATATCCAGTATGACTATTACTTTTTACACTGTCACACAATTCATACACTAATGAAGTGTCTGTGTCTGTGTCTGCTTCCGCCACACCATGAAACAGGAGAATCTTACGGCGACCACGCATGACAACATTATCAAGTTGATGTGCCAGCTTTTCAAGTTGACACTGCAGCAGCCTAAGTGATTCCAACATCATAGTTTTGAACGCCATGAAGTCAGCAGCAACAATGGATATGTCAGCGGTGGTCGATGGATTGCTAGTGGCCTGTTGTAGCTTGGTCTCAAACCTTGCAAGACCCTCGTGGAGCATTGATGTTAAGCTTGACATCGTCTCTTGCATGAGTTCCATTGTAATGTCAATGCAACCAGTAAACTTTGGTACGTTATTTATTAATACAAACACTCTCACTGGTAGGTGGTAGACTTTATTTGTCAGTAATGTACATTAAATGAGTAATATACAATTATCTTTATTTTAATTATTCATTTTAACTAGAGCGTAAAAAAAGGCGACTATTTTCGACAACTACCCACGAACTTTTTTTTGTATATGTATCGGGGAACAATGACGCTGGAAGGGAATTCCATTCCTTAGCGGTTCGCATGATGAAAGAAGAAGCGAATCGAGAGGTACGAAGAGGTGGAATATCGACTACATACGGATGGAATCTCAGACCACGCCTTGATGTCCGATGATGGAATGGTGCCGGTGGAATTAATTCATGCAATTCCTGCGCACACATGTAACCTGTAGAAGACACACACACTCGCAACCAGACGGCGATGGTCGAGGCTCTGAAGTAGGTTGCTTGTGAGCGCCTCATCGCTTATAAGTTTTCTGGCTCGTCTGTCAATAGCTTCCAGGGCCTCAAGCTGGTAGCGGGTGGATCCATCCCAAAGGTGCGAGCAGTACTCCATGCAGGAGCGTACCTGTGCTGAGTAAAGACTAAGTAGTTGACTCGAAGTTAAATATTTACGCACCTTAGAGAGGATGCCTAGTTTTTTCGAAGCTGTTTTAGGTCTGGAGCTACATAGAAATGTAGCTTCCAAAGTTCAGGTTGGATGATAAGTCCACACCAAGGAGCTGAAGATGCTGAGTTACAGGTACATCCCGGAAAGTAGGAGCCTTGGTGAACGGGCTCTTTTTAGCGGAGAAAAGACGTGCCTGGGTTTTCGTAGTGTTGAATGTGACAAGGTTAGCATCGCCCCAGTCAGACACTGTCTGAAGGGTTAAGTTAGTGCGTTCAACCATTGCCACTCTACGATCGTCGATTTCCGGTTTTTTGGCCTTTGCGCTGGAGAAATATCTCTCTGCAACCGTGCTATCGTCCGCATACCCAAACATACCGGGTCTGAGCAGGTCGTTTAAATGTAGCAGGAATAACGTTGCCGAGAGAACAGATCCCGGAGGTACCCCAGCGTTAATTGCTAATAGATCAGACGAGCAGCCGTCAACAACCACTCGAATAGATCGTTCCCTCAGGAAATCTGAAATCCAAGCACAAAGATTAGCCGGAACTCCGTAAGCAGGAAGCTTGGTTATAAGGGCTTCGTGCCAGACCCTGTCGAAAGCCTTTGAAATGTCAAGTGACACAGCAAGTGCCTCACCATATCTTTCAAGAGCCTCACCCCAGATGTGCGTGGCATACACTAGAAGATCTCCAGTAGAGCGGCGTTGGCGAAACCCGTATTGCCGATCACTTAGGAGGTCATTATATTCGAGGTATGCCAGTAAACGTTTGTTTATTACACGCTCCATCACCTTGCAGAGAATGGAGGTGATTGCAATTGGGCGGTAGTTGACAGGGTCTGCACGACTACCCTTTTTCGGTACTGGCTGTACGTTAGCTACCTTCCAAGCTTTCGGAACTTTACCAGCCCGAAAAGACATACGGAACAGTCGTGTCAAGACAGGAGACAACTCGGCTGCGCAGTTCCTCAGAACAATGGCTGGAAAACCGTCGGGACCACTGGCTTTATTCACATTTAGAGTGCGTAGTATTTTGAGAACCTCCTTTTGATGAATGCGGATTTCTGGCATTTTGCAATCACTAGGAGGTAGCCTAGGTGGTGTTTTAGTACCAGCATCTAGCCGTGTATTTTCAGCAAACAGAGAGGCAAACAGATTAGCCTTTCCCACAGCTGTGTGTGCCAGTGTTCCATCAGGTTTCTGCAAAGGAGGGAGTGAGGATCGACAAAAGTTCGCCTCAACACATTTGGCTAGAGACCAGAACTCCTTACTCCCAGATGGGTAAGACGAGAGTCTGGCCCCCACGCGGCCAACGTGATTGAAGCGCGAGTCAAGGAACCCCAAACCCCTCACATCAGCTTCGTCAGCAAGGCTAAAGAAGCAACATAGCCACAAACAGACGCCATAGCACATATTGCAAATTAGACATTTCCTTTGTATAAAAACGCAGTAGCTAATTAAGTTAATCAATAATTGTTTTTGTTTAGTAATAAGCTGTAACTCTGTCCATTTTCAAATAAATATATTTTATATTATTTTATATATTTTTATATATTTTTTTGTTCCATGTATTAACCAGTAGACTAGGGGGTGAAGCCGCTAGTCTCGTAGGAGAACGGGACTCCATAGAAACCTGGGCACAACTAAAAACTATTTTATGTGAGCATTTTGGAGATCCGCGTACAGAGGAGTGTCTAGCATTAGAACTAGAAAGTTGTAAGATTAGCAGGAATGAAAGTTACTTAGATTTTTGCCACAGATTACAGCATCTGAGAAGTGTTTTATTCGCTAAAATCGCGGAGACTGGCCTTGACGATGGTTCACGTAGGGCAAAGCAAAGTATTTATTCTAATAGATCACTTCATATATTCTTGTACAGTTTACCATCATTTTTAGTTAGAAAGGTTCGTATGCGCGACGTATCCACATTGGAGGATGCCTTAAGGGTAGTCCTGGAGGAACAAAACTTCCAAACCGTGTACGAATCAAAGAACCAAGACTATCGTAACACTAATAGAACATCTAAGCCTACTCCAAGTTATAGGTGAACCGCAAAGAAATATAGTACCAGTAAAATTAAACAATAGACCAACTAGAGTAGCAATAAAAAACGTTAAACGTCCCCCACAGGTCGTGCCTAGTACTCCTACTACTAGCACCATCAGTGATCAACCTGGACCTACAAAACCTCAACAAGAACCCGGGGATAGCATCTCTGAAATTGGGAGTAGCAGTGAAGAAGAGTAATACTTGGACGATTTTTAAGT
Source organism: Nudaria mundana (assembly GCA_963556515.1). Classification (NCBI taxonomy): domain Eukaryota; kingdom Metazoa; phylum Arthropoda; class Insecta; order Lepidoptera; family Erebidae; genus Nudaria; species Nudaria mundana. The sequence goes on along the minus strand of OY748297.1, from coordinate 17,872,266 downwards.
CTGTAGATTTAACTTCAATAGGATTACAGATAGATAGTAATATTCAAGATTTTGAAAACTTAAAGCAAATAATTAGGAAAAATCAATTAGATAAGTAATTATTAGGGATAGAAAAACAGGTAGATAATTTAATTAAAATTATTCGGGATAGATTAAGTCAAATAATACCCATTAGTTTTAGAGTTAAGAGATCCTTATTTAGTCCTTTAGGAACCTTAGTTAAAGCCATATCCGGCAACTTAGATGAAGAAGATGCAATCAGATATAATAAGGAAATAGCCAGCTTAAAAAGTAGGGAACATATTGTCGAACGCAAAGTGTCATCATTTCAAAAAGCATTCGATAAACTAGTTAACGATTCGGAAATAATTAATTTAAATATTAAAGACTTAGGGTTGAAAACCACAGAGATTAAAACACTTGCTCAAAACGAGACAAAATTCAATAATTTATTAACCATGATGAACTCCATGTACCAAGTACTGAGTAACTTTCGTACTTGTTATGAAAACATACAAGAAATTGAAACATCAATTGCATTTAGTAAATTACATGTTTTACACCAATCCATTATTAACACTACAGAACTATATAATACTTTATTAGTTATAAATACACATGCAAAAACTATATATCCAGTTACTCACGATAATCTGATAAAATTAGAACACAACATTGTTGTAAAATCTTATATAGATGGTAATCAAAAGTTAGTTTTCGTTTTAGAAGTTCCCTTAATAGATACCGAAACATATAATTACTATAAGGTAATCCCTATTCCAATCCACAATATCACACATACCTTCACCATAATTCCTAAATACCCTTACCTATTGGTGAATCGATTGAAGTACATTCCAGTAGCAACTCCCTGCGAAAAGATCGAGAACAACAAATTTCTATGTACAGAAAACAATTTGGTACAATACCCCACGAAAACGTGACATAATGCTCATGAAAAGTAACTATACCCAATGCCTGCAGAACCACATAAAAATAGAAGCTACATAAATACAGAAGATATCAGACTACGACTGGATGATCTACTCCGAAGATAGTACTATCGTAAGCGAAAACTGCAACAATGAGATGCGAAAATACAGCATCCATGGAAAATATATAGTAACACCCACACGTTCCTGTGAAACCTACATTGGAGAAATACTGGTGAACGCTGCCACCAACGTAACCGATATGAAGCCGCAAATATCCACCATACAAATACCAGAGCTGAGCAGCAACTTCGAAGTTCGTACCAAGAAACTAGATTTACGAAACGTAGACTTCAGTGACGTGAAAGAAGTTTTACAAAGTGTTAAAGCCAGTGATAGTGACTATCCAATGATAGAAGACCAAATAATTTCATACAATACAAGCATTTGGACTGTCTGCCTGTATATAATACTAATCCTTATCATAACCACCGTTGTAATTATGAAATGCCGAAATTCCCTGAAGCCGAAGTTTTCACCTTCAGTGAATTTCTCACTTGGGGAGGGAGGAGTCAAGGAACCCCAAACCCCTCACATCAGCTTCGTCAGCAAGGCTAAAGAAGCAACATAGCCACAAACAGACGTCATAGCACATATTGCAAATTAGACATTTCCTTTGTATAAAAACGCAGTAGCTAATTAAGTTAATCAATAATTGTTTTTGTTTAGTAATAAGCTGTAACTCTGTCCAAATAAATATATTTTTTTATTAAAATCCGTGTTTGAGATCTTAAATCGCGCCTTCATCAGGACCCTTTTGCAGGACTTGGCTACCTTGTTAAAGGCTTTCTTTCAGTTCTTTTTATGCGTGTCCGGAGATTTGCGATTTCTGGCATCAACCCAAGCTTCCTGGTCCCAAGTTCCATACATTTTGCCCATCCTCCTTTTAATATTGTGGCATTAAATACTTACAACCCTAATTTTTCACCCTTCTATCACCAACCCCTATTTTAATAGTCCCTATTTCCCTTGGTCAACACAGTTCTTATGAAAAAAAATGCGTTACGAAATTCGCTGGTACAGCTAGTACCTATATTCCCATAAGGGTATGTAGAAGTACATTATACACCTATATTTTACCAGTAATTTCCTAGGTCCCAAGTTATAGAGGGTAAGCTTAATGGCGTTTAAGCCAAGAAAACAATGTCTTTGAGGAATGACCCGGATTATATCGGTTATAGATAGTTAAAAGGAGGTCTACGGACAATAACAAATACTCGCCAGGACAAATTTCACATGCCACTATGCAGTCCGAATGTTGTGCATAATTTTTTTTTTTTTTTTAATGCCTCTCTAACCTCCGTTGCTGGGCGTCCGTGGTTACAAGCAGAACGTATTTCCAGTGGCGCCCGGCGGTATGTATGCACTTGTTGTTAATTCACCTAAATGGCTAGCAAGTTTTAAAAATATGCAACCATAGAATCAAGACTTTTTACCCAGCTGAAGAAAGGTATACTACGCCTACAACATTTCTCCAGTTTTTTAATGTACCACGTACAACCAACCGTACGACCCAGCGTAGTATTATGTGGAATGAATTACCCCTCCCCCTCTCTTTGTGGGAGGTCCAGCAGTGGCCGTTAAAGTGGGCTGAGATAAAAACAAATGAAAAACAAAAAGTGTTGAATATCTCTTCAGGCTTATCTTGGTTATGAAAGAAAAAAGAATGAAAGAAATAATATTTTTTTATTATTGAATCACAACTTTACACAAAGAAAAATATAACTTATCTGTGGTCACGATGGCCACAGACGTAAAATTGACGTAAGTGACACGGTCTTGTCACAACACAGTGTGTTTTGGTTTGACACTTATGAGTGACGTATGTGTGGCAGGAAATACGTGGTAAGCACGTGCCGCGTTTTGGAGATTAAATTAAAACACATCGTATTGTATATTATTCTTTACTCATTCTATAAACTAAAACATTTCAATACATCGAGGTGTTACTTAACAAATGCCTAGCTTTAAATTTAAGCACAAATATTTAAACGATGACACATTTAATCGAAAATTGACGTTTATTCACCGCGCAAGCACCTATTCTCATACAATCTTACTTTTATACAGTATTAAATCATTTTTATTTATTAAACAACATAAATATATCAAAACGAATAAGTCACATATTAATAAAATTTAGGTGCAGTCATAAATACGATATTCTTAAAATATTTTTGTGATAAGAAAGCTATGTATTTGGTATTTTTTATATTTACAAAAGAGTATTTCAGGCTGGCCAGTTTGGAAAGTGAAGAGTTTAAAGCTCTATAAGAGTCACAAAATTTGGTTATTGAGTTTTTTTATTGCAATCTCTAAATGGCAGTTTGTTTTTAATAGCAAACTCATCACTATTATTTTGCTACTATAATTATAATACAATAAGTATTTTAATCTGTTATTCAAAATTATTTTCTTTTCCTCTAAATAAATAGCTTAGGTTACGAAGACTAATAAAGTATACTTTGAAATATTTATCTACAAAGTTCTACGGGACCAAGATCTAAGGGACTAGGTACCTACGAAGAAAATGGGACGGCAAATTGTAATTTGTCTTTTAAAATTGTGTATAACGCCATCTGTTAGTTAAGTTAGCAAACATTACAGTTTCAATTGGATGACTATATTTTAGTATTAAGAATTAGAACTAGATGTCACTGCGTTTCTAAAAAGTAGAAATAGAATACAGTGATCAGCTGCTGTAGTCGATTAAAAAATTAACCATTAATATCGCAGAAAACGTCGATCTTGTAACCAAATATTTTAAAGGTTTGTTATATTACATGTAATATTAGACACAGACAACACAAACATATTATAAGAATTTTTAGACATTTATTTATACACGATAAGATACATATTCACCATCCCCTACATAACAAAAACAACTACTAGACAGCTACTTCAACTACTGTTACACACAATAGACATAGAAGACGATAGACGGATGGAAATTCTGGGGCTTTAGCATTAAAATTACATACTTAAGAGTTCTACCTAAGAGTCTAGAACTATTCTATAGGGTAAATGTATTTGGCAATAGAGATCTTATCTATGTTCTAAGAATTCGAAGTACACTACTTGCTATACTTGGGCTACCTAATTTATTTGCGAGTCGTTTAACAAACTTTTTAATTACTGAATGGAGTCAGACGTTACCTGGCGAAAGTCCATGATAAAACAATGGAAAATATGATGTTGAGGAGGTTGAGCAGGCATTATCAAGACTGTCTCAAAGAGAACAGCTGTTCTCTTTGAGACAGTCTTGATAATGCCTCGTGAGTAGGTGAAACATAATTGTCGACGTTTACAATGTCTTCTATTTAGCGAAATCATTGCAATTATCTAAAAATTCAAACTTTTTAATTACTGAATGGAGTCAGGCGTTACCTGGCGAAAGTCCATGATAAAACAATGGAAAATATGATGTTGAGGAGGTTGAGGAGGCATTATCAAGTCTTGATAATGCCTCGTGAGTAGGTGAAACATAATTGTCGACGTTTACAATGTCTTCTATTTAGCGAAATCATTGCAATTATCTAAAAATTCAAACTTTTTAATTACTGAATGGAGTCAGGCGTTACCTGGCGAAAGTCCATGATAAAACAATGGAAAATATGATGTTGAGGAGGTTGAGGAGGCATTATCAAGTCTTGATAATGCCTCGTGTGTAGGTGAAACATATGTCGACGTTTATAATGTCTTCTATTTAGCGAAATCATTGCAGTTATCTAAAAATTCAACATCATATTTTCCATTGTTTTAACTTTTTAATTGTTAGTTTTAAAACATTGTGCGCTTGTACTTCAGTGACAATATTTAGCATATTCCGATGTTGACAGAACAACTCCTTAGCAATCATGTCTTGAAACGAACTGTATTACTTATTAACTATCATTGATTCAGTCAGTTGATGCCCACTATTACTATGCATAGGCCTTCCCTAAAGATCATCACACCGTGCGGTCCTGTACTGTAATTTTTTAATATGTATCTAATAATCAAATTTCTTGAACTAACTTGGCATTACAGGAGTTTGAGATCAAAATTAGTACAATTAGATAGGAAAACTTAGAGTATAAAGACAAGTAGGTAATACATAATGAACAAACAAATTTGTACACTATTCCACAACCAAAAAAAAAAAAAAAATTGGACCTTTTCACACAATGTCATCTAGCCCAAATTAAGTTAATATAAGCTTGTGTTATGGGATCTAGACGACTAATAAACAGACTTATATATTTCTAAATACATACATATTATACATGGAAGACACCCAAACTCCGAAACAAACATTTGTGAATCACACAAATAATTTGATTCGACCCGGAATCGAACCTGGAACCTTAGGGACGGCAGTCGCATACTCATACTACTGCACCACCGAGGCAGTCAAAAGTAAAAGTTGTGGAAGTGTGTTTTTTTTATCATGTATTAAGGTTCCACCAAGTGCCAACAATCGAAAGTATAAACTACACAAGTAGGTAGCCCACTAAGTACATTAAATCGCGAATCTAGCTCTTCTAAATTTTAGTAGCATCTAAATTTAAGCAGAAATCTATCTAACGTGGACTGGATCAGTACATGTTACTTCAATCTACAATTACTTTTATAGTAAACGACTAACTTTAAAATACCATGGTTCTAAAGACTTGATGAATTTTTAAAATCTTCACTTCTGAGCAGACTTGACATACATACAAAAAATATTAGTTAGAAGTCACAGCACTTGACTTAATAATTATCAGCTTACATTTTAATATTTACATTTCATTTACCAACACAGTTTCACAAATCATACATAGTTTCGTGCAGCACATTCTAACAGTCAACAATAAAATGTGCTTAGGGTATAATATTTAAATATATAATAATTTACTCAATTATTTGGAATGTCGGTCTAAGAAATCAAATACTTACATTAATTTTAATACTAAAATAGTAAAATACAAATATTGAAAAGCTAAAATAATACCTAATGTAGAACTATTATGAATAAAATATGGCAGCAATTTCTATTCGAGCAAATAATGTTTTCAAATTACGAAATGAAATAAAAGCAATTCAAAATCGTTTAATTATCTTATCTAAAACTGTTCTCAATTGGCAGACGGTATGTTACAAAAATATTTATACTGAAGTCTTTGAATCTTACACATTACATAACAATTGGGTTTATAAAGACCTGTTGTCATCTAATCTAGACACGTTATATCCTAAAATGTTTATTCTATTCAGTTGAACATTTAGTTTTTCCTCTGAATTAGCAAGATCATTGTCGGAACCTTCTTTAAGAAGTTCCCACAAATTATTGTTCTCAGATATTTTGAAACCACCTTTGTTTTCTGGTGCGATGTCGGATTTTGGAGATCCTGACAATGTTTTGGATGTCTCAGACATTGGTGTTGGAGGTATTGTGTGGATTTCTTTATTGACGGATTTCAATGTTTTTACATTATAGTTTTGTATCATAACTTTCTTTTTAGCCTTATTGACGGCATCCGAGTTAATCACACTTTCATTACCGTTTGTCATATTACTATGATAAATGTCTATAACTGGTTTCCTTATTTGAGTGATCATTTTAGGTTTCTTTGTTCTAGAGTGAATTGTTTTAATATTGTTAGTAGTGATCGTAGTTATAGTATGCGGTAGTGATTCTTGATGAGATGGAATTCTTTTCATATGCTGGTTAGTTGTTGTAGTTTCTATAAGAGGTGTAGTACTAGACAATGTATAAGTGTCGGAGGTATCTTTAGATGTTTTTATGGTCATTTGTTTAGTATGGGATGAATTTGTATCTATACTGGATATACTAGTATCTGTTTTAATTTTCAATACATTCGTTTTGTCACGTTTGAATTGCACAACCTTTGATTTCGATTTCTCTTTATTACGTATCAAGTAAGTATTATCTTCCGTCTTATTTAGTTTCATAATGGTTGTTTTATTCACGTTTGATATTGTATTATTTTCCATTTCTTTAACTTTTAAAAAGAATCTTTCATGTTTATCTCCGTATGTTGCTTTAAGAGTACCCTTTCTTCGGGGTAAAGGTTTTTTATAAGCACTATCCTTCTTTGGTGTTGATTTCGGTAATAATTGCTTTTGAGTAATTAATTCCCCATTTACTATGGGTTTTAAGGGTGAAATATTATTATTTACATCGAAAGACTCAGTTTTGTTCATATAAGTTATAGTTGGAATGATAATCGGATCGTCGATGGTCTCCCTGGTGTTTTCTGTAGTAATATCCTGAAGTAATTCTGTTGTAGGTTCCTGGGTAGTGAACGATTCTGTAGTAGTAGTTAAAATAGAAGATACATCCGTTACAGTAGAACTTTCTGTAGGCACTGCTTCTGTTACTATAGTACTCGTCACTACAGTAGTTGTTTCAATATTATGAGTTGTATTTGTACTAGGTTCTTTATAATTCTTTCTAAATTCATAATCCCTGCTGCAAATACGACCACATTCACATATGTTATCTATATTCGTACTAGTTTTCAGACTAGCAAGTTCTGTTTTATCAAACCAAGTTATGAAATCATCGTCAGTTATACCACGAAGTAACGGGCTTCCTGGTCGGGCATGGAAGAATGTTTCAACTGCTAAATCAGGTCTGGTAGAAGGATAAATCTTAGCAAACGCAGGTCGAACGCTTGTTATTACAAATTTGGAGCGCACCTCATACGTAACACAAACGGGGCACGTAGAACTTATCTGAAATGAAATAACACAACAATAAATAATTCATTCACTAATCTTTAAAATTTTCCATTGAAGTATTATCCCCGTGGTACTTACATTGGCAAAAACGAACCATACAGACTCTCCTCTTGAACCGTAGTGTAAGTCTGCAAACGTAGCACCATCCAAAACAACAGGGTTGACTGAGTGTAATTCATATCCAGAAAACAGTGAGGATTCCAAACGCAGAATACCAGACCGTTCTTTACCTTTCCACCTGTAATTAAAGATAAATATTTATCAAATATGCTATTATTATCAAGAAGTATGTTCTTTACATGACATACCAGTGTTGCCCGGTAATGGATGTAACGGCGGAGTAAAAAATGCCCTTACTTGAAACATGTTTTAATAATCAACGCGGGTAGATTTCCCTGAAGGTCTTCTATGCTACTCCTTTCAGGGCGAATTTCCTCAATAATTGCGGCTTGAATGTTTAGTAAAGCATTTTCTGGTTTTGGCGTGTATGTAGAGTAAGTAATTGTGCCCTGAAAATTAGAAAGAGATTATCATATTAAAAATCTTGTATTCCTTGCTATTTCATGTATTTAGAGGTAGATTCTACAGCAATGGTATCTTATCATTATCAAGTCAGTGAATTTATACTTAATCTTGGATAAAGAAATTTGTTGTTTGTAGGGGGTAAGTTATGAAATTACTAGTCAGATTTAGAAAATTCTTCTCTTAATACGTAACTACATTACTGGGTGCCTGCTTTTTATCCCGTTCATGATATCTCTTGGACATTGGGAACGAGAATACTACCTATACTAGATGGAGCCGCGTGCATCAGTTAGTCTTGGATAAATAAATGCCATAGAGTTATTGTAGTTAACAGTACCCACAAACGTAAGACTATAGCAATTAGAATGAAGAGAAGTCGAGTTTTTATGCAAACATAATTCGTGCGTGATAAGTTGAGACCTGAGAGTTGTGATGTCAACAGCTTGTTTTTATAAGTTCAAATACTTGAGATGTAACTTTTGTTTTCCTTGAAAACAGCGCAACTTTATAGAAATAGCAAAATATGTAGAGTAGTGATAGTAGGTATGTACCTGAACAGTAGCACAGCCAGCCCCTGTGGCGTACACGAAGACCTTAGTAGGCAGGCCGGGCAGCTGCAAGGCTCGGGGCGGGGTGCGCGCGCGGAGTTCCAGCGTGTCTGTCAGCTCCATGCCTGCCGTCGCCAGGGATACCGTCAGAGCGCGGTGTCTGGGAACATAGTACGTTCATAGAATCTTCATACATAACTCGGTTGGACATCACAACTCTAACGTACTTCAATATAAATCGCAATTTCAATGTTTTCTGTCAGTTGCTCAATATCTAAACGGTTTAAAGCATTTTCTAAAATATATCGACTCGCACACAAAGGGTTCCGATTTTTTTTTCATGTTTTTTTTATTTGTATTAATCGAAGTAATCACCCATGCAATCAATGCATCTTTGCCAACGCAGCGGCAGTTTATTTATGCCCTTCTTAAAGAAATCAGCTGGACGGGAGGCAACAAATTCTTCAAAGGCATTTTGTACTGCCTTTCGGGTATTGAATTTCGGGTATTGAATTTCTTTCCCGCCAAAAAGTTATCCAAATTCTGGAAAAAGTAGTAGTATGTAGGCGCAAGGTCTGATGAGTATGGCGAATCACGGAGAGCTTCCAACCCCAGTTCTTGCAACTTGGAGACCGTCTACTGTGCAGTATGAGGCCGCGCATTATCGTGCAGGAGCAGCGGAGACGAGCGATTGACCAATGCTGGTTGGAGATGTGCCAGCTTCTCCATCATTGTGTTCAGTTCTTCACAGTACACATCTGCAGTAATGCTCACCTCGTTTGGTAAGAAGCTGTGATGAATCACACTGGCGCTAGACCACCAAACAGTGACCATCACTTTTCTAGGGGTAAGTTTTCGTTTAGGGCATTGTTTCGGTGTTGAACCAAGATCCAACCAACTTGCTGAGTGCTTGCGGTTATCAAACAGAATCCATTTTTCATCGCAAGTAACAATGCGGTTCAAAATTCCTTCATTTGTGTGTCTGTTGAGCAATGCAAGGCATACCTCGACGCGTACTTCGCGCTGGCGATCATTGAGTTCGTGGGGCACCCATTTGTCAAGCTTTTTTACCTTGCCAATTTGACGCAAATGGACCAATATTGTTTTGACGCTAACGTCGAAAGCTGCTGCTAATAATAATTCAGCCGTAGATTGTGTATCATCGGCTTCCACAATCACATTTAATTCGTCATTGTCGACCAAAGTCTTCGGACGGCAGAACAGCAATTTCATAGGTAAAGACCTATTATTTGAGTAGGTATCTACACGGTTTTTGCTATTATAAAGTCTTAGAAACAATTACGGTGTAGGTACAATAGAAGTAGGGCCTTGGTAGCAATGAATACCTGCTTAAACGTAGCTAGTTAGGGCACAGATCCGCCTCTACTATGTGGGACTAACAAAACGACTGACGTAATGTGCGTTTACGAAACACCTGTGTCTACCCTTTCAGAGATGTTATAGCTAATAATACAACAGTATAAACTTTAAAGATGGATTAAGTAAATATAAATTCTTACCGGTCATGAGCCAACGCAGCATACTGAGCAGCAGCTTTAGTAGCGCTGTAAGCGAGACTTGGGTGCCTCTGTAGTGTTGAAGCGCGATAGTATAAGAACCTCGCGGCAGCTTCTCCTTCTGCTAAAGCGCCTCTAGCGCAGGCGGCGAGGAGGACTCGCACTCCAGCTACGTATTGCTCCATAGTCACTGCTTCTAAATATTGTAAGAGATACAAAGTTTTATTGATAACTAGCTGTTGCCCGCAGCCCCGCCTTCGTGTTATAGCTTTTTATTATGTATAGCTGTTTAGCGATATTGTATCTTAAGATAAAATATTATAGTATCTTAGCCGTGTGCAGCGCCCCTCAGTGAACTCCACTGCGGGTGACGTAACCTACGACTAACTTATTATTTGCGGTTGGTACAGTAATCGGGTCTAGGGATCGAACCGCAAAATTAAGTTTGTTTCTTATTGTATACATATACTTTTCCGGGATAAAAGTACCCAGCGTGGTGCCCAGGATATTAAAGAATAATTATACTTAGTTTCATCGTAATCGAACCGGTAGTTTTTGCGTGATGCCTGAACAAACAGACAGACAGACAAAAATTTTTTTAATCATATTTTTGGGTTCGGTGTCGGTCTAGTAACACCCATTGCCATTAATTTTTTTGATATTTTCAATGTACAGAATTTTCACTTCTACAGATTTATTATAAGTATAGATATAGAATAGAATAGATATAGAAGATATAGAATAGATAATTATGTTGGTATTTCCAGTAGAAAAGGAAAACTAAAGAGTTTTCCTTTTCTACCACGCTGGCCTGAGTTGAATTTGCTTCTATTTGGGGGAGACCTATGCCCCCCAGTGGGCGTCAATGGGCTGAAATGATGATGATATAACCAAAATAATCAGAGACTGGAGTTCCATTCTAACTCCTGCTTAACTTTACAAGCTATTAAATATTTTAGGGAAAATAATAAATTATTGTCTGTCTGTTTATACTTCAAGGTGCCTCACCATAGGACGTAGTTTTGATGTTTCTAGATGTTTCTTCCAGTAGCCAATCAGCAGCATCTTTCCTTGGCGCTGGCCAACCAAACTCGCCTTCTTCAGTTGTCGAAGCATTTCGGAGTATCACTAGAGCTTCGGGTACTATTGGGCTCCTAGAAAATGTTTAAAATTTCCGTAATTTTACTGCTGGTGGGTAAAATGTAAAGTTTCAAACCAACTGCCTGCTGCTTCACCTGCGTGAAGTAGTTTTTGATTCCCAAGAGAATTCGGATTAAAAGTTAGTTAGTTTATGTAAGTCGGTAGCAATGTTTGGATATGCAAACAATCTTTAAAAAACGGGATCCCTCCTCTTGGCATAAAATTTTAAGGCGTAATATAGTTTGGCATAACGTTTTCGCATAACTTTTATTAGCATAATAATACTACTGCAATAATCCTTTGGCATAGTGCAAATGTTAGCATAACTATCATTTAGTATAATATGTTTTGCCGTAAGAAGGAGTTGCATAAATTTTAAAGGCATAATGTTTATTCGTCTATTAATTATGAGCCATAAATATAAAAGGTCAGAATTGGTTATTTATTATAATTTGCGATTTACTCGATTGGAATAGGTTAAGGTGCGGCGAGGCCACCCATTAGCCGCGAACATGTTTGTTTTTGTATGAATTATAATCAAACAAGTAGACAGTATATGTTAATGACTTGCCTTGCATGATCGAGGCACAAGCTGGCATAGTAATGTTCGCGGATCCGATGATACATCACTTATATTCAAAGTAAATCGGCATAGTACAGATGTGAATAATGTTAATAATGTTTTAAATGATATTTCAAATTGGTTTTCTACAAACAACCTATTGTTGAATGTGCAGAAAAGACCAAATGCGTTAAATTTACAATGCCCAATGTCAGACAAGCAAACGTCCATGTTGTGCTGGGCAGCCAAAGGTTAGAATTTGTAAATAACACTACCTTTTTAGGAATAAAAATAGATGCTAAATTACAATGGGGTGGCCATATCACCATTTTAGCTAATAAGCTTAGCTCTGCTGCATATGCTGTGAGACGGATTAGACAGTTGACAGATGTAGCTAGTGCTAGGCTAGTTTACTTTGGTTACTTCCATAGCTTGATGTCCTATGGAATACTACTTTGGGGAAATGCAGCAGATATAGAAACAATTTTTATATTACAAAAGAGAGCAGTCTGTGCCATTTATTGTTTAGGTAAGAGAGATTCTCTTAGGGAGCGATTTAAAGATATTAATGTTTTAACTGTAGCTTCCCAATATATATTTGATAACATACTGTATATCAGGAAAAATATATCTAGCTATACTAAAGTAAGTGACGTTACAGACAGAAATCTACGTAATAAAAATAAACTACTCCCTCCGTGTTATCGACTTAGCAAGGTTAGTCATTCTTTCAAGGGGTAAGGCATACGATCTTATAATAAATTGCCTGAATCGGTCCTTTGTATGCCCGACAGTAAATTTAAAACCTTTATAAAGACTACTTTATGTCAAAAAGCATATTATAAGACAGTTGATTACCTTAATGATAAAAGTGTCAGGCTTGAGCATGGTGCAGGCGCCTCCTAAAATGCCGTAATTGTAGGATATTTTGTACTTAGGTGACAAATATTTTTTTTGTTGCATTATACACGCTTTTTGATTCAGACACGAGATCAATGTACATTCGTCCACATTTATATATGTGTAAATGTGTAAATGAGTAAATTATTGAAAAAGAGTGACCGAGAGTTTTATTGCCAGGTTCTTTCTCTCAGTTCTACTTATTGCTTTGCGAATCTGGCATTACATTTAAATATAGAAGCAATGACATTTTTTATTTTAAGTACTTACTGACGTTTGTAAGAGCCATTTAGTGACCTATACAAATAAATAAATCATTTCATTTCATTTCATTTCAGTAAAAATGAAAAACTTACCTGTTCTCGATAAGCATTAGGTTCATGGTTGTGATTTTAGTTTTATTCTAAAGAACATTATGTGTTTATATTATTATACGTTTCTAACATTATACTTTATAAAATTATGCTTCATTATTATTATGTTATTAGTATTTATGACAACAAGCATTATACCAAAATATTTGTTTTTAATAATATTATGCCTTATGATCATTATGCTTCATTTCGTTACGCCAATGTAAATTATGTCTATATATTTTATACTTTTCATTAGTAAACCTTAAAAAACATTTAGTCTCAGATATATTTTAAAGACTTTTATCAAACTGATCATTTTTTTACATCTAAATGTACGTATCTATATATTTTGTTGATAAGTTATCAATAATTGTGCAATACATACCTTGCAAGTACAAGAGCCAATACCGTAGCAGCGAGAGCGGCCGGTGAAGTTAAATTATAAACGTTTTGTTCCAAATATTTCTGAGACTTCTTTACAACGTCAGCGTCCATCTAAATTTAACAAACATTGAATGATTTTCTTTGATTATTATAAGTGACTTATATCTATAAACATTATGATTTTTTAAACGCCAAGCCCGATTAAAAATGCCTTCATTTCAGAATCTATATCTCCATTAACTTCTGCGATGCTGTAAAATCTGTAAATCTATGGTTGTCATAGCACAAATTATCTCACATTGTTAATACTTTTAATAGTACCTACATAACTTTATCTAGAATTCTATATCCTCTTACCTGATTCTCAACACCAACTTCAAGTAACACTACTAACGTTTCTGCAGTTACCTCTACTGTTCTTTCCCAATCTATTTCTTCTTGTGTCATATTACCATCTTTATCATAATAATAATATTCATTTACATCAACTTCTTTCATTGTATCATTAGTTTTCTGCATATCTACGTGGTAGTAATCAACTTCCTTATCTGCAGCTAAAGGTGTAAATGACCCGTCAGAGTTTTGTCTATTTTGTATCCATTTCTTAATAGCTTGAAGCAAATCTGGATCAATAGGGTAATAAGATTGGATTTTGGTTAAAATTTCTAAGATTTTGATTGTTGATAGATGACTACTCATTTCTGGATGGTCGCTGAAGGAGTTGTCACTTTTACGGAATGACATTAACACTTGCACCTGGAAATGATATAATATTACATTAACCAGTTTATATAAATGACAGAAAGCAATTGAACAATAATCGAAGTTATCTGATCAGAGTGTATAAAGTTTAAATATTGTTATGTGTACCTGTTCAGGCAATTTTCTCAAAATTGTTTCCCGTTCAATATCATCAACCAAATGTGGTATATGTTCTAACGCCAACAATGGGGCCAAGCTGGCTGATGCTGCAGACAGTTGTGAGTCCCTCCACACTTCAGCCCATTGGTCTGTAGAGTCCATTTGAAGGCTATATAGAGGTAAATGTAAGCCTCCAGATATTAGCAAAGAACCACTTGTGGAACCAGGTACGACACCACGTGGGAGGCCTAATTCCAAGACCTGAGAAAAGCCTGCTTCTTCGTTGAAATTCCAAATCCTGAAATGCAAAAAGATTGGTGTATTAACAAGTGAATATTTTCATTCATTAGAAGATAATATAAACAGCATGTTAGTACTATTCATAATAGAATTTGTTATACACCAGTCTCAGCTTTTTCTATTAGTGCCGAGATTAGAGAGTTCCCAAATGATGCCCTCAAGGTCCTTCTTTAAAACGTATTTTAACAAAACAAGCACATTTAATTCACTCTTATCCGTTTGTCACTCGCCTTTCAGTAATATCCTTTCATCCTTAGTATGCGAAATTGTTCAATCATAAATAAATTTGGTAAAATACACAAACACATACCTGAAATCAGCTTTATCTCCCCATAACGCGCTGAAGCCAACAAATTTGATCCTCATGTCGTTAGCCAAAGGCCAGACCAGTAGTCTTCTTTCTGAAGGTACTGCCCCTCTGCCTACTGACAGTCTACCTCCTTCCCACCAAACCCACCAGGCGCACCAAGAAGATGCACCTGTACATTCTTCGTCAGTCTCTGTTTGTTCTGCACTCGCTAAGTGGACATCGTACCCTGAAAATAACAAGTTATGAAGTAAAGAATAATACTTCGTGCTTTTGACAAAATACGGAAAATTTTGAGGAGATCAGCTAGCTAAAGTAATTTTAGTACAATATCCTGCCTTCGTAAAAGTTGTTCTTAACTTAATAATCAAGGTTTAGCATGGAGAGATTTACTTGATGGATTTTTAATTCAGGGTTCCCAATAGAATTCACCAAGGGGAAACCTCTAGGGTATTTGACGCTTAAGTTAAAGTAACATTAATTATAATACTGACCATGTTTGCCTTTGGCAATCCATACTCTGGTCCTTTCAAACACGACACGGTACATTTCATCAGAAGGTTCTTTTATGGTAGATAGCGCAACGTGAGCGGCTCCTTGCGATCTTAGCTCCAAAACTAGTCCCGCCCGGTTCCTCGGAGCTGCCACCCATTGCCATTCCCAAGATCCTCTAGAGGATACTGCTAAATGTTCTGTAAAACATAAATACGAAATAAATATGTTCAAGTATTCAGAGACGATGCTAAGTTATTGAAGAATTACTATGATAAATACCATATTTGCTAGTCCCATAAATATATATATATATATAAATATATATATATATAATAGGTATGCAATACATTCAGCTGTTGCAATAATTGAGCTGAGTTTGTTGATCCGGGTCGAACTCCTAAACGACTGGACCGATCTTTATGAATTCAGATATATGCACTCACGGTGATGGTCACTATGACCGTGCCAAATTTTAAAAAGATCGGTTCAGTCGTTTAGGAGGAGTTCGATCCCAAACGAAATACACGAGTCGCCTAAGAAAGAGCTTCGCTTCGCTCAGCTCAACTAGGTGTAGGGTGACTAGGAACTCCATCGTCTTCATTTATCGTCGTTTATTATTAACAATGGCTTTATCGACTCCAAACTAACTGCTACTGCTGAATATGAGTTAATAATTTAAAATAATAGTTATATCAATTGATGCATACCGTTAGCACAGAAGTATGCGCTTTGTGTGTCAGTTCTGTGGAGGCCTTCGGGCAGCACGAGTACACTGGCTGACCTGATCACAGAGCCGACCAAGGTTTCGTTGTTGAAGGATAAATAGGAGACCGAGCAGTTATCAGCACTATAGCCTGTCACTTCCACTGTAAAAATAAGACGGTGACAATGATTATTTTATATTTTTTTAGGCGTAACCTTCTGTTATGATCCCTTGTAAGTAGTGCGCTTGCCGAACATCGGACGACGTTCTGACACTTTTATGAGCTCCCAGTTAGTGGTTAGTGGCTCCCAATAGTCTCGTTCTCTATTGAACTAAACACAGTAAAATCTAGTGCAAGCAGAGCTTGTACTATCAGAATCAGATACAACATACTTGTAAATATTATAGTACTAAATTACATAGAGATATTTTTTTATCGTTGAAATATTTTTCCGAACCCTGCTCTAGCAGATTCACCCAGGTCCTCGGACCGACAGCACCATCAAGATAGTTACTTTTCAGAAGGTTTTTTTCAATAGACAAAGCGTTTATATATAACCGATGGCAATTACATTAACTTTGTGAAATCCATATTGTAACATTGTACGAAATGTGATCATAGTCAGTAAACTCTCTCATAAACTTGCTATAAATTGATGTAATAATAGTTTAGGATGATATAAAACGTTATTTTTCCAAGTGACGTTTCAGTTAGACCCAATTCACGACGCCATGTGTATGACTATTTATAACTGTAGGGGTGATTTTACGGAGCAAAATAAAGTTTACTGTAATAGTAGTATAAAAGATATTATTATTGACCGAGCGAATGAAGCGAGCAAAGCGAATGAGACGTCTACACTTTGAGACCATACTAGACAATTTTGCTTTTGTCCGGAATTCCGGGCTTTTTTTTTCCGCGGCCTTCCCAACATCCGTTATCGGGTGCCCTGAGCACTCGGGAGAATTTCTATGGCGATTGCGCGGGTTGTACTTGGCCACCTATGCCACAAGTGGTTGGGTCGGGTTTTATCCCGTGTCGGTGACTGTAGGCGTGAGTGAGCTGAAGCCCCACTACTTACTACTCTTTGATACGAGTAAAAAAAAATTCCATCGTGAGATTTTCTGATTTAGGGAAATGAGACTTACAGTCCAAATAATATTTGAATGGTCGCGAGGTCTACTATTTAATCTACTCTGGTTGTAACTATTTGAACGTGCTAATTGACTGCTCCAGTGCCGTGGTCGGTTTTGCATTAGCTTTCGACTCCGGAATCTCGGGTTCGTTTCCTGGATCGAATCAAAATATGTGTGTGATCCACAAACGTTTGTTTCAGACTTTGGCTATTTTCTATTTACCTATATTATGTATTTAAGTCAAATCAAATCAAATTAAAATATATTTATTCATGTAGGTCCCAAAGTAACACTTATGAACGTCAAACAAAGAAAACGCTTCTACATTTACATTTACCGCCAGATTCGCAAGGCAATAGGTAGAGCCTGTGAGGAAAGAACCTGGCAAGAAAAACTCACGGCCACTCTTTTTATTCGCCAGTAAATACAATGATTCTGTTACAACAATAAAAAGAGGGCAAGGGCAGTACGTGACCATATGTGGACCAAGTGAACTTAAAAATTATGGATCTGGTATTCACAAAAAAAGTCAAATACTAATTAAAGGTGCCACATAATATCAAAGTAGGTATGTTTATCAGTTGTCGAGATACCTTAGCATTAGGTATGTTTATTAGTTGTCGAGATACCATAGCATTTATACACAGATAATGGTTTCTTTCTCTGAAGAGGTAGATAAAATCATTTTAAAGGCCGCATAGCACTAGTCATGTTGTTTAGCTCAACAATGCTACGCTAACTCAAAGTATTAGTAATTCAAACATTAGTCTTTACCGCACATTTAAAAAGGAAATCTACTACAAGAAACTGCTTATGTCTGCGCTAAATGGTTTTAAATACTGTAATTATTGTCTTAATTTTGTGGCTTAGACTGTAGACGTATACCGTAGAAAACAATCGTACTGCTAACGTAATAGAATCGCCCACATTTACTGCCACTATAAAGGAAGCAGTATAAGGGGGGGGTAGTTTCAAAACAATTGTAAGTGGCAGTGTCATTTTATTGTTATTGGATTTGAGGTGAAACGTGGCTGGAATAGTGTTGAGTGAGGGTTTGTGTATTACGAGTGTGAAGTTTCAATTCAGTAAATATTTTTATATTAAGAAAGAAATTATAAATAAATCATGAATAAATTACAAAAACTGATGTCATCGGCAGGACTTGAACACAAGGTCTTTCCCTAACAGGTGGAATGCTCTGACCACTGAGCTACGATGACCAATACCGATAACATCGAATATAGCTTCATATCATATTCTTAATTCCTAGATTAGCGTTTATTATTTTTAATTTATTTATAATTTTTTTCTTAATATTTAATAAATAGTTAAGCAAACTCATTACGTGGAAATACAAAAAAAAATTATAACCTGTCAATGTGCAATGATTTGTATGACGATTATTTATTTTCATCACTTGGACTAATATTTACTGATAAAAAGTGGCGTACAAAATGCCGCTGATATAGATAAAACTAAAGTATACATAACACTTCTTAATTATAACAAAATTATTATAATCAAGAGCCTTCATCACGCAAGAGAAGTCAATATCATTATTCGCCTATCGGATATAGTTAGCTCAGTAACATTACCATAACCCGAAGCTATTTCAAAGCTAATTTGCTTTAACAAACATGGCTTTGTAACTCCGCGTTCAATTTCAATGTTCATTGAGACAGTACTGTAAATTTAACCATACAATGAGAACGTTGCACTAAGCCGGTATGTTTGTGTAGGTACATGTATCACAAAGGCACTTATAGACTTTAGTCTTGGAATATACAACATGAGGCAGACTTCAAAATTAGTACCTACCATTCTACTAATCTATAAAGTACCTATTTTAGTATTATTACGTTGTCATTGCCTCTTAATTTTGGATAAACCCTAGAATTTAATGTTATCTTGATATAAAGAAAGCGATGAGCTTGGAAAAAAGAGAAATAAAGAGTACCTATTTATATTTATTTCTTGCCTTTTGATGAATATTTCAGAAACAACTACTTTCAAACAATATTTCTAAACCGAATAATAGGCTTGTGTCCACTAAGAATAAATCAGATTGATGTATGTCTCTTATGACTATTTCCAATGAATAGACAACAAAAAGTAATATAAATTGGTTTGACGCGCTTTTGACCTTTTGGTCGTGAAAAAACTATAACTACTAAGCGATCTTGCGCTTGAATATTTATATTACGATTAGACGACTAATTTATGTTTTAATCGCTGCAGCGAACTTCGTTCGTTTTTTGTTCAGGATAACATTGTCAAAAACATTTTGATTTGTTTCGCAACGTGTGATGTCACCCAAGGCGCCATGACAGATTGGAGCGTTTTAGTTACAAATTTAAATACATTTTTTAAATCGCAAAATAAACTATGTAAATGATTGTTTTAAATCAAAATAATATATTTTTGTGACTATATAGATTCAAAACTACAGAAATGCATATCATTCATAGACGATATCTTTAAAACAATACGTGGACATTAATACCCAGAAGGTTTGTTTTCTAACTTTATGGTAGACGCTCTGAAGTTCGGAGGGTGTTTAATTTTACAATTATGTTGGTCGGATTCCTTTTAAGAATTTAGCTTTCGAACTTCATTAAAATACTCGTCGAAGCAACCGCAGATTTCTTTAATGAAGGTTCGGAGGAAATTCTAAGCGTCGAGAGTTTGGAATATTTGGCAATTAACAAATTATTCGGGTCGATTATGAACATGTCCGCGACCAAATTATAATAATGATTGATCCAGATTTCTTGACGTAGTCTTTGTATATTTACAAGTTTAACTAGGTGCTGCGGTCGCTGCTGTGGTACTGCGCTGCAGCATGCAATTGAGCAAAGCGACTATTGTCATATTTTTGGTCAATAACTTTTTTTGAGGGTCCTAAATCTAAATTCGGTCTCGAACAAAACCTGCTCCTGAGAATGCTTGATTTTTGAGTGAAAAAATCATGAAAATCGTTTGGGTAGTTGTCGAGAAACAATTTCACATCGAATTGCATTTGAGTCACCTGATAAGGAGTTCAATTCTTCAATTATTTAAAAAATATTGTGGCTTATTGAAATTTACTTAAACTTTATAATGTATAGTTCGCATACTTTGATACGATGTTTTATTAATTCACTAGCTGTCCCGACAAACTTCGTACCGCCTTTTAAACCTTCCCTGAGTGGGTACGAATATTTTAACGGCGATTCATTTTTATATAGATAAATAGATAGATAATCTTATAACAATGTACCTGTGTATCGTAGGCCAATCGTTTGAACTGGGCTGATCGAGATATGACCGGGCAAATTGCGTAAAAAAACCTAACCAGCAGTTAGTTCTGGCATCAATCTACTATGCAGATAAAGACCAGTATAACAGATTTACCAGCCTTGTGTAATTGCTTTTATCGTTTCTTGTATAATTACCTGTAATATTTTTTATTCCAGGCGTATTGACTGCAACTCTGACCACCAGTTGAGTTCCACCGCGAGGTCCGAGTCGGAGTCGTTCCGTGACGTAAAGCGCTCCGGTACTTGCAAACGCCGCGCCGGCGCTTAAAGCCAGCAATGCTGTTACCTGTAATTACAATAATATTATTTAACTTTTACCGTGTCTACACCATGATGGCCAATCATCGACCATGATGGGCAATCAAAGAATTAACCATGATTACCGCCATCATAGTCGTAATGGTCCGTAATACGCTTGTGTAGCATGCTTATATTCATAATCCATACCATTGTCGCCGATCAAAAGCCATTGCAAACAATAATGCCTTTACATAATCGTGATTGCCGGTAATGTCCCATCGTGGATGATTGTGTAGATGATCTACTAAGTATAGGTTAACCCCTTGTATATCGCGAGGTCATGTGACACGCAAAAAAGAGGTACCTACCTACGTGTTTATCGCGGAGGTTCTGGAGCGGTCTGGAGCTATACGGTGCTCGTGTTTCAAATGATTATAACGTAATGACATAAAGACCATCAGCCGGGGATCAAGTCAAAACACCACCTTCTTTCACCGATCTTCATAACCAAGTTTAGTTGTTATTATTTCCTTCTTTTTTTGAATTTGGTCAACAATGATTTCCACATCATTTAACCTAGCACACGTAGTGGCTAAGCCGATTGGACACATTAACTATTATGCGCTATCAACCCAATTACCTAATCCAGCGTCTTAGCTTGCTCCACTGATAATGGCTTTTATTCATTTATTGTTAAGAATTAGTACAAACTGTAGTTGAAGGTCTACTAATCAGTCGTTGACATGAATCTTATCGTACAGATTATTAATTAGGTATTTTGTTTATTGATCAATAGATCACAATCAATCATAATCACGATCAGTAATATTAATAAAGTGGATTTTTGGAATGAGATTTTGCGGAGTAGTTTTCTTTTTCCCGATTCCCGCGGAAGAAAAATTATACTTAATCTTAATTCGTATCTCTCATAGGTGTCTTAACGTAGTGGTCAGTCTGTGTGTCAATTTATATGAAGTCTGTTCAATTATTAATGTGTCTATTATTAGCCAGAATGGATATCCACCTCGAGGCTAAGGAAGTTTCCTGATACTAATTATTTTATTGACGCGTAATTTTAACGGGTTGAAGGCATTTTTTTACCGCTAAGTTGATTTGAATTCGAATCTAAAACAGAAAATAATTCACGAAAAGACAACGCGAGCAAATAAAAACTATTACACACTCAATAAAACCCAACGCGTCCCAAACTAGTGATAGCCGAACGTGTGATACCAATTTGTTTGCGATCGGCACCGTTCATCGAATCCCGATTAGGGATTCCGGGGTTGATTCTGGTGATTCAGTTTCGAATCCCGGCAAATGGGATGGTTGCCGCTATATATATACCGGTTTAAGCGCTTCAAACTCGAATGTGCAGGAGGCGTCAATGCGTGGGATATACGGCTCGTAAAGTTCTCGAGCGTGGAAATTAGTTAGATATTTTCGTTTTACCTCGCAGACATATTACACACCTATGGTTGGTGATTATACATATATATATATAAAATTATATTGTGTCTTTCTGGTATGAAATGTGTAAGCTTAACCAGGTAATTACGTTCCTCTCTTTGGACATTGTTGACAGCTCTAGAATACCGACTGTTTTATCTTTTGTCTTTCCAGTTTTATCATTTTCGGACGACGCATTAGTAATACTCCTTCACAAAAGTATAAAGTTACTACCAATATTTACGATTAGATAACCATGTGCTTATGAACCATCCCTAAAATGCAATGACACAATTTTGAAAACAAACCGCTTTCCAACTCTTTATAACAAAGGCGATACCCGTCTGTCTGTCCTTTGTATGCCTGTCTTTAAAATTACACAACGGATTTTGATGCGGTTTATTTAATAGATAGAGTGATTCTCGAGGAAAGTTTAAGTATATGATTTGTCAAGTGGGCGAAACGGTGATGGCATCCGCTAGTTGCAAATGAAACGAAAATGTTATTAGCATAATATTCGAACTGGGAATCTTTTTTTGAATTTGTGCAATGTCACGTACGACCATGGACGTCTTATAATATCTCTATGCGTACGATAGATTCAATATTACATACCACAGTGTAAATATAGGTTCCTACTCTGACTGTAACCGATCGTGCCAACCGTGTGTAAAGCTTTAAAGTATTAAACTTGAATTAAATCTAAATCCACTAAGGTTGTTCTAATCGATGGGTAACACTGTAACGACTTACCCGCCCCTAGCTTAAAAGCGACCAATAATCTGTTAAAAACTGGCATTTAAATTATTTTAACGTGTTTTAATTTGTGATATATAGTATAGTTTAAGGCTTTATTTTAATCATTTTAGTAAATTTACAAAACAAGCACAAACTTTGTGTGATGACACATACTTTGTGCCGAAGTCTGGGTGTTAATTATGTATAATATGTATGTATGTAAGTAATTATATCAGTTTATCTAGTACTCATAATATCACAACCTCTGCTTAGTTTTAGACTAGATGGCGTTGTGTGAATTGTCCTAACGTATTTATTTTATTTATTTGTATCGAATTTGGTATTTGATTACATATAGCCTATAGCCCATCTCGATAAATGCACTTCTCAAGAAAAAAATAATTTTTTTCTAATGCACCAGTACTTCCTGAGATTAGCACGTTCAAACAAATAAACTCTACTGCTTTTTAATATTAGAAGACTATTGTGTAGAAATATTGACAAAAATTTTGTCAACTCTGTAAGACCTCAGATGAAAATGAAAATGCGTAACCTTTTTTTTTTTCACTAACTATATTATTTTTTTTAACGGTTGCCACTCGAAACTTACCTCTATTTAAATCGGACTTAATCGTACGTAAAGGTACGGTATATTGCTTTGTGGATTGGATGGCACTTACCAACCTTTGATTCTTCTATGTTGTAAAAAAGAAAACTTCTTTATTCAGAGCCGTGTTAAATAAATAATGAAAACACCAATTTGCTTGCACGTCAAACGCGCGTATTTCACATCTTAATACGCATACGCAATTTCGACAGTCGGCAGCATTGAAATTGAGAACGGTACTTCTTTATTCTTATTGGAGGATAAATAGGTTCCTTTTGTGGAACGAGGCTCAGCTGTGCAGTGAAGAGCTCATCTGCCACTCTCAATAATCATACAATCATCGTAAACTTGGAATGTTGGAAAATTCAATTCGATTTTCAGTTTTATTTCATATTCTCTTTGTGCTTTTGTTAACCTTATTAATTTTCATTTTCACTTTTATGGAAAACTAAAGTAGGCAATAAATATCTACGACTGGATAAGTATATTTTTTTAATAATTATCTTGCAATCAGTCTTCTGACTGCTGCAAGATATGATATGATAGCAGATGTGTTGTATGATAATTTGCGGGTGGAGATATTTCTCATTAGAAACATCTACCATAATGATATTTTTTCACTCAATGCAGCTGAAGTCCAGGGTTCTACGTTAAATTATAATTTAATAAATAGCTTTTAATTATACAACATGGTAAAATTCAAATTCCGTGACACAATAGGTAATGTTCTCAATCATCATCATCCAACAAGCCTTTTCCCAACCTAGTTGGGGTCGGCTTTCCACTCTAACTGCGATGCGGTTGAACGTCAATATTTTCCGTGAAGCCCGTCCGAAGCTCCGTAGTTAGACCAGTCTGATTTTTGTTTTAGGGCTCCAAATACCCGTAACGAATGTCATGTATGACAACCGGGACTGACGGCTTTGCGTGCTCTACGAGGCACGAAGGGGTCTCGCAACGTCACCCATCTAAAGATCAGCCTGGCTAGATGTTGCAAAACCTTTGCAATGTATTAAATTACGCGGTTACCACTCAGGCCACGAGCCTCAAACCAGCTGCTCAGTGTAGGTACCTTAATAAATTGAAAAAAAAAAAAAAACTCACATCCATACAATTATTTATGTTGTTTGTAATCTTGACATCAACTTCCACAGTTTCCCCGACTTTCAAAGCTGGTGGAAGCGAGAAGTCCAACTGGATAGGTCTGAAGACATTGATCGTGCGTGGTGCAGAGAACCGAAGACCGTGGTTTGAGAGAGAAAGCGTCCACAGCGACCAGCGGCCAGCTTCAGAGGGAGCTGAGATTGTCACACCATCGGTTGAGAGTTGGTTCCTATTGACATGTAAAAAACCACATTACACCTCCTACATTTTAGAGAAAACAGGCGTGTATAACAGTGTTAAATAAATTTTCAATTAATGTACTAGATCGAGTTAAAATAAATATTGTACGTC
The DNA here is from genome assembly GCA_963556515.1 of Nudaria mundana. Taxonomy (NCBI): domain Eukaryota; kingdom Metazoa; phylum Arthropoda; class Insecta; order Lepidoptera; family Erebidae; genus Nudaria; species Nudaria mundana. The sequence continues at coordinate 17,847,019 of OY748297.1, read as the reverse complement.
GATGAAATACCAACCTATTTCTTTGAATATGTAAAGTTTGGCTAAGCCACAAAGTAAATAAATGGAACAGAGCAGATGGAACATTAGTTGAGGTTCATGAGATTTATTGACTACTAAATTATGTGCCTACTTATTTAGTAGTTAACAAGTACTTCTATTTCTTCGTATTTCTCGACACGCTAATCTAAACGACATAATTCGTCGGGCTCTTTCCACCGCCGGTATCCCAGCAGTTCGTGAACCAAATGGGCTCGCACGTGGCGATGGAAAGAGACCTGATGGAATGTCGTTACTGCCATGGAAGATGGGAAGGCCTTTAGTATGGGACGCTACGTGCGTTGACACTCTGGCGCCTTCTCACCTTCCTGGTACAGCAGGGTATGCGGGTGCTGCTGCTGCATCAGCGGAAAGCCTCAAACGGCGCAAATACTCCAATTTAGCAGGAGACTACATATTTGAGCTGTTTGGGGTAGAGACGCTGGGACCCTGGGGTACTCGGACCCCAGGGTCCCAGCAGCGTCGTCCAGGGTCGCGGCATATTCAAAAAATTATCTAAACTCGATGATCGACACTTCTCAAGACCAGAAGGCTGGTTACTACACAAACAATAAGCATTGCTTACAACGTGGAAATGCTGCCAGCATTCTCGGAACATTGCCAGTCGGCGACGACGCGGAGGAAATCTTTGACGCATAATAGAATTTAGTTGTAATTAGAAGGTATTTAGAATAGGTAATGTACATATTTAGTTAGTTTCAAATTGTATTTTTTAAGTATATTGTAAATAAGTTAGGTACTATAATTCTTATTAATAATATTGAGATCACTGGTTAAAAAAAAATACAAGTACTTACCTAATAGTAAATATTTTATTTAATATATTGATATTAAATAAAATAATTATTTACTATTAGGTACTTGTTTTTTTTTAAACGCAAAAACGAAATTCAAAACGTTTTCACATTATCCGATCCGATATTGGATATCGGGCGCCAAGGTACCCGATATCAGAGTAAGTAAAACGTATGAAATATATCGGCTCCAATATTCGATATGCAGTCGGACAATATAAACGACAGATATATAAATATTTCATACCCCATTAAATACCCCAATATCGAAGGTAACGCGCCTAATATCGGATCGGATTGGACAATGCGAAAACGATCGAAGGCTGGCTATAAACCAACGCCAGTTCCTTTTCAATGGTAAATGATCTGGCTAACTAAGCTACTAAGACACAGACGAAAGACCTTAAATTTTTGATTCATACAAGAAGATTCGATGTAAAACAGGTATAAAATGTTTATTATTGTCATTGTTTTAAAAACAAACCTTATCTTTGAATGATACTGACTTTTATCAGTGACGACTCTATCGTAGTAGGCGTCAAATGCGTAATTAATCTCCTTAAAAACCTGGATGTTTTATCAAGTTGGGTTTCACATACGACTATGTTGATTACAGTATAATTTTTATCTTGAACTGATGCGATATTTTTAATCAGTGATAAATTAATTTAATTTTCACTTGCGTGAGATCTGGGTCAAGTCGATAGGTGTATGAACTATAATAAATCCTATATTATAACGAGACTTCCACCGAAGATGATTGCGTCACTCGTACTAGTTCGTACTACTGCATTAGTACCGAAGACGTAACTAGATGGCGCTACCGGTAAATATATAAGTCGGTGTTAATATTCTCGGTGGGTCAATGAACTCTCTTGTACATCACAGATTTTGTGTAAATTCAATATAGTTCTTGGATCTCCCAGCTGCTACAATATATAAAATTCTCGTGTCACAGTGGATTTTTATGAAATTTTACATGCATATTCCAGTTGGTCTGAGAATAGATTACTATCTATTTTTCATACCCCTAAGTGACAAGGGTTGGGTTGTCAACCCCTAATATTTTTTTTTTGACCATTTTTGTATTTTCTATTTTTTAATAATGAGGCATTAAAAATACATACAATCCAAAATTTTCACCCTTCTTCTTCTTCGTTGGTTAAATATAAATGATGCCCTTTCATGTTTATTTATAAAAGTAGGTACGAGTATATACTTTAGCGCTCTATTTAAATCTTTTTTTATGTCAGGTTCGTCAAATTGACACCGCCCTCCTGATATTAAGCCGCAGCGACGTCTGGCGATTGTGGGCGACTCTTATAGTACTAATTCCTAGTGAGAGTTGACGACCTAGTGATGTTCCTCTTCACGCTCTGTCTAAAGAACCCAGGGTTAGGTATATATTGGAGGAAACACGCCCAAGTCAACGTTTTTTCATTCCAATGTCTAGCGAATCATTCAATAAAGAATTGGATCTAATAAAAGACCAATAATGGCTATTGACTTGACTTAATGATCCCATAATTTTATTTATTTTATTGACATTTAATTTAATTGACATTTCTAATATCTAACTAAACTCAATATTTAATTGCATAATATAATAATATAATTAATTTGCGAATGAGCGAATTTTCCCCATTTTCAGGGTAAATTTCTTACACTGCCTCTTAAATTTTATTTGTATCTACCCACATTATGTGTTAAGAATTTAGTTCAACAATGGCTTGAAGATATGTTAGACAGTGTAGTAAAATACTTGTTTAATAAATATGAAAACTGAACAACAACCTTTGATAATGCTATAAAGCGAAACCGGTCAGGTTGAATCCTGTAAATTAAATAAAAGTGAAACGGTGTACAAGTGTTTTTTGTTAGCATGTATTACTAAGTTTCACCAAGTGCCGACAATCGAACCATCAATTATATTGTATTTTTTTGTTCATAACGTCTTGAGAATATTCCCACCGTTTACTACGTAAAACAGATCGTAACACGAGGGTTCAGGCAGTGTTGCCTGATACCACATTGGATATAATTTGGCGGCTTTTCACCAGTTTTGCTATCCAACTGTTTATAGGTTTTATCTATAAATGGTATAAACCTGTGTGGAACCGGTTTGGAATAGTTTTATTTTTAAGGACATTTCGTTTCCCGTCTAATAATAAGAAATAGGCCGATTTGATGGCCACTAACTGTGTTGTCGATATTCCATTTTACCGTATAAATTCCAGTTGAAATTGGGATAGTATATTGGCAACACTAGGTCTCGTCAGGTGGGTTATGATTGGCCCCGGCGGGGCGTGGCGTTTTCAACGTTTGGTGAGTTTTAACGAAAGTCTTGTTGTTGCTGGCGTTTGTTAGCGTGTCTGCTGTATAATTTAACAGAATGGTTTCTGTTTGGTTTCAGGTTTTGAGTGTGCACGTGTCGCCATAGCTAAGTCTTACCAATTTATGCAGGAATCTTTGCCTGATTTTGCCAGGATTAATACGATACGCTACTTGCAGTTCTGTTACATAATTTATCGGAGCTGTGTCTTTAAATATATCTGAGTTGGATTTGATTGGGTGAGGCTTGGATATTCGCCTCCATAAGGTAAGTGCATATAATATGTACAACGTGGTAGGCGTTTATACAATGGCCATAATGCATGGAATAAGTTTTTAACTCCTATTCCAGGAGGTGTACGGTAATACCCTACTACCTGGGGTGTAAAGCCAGTTTCCTTCTGCCTGTGGTGGACAGGGACCGGAACAAAGACGGTGCCTGTCGGCCTGCAGGAGAGGCGGATCTCACCGGGTAGTATTCTGGAAAATCTTACACTTAATTACCACAGTATCTTCCTAAACATAGACCTATCGTTACCGATCAAGCACACCAACCTAATACCCTGTATTATAGGATAACATAGTATCTAGGATGGACATTTAATTGTATCCTAGAGTAAAAGTAGATTAATACCTTGGTGAGGGGGGACCCTCACCAAGGTATTAATCTATGTATTATATATATAATACTGTGGCTCAAATGAATATTGTATTTCCATCGTTAAACACCCTAACTTCCAAAATTAGAAACATTACACTGCACACATAAAATTCGTTTGCAAACTATAAAGGAAAGCAATTGTAGTTTGGAATGTACCTACGGTTCATAAATTTAAAGTTTAACATATTTATACATAATAATATAGTAACGTGAATGCTTTTCAATTTCATTATACAAAATTTATAACCGCTTGTAACTGAATGTATTTTAATTATTTTATCGGAAAACAATTCAACGGAACTAATTTGACATTGACATCAGACCATTGTTTCGTATTATTTTATACATCAAATTGCGAACGCCCGAAGCCCTATCAGAATAGTTTTATAAATCCAACCCACACGGATATGTTCCTGTGCGAACGTTATTATGTCAATAAAAAGTACATATATTATTTATATCCAGGGTTCTATCTATCTATTTCTGTTAAAAATTATTTTCTGTCTCCTCGTTTTTATGTGATATCCGAACAACAAAAGTTTATGAAACTGTTGCATTAAAAAGCGTATTAGAACACGAGTAGGTTTTAAAGAAACGAGGCTTGGTGAGTTTCTTTATAGTATCTAACGACTGTTCTAATAGTTATATTGTGCATTTTCATACTTTTTAGCTATTCCATACGTTTAGGAATTTTTAGAAACGGTAAAACGCAACAAGGCGCTATGGTCGAAAGACTTTAGCCTGTTATTGCTAGTAGTATTTTCTTTAACTGATACTACACTACGCTCAGACCTGTGCTATAATGATTAAAAAGTTACCTAGTTACTTTCGAAATCTTAATTCGAACTTTTAGACATAAGATAAACCATATTGTGATGAATTTTGTTCGAGATTATGAAACATGGTTTAATATCGATAGTTTTTTAATATGTATATTATTATAATTGAATAGCTAGACTATAACCCTGGGGTTATCCAGTACCGAGAGTCTCCTGCAACGGATGTTAGAGTGACGATAAGAAATATATGTAAATAAGGTTATTCTCTATCTGTGTTTCTTTTCCCATGGAATTAAGTCATTAGGACGAAACATCTGTACAATAGACCCTTGTTTTACTAAATAATCAGAATGGTTAAATCTCGAAACTAACAATGAATGTTATTCTCCAAGGGCAACACTTAAGACAGCGGGATCAATGTAATCCCACTCTATATTCAATGCTAACTAAATGACATCTCATTTGTTATCATAATCCCTCGTCGGGGGTTAGGTTAGGCAAATTTTGAAGGAAGCTATAACATCAATTGACAATATCGATCTATCTATTGTGGACAACCTAGTCTTGAAGCATGTCTAGGGATGATTTATATTAGACCGTGCCGTGTCCGGGTTTATACTACACCGAGTGTTAAACGGGTTATAGGCCGCCACTCGCTTCAATTTAGCGTAGTGATGTGAATAATTCCCAATTATTGCAATTTAATAATAATGGAGTTTTCTTTACTGGAGCTGGCTGCTATTGCGATAGCTATTGATGAAGAGGAAGCAGAAGCAAGGACTAGGAAAAAACAGGCTAAACGGAAATGGAGCGTGCATCCTCTTTGGAGAAGGCGTCAATTTGACGGAGAATTTAATACGCTATGTAGATACTTACCGCACAATGAAGATAAATTCTTTGGATATTTTAGAATGTCCAAGGAAAACTTTGACATTTTACTAAATGAGCTAAAGCCCGCCCTTATAAGACAGCAGACAAGATTCAAGACACCGATAGAACCTACACAACGTTTAGCAGTATGTCCCTCACTAAACATTCGTCGCTCACTGCTCGTACGCAGCACGGAAGAGTGCTTGTATAACGACGGGACGTGGAGGGGACGGGGCGAGACCGTGCAACAACCGTGGTGTAGACGAGCGTCGCGATGATGGTGGTACCCCACTTGGGTTGTTCAAGTCGCACCCTCCATGACTCCATGAGATCCTGGCGGAGTTGGGTTGCCAGTCCCCCTCCTTGCGCCATTGGAACAATAACGCAAGGGCTCTCGCTTCCAGGTCCCACGTCGTGTGGCATACGTCGTATGTGAAGGACCAGTGTGTTTTAAGCTTTAGTCAACCCATAACCACGGTTAACTTTTTGCTGTTTCTGGGCACTTTATATAATTTGCAAGAGCCTCGTTCGTATGTTGGCAGGTCCACTACGTGCAGATAAAGATGACTCAGGCTTCGTAATTATAAAACATTTTTGTATAGGCTTCGTAGCAATCGACACTGTATTGTCATTGATCCTAACCTTCTTATTTCCTACCTCGATTGTGTTAGGTTCTTCATCAATGTACTTACGACTAGATATAAGACCTATAGGTACCTAGTTTTATATGGATATTTGTTACGGTGGTGGGTATACAATAAAACCAGTCTTTCACTAGCTTCGGTGTTTCATTGACGTAACAGATTGTATAGAAAATTTATTGCCAGATTTTCATTTCTTCACAATAATAAAGAAAGAAAAATACTCGTATATCAATGTTCAGTCACACGTTGGCATCTCGGCAAAAAGATTTTTATAACTTTAGTAAAGCAGATGAATCAGCGAATTGGTTTTGTAAGTTGGATAACTTATTCGTTTCCGTTATTATATTTCTTTGCTCACCTATTCTTATAATGGGATTTCTGTCGACTTTTCTTATGGGGATGTAGTAACTAGGAACGTTAGATCACAACAAACATGCGTATTTAGATGCTTACTAACTGTACACATATATCGCACGCATATATCCCCAAGAAAGTAGATAAAGGTGCAGATCACATTCACATTGTGTCTGTAATTTCGTTGGTCTCACGTAATAGGCGGCACGGGCTTTAGCCGTTAACGTGCACCGCATTCAATACAAAACCAATAGCCAAATCTGTAACATTCCAAACCTAAACTTTGCAGTCTGGGGATTGTAATTACTCTTTATAAAATCACCTATGGTAGGCATAGTATAAGGCATATTATACACAAACTTTTTGCAAGTAACTTTATTAATCTGACGTAATAGAGTCCGAACCTCAGATCGACCATATATATAGATGGCGAGTGTCACCCGTTTTCTTAGTGGCGACTACTAAGCAGCTGTGATATAGATTGCCCAGTATATGTTTGCGTTCCACTAGGGGCGCCACATTACATTAAAACAAGTCAAAATCAGGATCTCAAAATAATAACTACAAATAATAATTAGCTACATTTTTGACACACAACAACTGGAAAGCTGTAGTGACGTTACGTCATCCTCGACTGTTTGACTGTTCTGACGTGCAGAGTCGTTGTTGGTGGTTCTGATAGGTAATCAGCGCTTATATACGTTGCCCTGAGGTCTGTACCTATAGCCGAAAACAGGTTCGGCAGGTTCGCCATATTACACAAGAAAATAATCCATGTTTGTTGATAGTTGACGTAGAAGTCTATTTAGATAGAACCAAATTACTAACGATAGGAAATAATTAAGAAATAAATTATAAATAGATCACAAAAACTGATGTCATCGGCAGGACTTGAACACAAGGTCTTTCCCTAACAGGGGGAATGCTCTGACCACTGAGCTACGATGACCAATACCGACAACATCGAATTTTTGCTTCATATCATATTCATAATTTCTAGATCGCGCTATTAAGGTTACCGTTGTATCTACCGCCGGGCGCCACTGGAAATACGTTCTGCTTGTAACCAAAGACGCCCAGCAACGAACGTTAGCACGGACGCGGCCTTGGGGCACGGAATTAAAAAAAAAAAGCTTTGGATCCAGCTACCGCAGTTCTGTTGAACTAAAGGTACCAGTGTATCGTGTTACAACGATATTTAAACACTGAATGTTTCGATGAATCCTTACCAAATCAATATATTTTTGTATTTTAAAGCAATGAGTTTGCTTTAACTATTCTTAAAATATTAAGAAAGAAATTATAAATAGATTACAAAAAGTGATTTCATCGGCAGGACTCGAACCTACGGCCTTTCCCTAACAGGGGGAATGCTCTGACCACAGCTACGATGACCAATACCGACAATATCGAATTTTTGCTTCATATCATATTCATAATTTCTAGATTGCGTTATTAAGGTTAGCGTTGCATCCACCTGCCGCAGTTCTGAAATAAAATGAAAACTTACGTGTAGTTGAAACATTTCCACATCCATAACCGATCGTGGGAGGCAGGTGGTACAAGATGTGCTGGTGATGGTGGCGCAGGAGCACTCCTCTGCCGATACAGCACGCCGCCACCGCACTCGCCTCCACCAACAAATAGAGACACACCTGCTGATACAAACTCCGGACCTGGTTGCTCTTCATGCTCTGGGGACCTGTAAAAAAGACATATTGTTAATAATTGTAAAGAAGACCACATTATTTATTTAGGCGTTAAGCCTATATCCCCGAGGGGTTAGGTACAGGCGCGTAGTTTTAATGGTTCTACGTAATAAGAAGTTTATTGCTGTTATGCTATTGTTGTGCTGGGCACAAAATACATGAAGCCATCAAAATCATTAATCATCGTTATTGTAATAATTGTGGGGTTACGGATTATTTAAGGAAGCATTCAAGGAGTACCTAATAGTTATAATTAATTGAACATTCATTAATAAGAACTATAATTGAGCGGAGCGAAGTGGAGCTCAATCTTAAGCTACAAGTGTAGGGGTCGGGCCCCAAGAGATTAGACTACGTCCTCGCCGTCCGCCCTGGACCCCAACTTGACCACGGTAACGCAGTGGCAAGTTGGGTGACCGAACGTCGAAATCGAAACTTGAGTGGCCAACACAGAAGAAATTGTGCTTACTATGAAGCCTGAAGAGACATATTGCGCGAACAACGGACTTCGATGCCTTTTGATTAGGGGGCTCGCGTCGCGCCGCCTAGTTGCAGCGCGACGTCGACGCCCCAAGGAAATGTTGCTGCTGGGACTGACGATGGGTCAGCTCCCAGTAGTGTGAGGGGTAAGGGCCGTTCTTCTTCGCAGAAGAGGACCCTCGAGAAGGGGGGGCTGCCGCGCGACCGGAGCACTAGTTGCTCTGGGTGGGGGTCCCTCCTCTCCAGCGATTCGGAGGAGGAGGTGCCGGTGAAGACGGTGCGCACGCGTCTCGACGCCTACAGAAAGCGCCCGCCAACACCACCCCCGTCATCTGTGCCATCCCTGCGCAGTCGCAGGGATATCGGTGTGCCGCCCGCGCGGGAGATAATGAGTATTTTCTCCCGCATGAACGCGGCCATGCGGGGGAGTAAAAATATGTCGGGGAGGAAGAAGATTGTGGCTTCACTGGTGGATGAAGCCCAATCCTCCCTCGACAAGCTCCTCGAGCGGAGCGTTACAGAGGAGGAGGCGAAGCTCCGCAAGCAGGTTGCGAGCCTGGAGGTGGAGCTCACTGCCTCCCAAAGGAGGAAAGGAGATGGAAGATCTCCGTCGGGAGGTCGCTGAGTTGACTAAAGAGGTCAAGGCACCTCCAGGTCCCATGCCACCTCCTCCTCTGACGGCTGGACCAGCGCCGAAGACGGCGCCTAGGACCGCGCCCACCATGGCGCCCGGCTCGCCACCGAAGCCTGTACCGACCACGGTGCAGGTCCTGACGGCGATCGAGAGGCGCCTCGCGGTCCTGGAGGACTGGGCGTACCGCCCTCCGCCAGCGCGTCCCGCGTTTTCATACGCGGCGGCTGTTGGCGGTGCTCCCGCTCCGGGTCCAAGCGGCACTCCCGCTGTCCGCCGCCCCGCTCCGCCCCCGTCCGCTTCAGCGAACCGGATGCCGGCCGAGACCGCGGCCCAGGCGCGGAAGGCCAAGGGGCGCGGTAAGAAGAGTGGCACCCCTGCCGCCTCGTCTTCCTCTAACGCCGCTCCCGTTGCTTCCTTACATCCCTCCAGACGGGAGGGATGGGAAGTAGTGGGAGCCAAGAAGAGGAAGACGAAGGCTGCCAAGAAAGCGGCCAAAGCCGCCGCGGCGAAGGCGCCGAAGAGGCCCCGCCCCACTCGCTCCACCGCCGTCGTCCTGACGGTGACGACGGTAGGTGTGGAGAAGGGGGTGGGGTACGCCGACGTACTGAGGACCGTGAAGTACTCAGTCAACCTCTCGGCCCTCGAAATACAAGGGGGGCTCCGGTGCAAGACGACACGCACCGGGGCTCGCCTCCTCGAGGTCTCCGGCGCCTCCAGCGGCCCTAAAGCTGACGCCCTAGCGGCTCAGCTTAGGGTCGCGCTGGACGAAGAAGCCGTCCGCGTCACCAGACCCACCAAATGCGCCGCATTGCGCATCACGGGTCTGGATGACGCGGCCACGACGGAGGAAGTTGTCTCCGCCGTCGTGGAGGCGGGCGGCTGCCCCCGTGACCAGGTGAAGGCTTCAGATATCTCCTTCGGCTCCACTGGTCACGAGACGACAGTCGTCCAGTGCCCCGTCGCGGCGGCACTGAAAGTGGCGGACGGACGAAGCCTCCTCGTAGGGGGCTTCCTAAGGCGCAGGTGCACCTCCTTCGTGCCCGGGAAACCAGATGTTTCCGGTGCATGGTGGTGGGGCACGTCGAAGTGCAGTGTACAGCGGAAGTCACCGTGGGCGATCGGTGCTTCCGCTGCAGCCGGCCCGGTCACAAGGCAAGTGCCTGTGACGCCCCGCCTCGCTGCTTTAGATGCGAGGCGGAGGGCAAGACCGCGGATCACCGGGTCGGCAGCACAACCTGCGCCGCCTCGAAGCCAAAACCTCGTCCGTCCGCTGAGAGCGGTGGGGGTGCCGCCCTTGCGCGGCCAGTTGCTTCGCGGCGGGATGCGGTTATGGACGTCAATTAATGTCTGACGCCCGTATCCGTATCCTGCAAGTGAATTTGAACCACTGCCGTGCTGCTCAGGATCTTCTGTACCAGTAGCCGTACTACGTCCACCCGGGAAGCCCGGTGGACGAGGACGGCTCGGCCTGTTGTATCTTTGGGGGGTCCGCCGCAGACAACTCGCGCCTTGCGATCATTGCAAGGGGCCGCGGGTGTGTTGCGGCGGACTATGATGGGTTGGCAGTCGTGGCCACCTACATCTCGCCGAACATTGACGAGTCTCAGTTTGAGCTATGGCTCACTGAGCTCGACGTCGTCTTCGCTGCGCGCCGTCCTCGCCCTGTCCTGCTCCTGGGAGACTTCAACGCCTGGAGTGAGGCGTGGGGCTCCCGGGAAACCAGGGACAAGGGGAGGCTTCTTGAGGACTGGACCAGAACACCTGGTCTGGAGGTCCTCAACCGGGGGAATGTCGCCACCTTTTGGCGGCGGGGGGGGGGGAATCGATCGTGGACGTAACGTTCGCATCCCCTGACCTCGCCCGCCGTATTACAGGCTGGCGCGTGGAGGAGGGTGAGGAGACACACTCGGATCATCGGTACATCCGGTTCGATGTCGTCGTCCCACCTGACCTCCCACAGCCGGTGGCAAATCCCCCGGATCCGCGTTGGGCACTTCACCATCTGGATCGGGAGGCTCTCCTGGAGGCATCCATCGTGCAGGCCTGGATTCCGGCGCCGGACCGGCCTGCCGATGTGGATGCCGAGGCGGAGTGGTTCAGGAGAGCCATGTCGCAAATCTGTGATGCGGCGATGCCTAGGGTTACACCCAGACCGGCCAGGAAGCAGGTGTACTGGTGGTCGCCGGAGATTGCAGAGCTGCGCGCAGCATGCATCTCCGCCCGCCGCCGGTACACCAGGTTTCGCCGGAGGCGTCGCCGCCCAGACGACGCGGCAGCCCGAGAGGCGGAGCTTTTTCAGGCATACAGGGAGGCTAAAGGTAATCTCCAGGAGACGATAAAGCGGGCCAAGACGGCGGCCCGCGAGGAGCTCCTGGAGACCCTGCAGCAGAACCCATGGGGGCGCCCGTACCTACAGGTCAGGGAGAAACTCCGACCTAGGGCGCCCCCACTGACCCAGAGTCTCCAGCCGCAGCAGCTGGAGCGGGTCATGGGCTCCCTGTTTCCGACGAGCGCGGAGGAGCACGTCCCTCCGCGCATGGCTCCGTCTCTGCCCGACGCGGATAGCACCAGCGAAGACGACGTACCCGAAGTCAGGGTGGGGGAGCTAGGTGCGGCAGTACTCCGGCTTGAACGCCGGAAAATCACTGCCCCCGGACCCGACGGCATTCCTGGCCGTGCATGGGTCCTGGCCCTCGAAGAACTTGGGCCTCGACTGATGGGGCTCTTTAGCGCATGCCTCGAAAGGGGCCAGTTTCCCAAGGTGTGGAGGACGGGGAAACTGGTCCTGATCCGTAAGGCGGGGCGGCCGGTGGACTCACCGTCCGGATACCGGCCGATCGTGTTGCTCGACGAGGTGTGTAAGCTCTTTGAGCGAATTATCGCGGAACGCCTCGTCGAGCATCTCACGAGTGTGGGGCCAGACCTGGCGGATAACCAGTTCGGTTTCCGTCGGGGACGCTCCACCGTGAGCGCGATCATGCGCGTGAAGAGCCTGACGGAGGAAGCAGTCTCGCAGGGCAAGGTGGTGGTGGCGGTGTCTCTTGACATCGCCAACGCGTTCAACACCTTGCCATGGAGCTGCGTTAGGGAGGCGCTCGTGTATCACGAAACGCCTCTCTACCTCCGTCGTATTGTCGGGGCCTATCTCTCGGAGAGGGCCATAGCTTTCCCCAGCTGGCTCGGGCCAGCTCGGCGAGATGTGTCGTGCGGTGTTCCGCAGGGGTCGGTCCTGGGGCCGCTTCTGTGGAACATCGGCTACGACTGGGTGCTGCGGGGTGCGTTGCCTAGGGGTGTCGGCGTAACGTGCTACGCCGACGATACCCTCGTCACGGCGCGGGGTGCAACGTACCAGGAGGCAGCACTCAAGGTCACGACGGGTGTTGCTCGAGTCGTGGGTCGGATACGGCAGCTGGGACTGGAGGTGGCCTTGCACAAGTCCGAGGTTCTGTGTTTTCACAGACCTCGGAACGGTCCACCAGAAGGTTCCAGCATAAATGTGGGAGGCATTAGCATCGGCATCAAGCCCTCGATGAAGTACCTAGGGATCGTACTTGATAGCCGATGGAACTTCGGACCACATTTCCGAAGTTTGGTCCCCAAGGTGACGCAGGCATCGGTCGCGCTTTCGCGACTGATGCCCAACCTAAAGGGACCCAACGCCTCCTGCAGGAGACTGTACCTGGGGATCGTGCGGAGTATGGCCCTATACGGGGCTCCCGTATGGGCGGATAGGTTGGCGGTCAAGGGGAACGTGACTCTGTTAAACAGACCACTTAGAACCTTGGCCGTCAGAACCATACGGGGGTACCGCACGATCTCCGGAGAGGATGCATGTCTTCTAGCCGGGACCCCTCCATGGGACCTGGAAGCAAGAGCCCTTGCGTCATTGTTCCAATGGCGCAAGGAGGCGCTGGAGCGGGACCACAGGCCTGCGTCTCGAGAAATCGAGGACCAGCGGTCCCAAATCCGCCAGGATCTCATGGAGTCATGGAGGGTGCGACTTGAGCAACCCAAGGGGGGTGCCATCTTCATCGCGGCGGTGAGACCGATCATGGACGATTGGCTGCAGAGGCAGCATGGTGACCTCACGTACCGTGCGACGCAGATCGTTGCCGGGCATGGATGCTTCGGTAGCTATCTGTTTCGCATGCATCGTTAAGTCACACCACGATGTCAACACTGCGAGTTTCCGACGACGACACCGCACTCCACACGTTGGTGGAGTGCTCAGCGTGGGCGAGTCAGCGCCGGGACCTCGTAGTGGGTCTGGGCGTGGATACCCTCTCGCTGGGGACCATGCTTCAAGCCATGGTATCCAGCGGGAGTAGGTGGAACGCGGCCGTGTCCTTCTGCGAGCAAGTCATGCTCGCGAAGGAGGCGGCCGGGAGGGAGAGGGAGCGTACCCTCCCCGCCGAGTTCCGTAGTCGGCGGCCAGGCCGCCCCAGACTACGCGACTACGCCCAACACTATCGTCCTCCATGATCGGGGCCTGAGGACGGCGGGATCGCCACCCACCGTCCTTACAGAAGCAGGCTAGAAGGGTTGCGTGCTGCGGGGCCTTTGCCCCATAGCACGCAACCAGATTCACTCACCGACGCGGGATAAAACCCGACCCCAATGACGCGGGATTCTCGTCCCGACCAAACACCCGCAGAGACCACAGAGGTGGTCAAAGTCCGCCGGGCGCCACTGGACATACCCTCTGCTAGTAACCAGGGACGCCCGGCAACGGACGTTAGAGCGGCCGCGGCCTTAGGCCGCGGAATTAAAAAAAAAAAAAAAAAGCTACAAGTGTAAATCGTTTGTGTGCCAACTCCTCCGAAATGGCTCGACCGATTTTGACCAAATTTGGCATGCTGGTCGACATCATACCCGGGAGTGCATATCTCTGAAATCATGAAAATAGAGCTGACCACGGAGGAATAATCACCGAAAATGTCCTGTACATCACCGAAAAACCAGATGATTAAATAGTTGCCATGGAAACACGTGCGTCAACAATGAAAATAGTTTTTTTTTTCATTCGATTAATTAATTTAAATGATTCTGATTCTGATATGTAATAAAAACATTTACTCCGCTCAACATTTGCAATTAGCAGCATGCATTGCATACCTAGTTAATGTATGTTTAGGCTGCAGGATGTCACAACATATACAAACACAAAGGCCAATGACCACTTTTGGTATAATTTATGTTTCTCCTCACGAAAAACTATTTGATGTGATGAGGAAAACAAAATAATTTTTACCGCAAAACATTCAAACATTTTCCATTAACTTCACTATGCGTTTTGTTTTGTACAGTTTCCGCAAACAAAAAGTTGTTTCATAAGCCAAAATATCTGTTTGACTGTCTCCATAACAACGGAAACTGTACAGACTGAACAACTGAACAGTAAATTTTCTGTAACAAACCAGCTAGAATATGAGCCGCGTGACATAATCCTGCAAGTGAAGTAAACACGGTCTTGAAATTTTACGTAAACCGCCTCGACGCGACGGACTGTCGATGTCGTATCTAATTTAAATCTATAGGTAATAAAGAGGAAATATTTGCTTGTTTGTTGATTTTAAAACTTCTTTCACAGCTACATTATCCCTAAGTAAAAGAGGCTACTGCTTTCTCAAGAAAATTACTTTTTGGAAGAAAAAAAAGTTATTTTTAAAATAAAGTTCGCGAAGCCTAAGTTGAGTTTTGCATTTGAGTAAGTGATCACGAAATGCAGTCTAGGCTGCCTTTCGACCAGAGTTGTGCTATGTAGCTATGCTGCGAGGATGTGCTTGTGGACCAATGAAAATGATTGTGCTATGACATGATGTGTGGACAAATGAATATGATTGGTGGATGTCAAAGGCATCCATAGCAACGTAGCGCAGCACATCTCTGGTCGAAAGGCACCATAAGCTGTGTAATGTGACCTGTTTTACACATATTTGTGTAAAACAGGTCACATTGAACGAATAATGTGACCTACATTATTCGTTCACGTACGTCCACTCACACAAGTGCAAAGCTCAGCTTACGCCTCGCGAACTGTACAATCTATTTCATGTAGGCGATGCTGCTGGAATCAGGTAGTTGTAAATAGGTGAGTTGATTTTCCCTTATTTATCAGTGAATTCTTTATTAGTATGTACGTAATTTATTGCTGTTATTTTTCACATCACACACAATTGACATCCTCTCTCTCCGTCTCCGTGCAGAGATTATCACCGTGAGTTTCCAAGCCCGAAGATAAATCTTGAGACGATAAATGATGTATTTCGCTTTCAACTCCGCTTGCTATTGTCGCGATATTTGATTGACGTTCTTGTTCGTGACGGGAATTATTTGTACGATACCAACATATTAATGTACTGCTTCTTATTGCGAATTCAATGACAATAACTTTCAACGGGGAATAAATGAAAACGAAGAAGAAAAGAGGATAACTTTAACCATTGCAGGGTTTCCTGATGACGTGTGCAATTTATTGAATTAAATAAAGGCGATCCTACATAGATTATAAATGAGAACCGCAGTCCACCCGTGACCACGGCTCTTGTAACAGGGCCGAAACGTCGGGTAATAAAGAGGTATGTATATATCTCAATAATCGCGTAAAAGACCCGTTAGTCTTAAGTTTATAATATAAATGAGAAAGCTAGGAATTATGTTTAGATGTGTACTATTCAATTACGAGTAAAAGATTGAAGAGTTTTAGATGAAAATTACAATTTCCTGGACCAACATACAGTTGCTGTGACAATTGGGGACGAGAAAACTATACAAATTTAATAACAGATACTACATTCGACTTTCCCATGCAATACTGTAATACATCTCTTGTTTGTAGACATCTGATGATCAATCAAACTATTGGAGTATAATTTTATTACATAAATCAATATTACACTTACAATACACAAATCGACAGAGGTCGTGGAATCTTACTTACTAAGATTTTGGCAAACTTCTTTTGCTTGTTCGACTTTTACAAGAGTTTTCATGCACACGTACCAAGTAAGGGTAGGTACTCATTATCCATATTAGATCAAAGTATACATCATCTTTGGTTGACATTTACCAGTCTATTCATCCACACTCAATTTGTAATCTTTCGTTACGCTTTACATAACCAAACCATCCAAGCATCCCTTTTTCTATCTTGGTCACTTTATTTTCTTACACGACGAAATGTTTCGATATTATGATGTTCCTCATTTAATACATTTTATAGTACAATATAATAAAGTACTTGTTGAACGTAGTAATTGATGCCTCGTTTATGAACTGTTTCTCGTCCATAGTCTTGTTTTGAAATAAAAGACGGTGCTTTGCATAGTAATAAATAAGTTTCTTAATTGCTGCACAATATGCTACAAAATGAGTTGGCCGCTCTTAATGTCTGACGCTTCCTTCTTTGTTCACCGTTGGGTTGTGGTCCAAGTTATGAGAAAAGAAAATAAAAAAATACTTGCATTGTATCTATATTTACGGAGTGTATTTTTGAAACGGGGCAGTAAGGGCAAGTACCTTAACCGTTGTAGTAACAGCAAAACGTTCTTAGGAGACCTTCCCTAACTTTTTGAGATATTTTGGACTGCATTCATAGATTTTGCAAAATTCTTACAGTAAGCAAAAAAAAAATGGAAAAATTCCTATAATAGTAATATTTGAGAAAGAAAGAATGCAGTTCAAAATATCTTAAAAAGTTAGGGAAGGTCTCCTAAGAACGTTTTGCTGTAACTACAACGGTTAAGATACTTGTCCTTACTGGCCCGTTTCAAAAATACACCCTGTATATCTATCTCTAGGGGTTGAACATTTCGTTACCATTTTCAACCCTTAGAGTATTTGTGGTGAGACAGGAAGAAAGAATTCAATGCAAACAAAGTCATGGGCGTCCGTTATTAATTACTTATATCCTCTTTCTTTCTCAAATATTCTAGTTTCTCGTTTATCATAAAGTTTTTGTACTCTCCTTGTCACGCAGACATTCATCCGCAAAGGAACTGGTATTTATTAGTATGCACGCTCATGACCACAAGTAAGAGAATATTTCATCTGCTGCTGCAGTATGGTGCGTGTCAGTGACCATACTTAGCTTATAATAAAAAAAAATAACCAAAAAGAGAGCCAGAGTTGATCCATATTTTGAAACTAGGCCACTTTCTGAAAAGTTTACTTTAAAAAAACTACACTGGTTGTGGAATTTTATGCAATGAATCCTCGAAAAATAAACTCTTATGATAGGAAAAGTGCATTTACAATTTTATTATAGGAAGTAGTTCTATATCAATATCTTGTTATACGTAAACATGAACACCATTCTCTCGTGTTTTGTACTCTAACCCAGTTATTATAGCCGTGCAAGTGTTATTCAATCTCCTGGTAATAACGAGTTTCCTATTCGCATAACTACGGTTATTGATGACGGTTATTAATAACTTACCAGGTTTCTGAACAGTTCTATGTGGAAATACCTTTTTAATGCTACTTACCTTTATATTTTGTGCACCTTTAAATATTAGCTATTTGGTGTTAAGATTTCATTTCCTCAGATGGTAAGATGGTAAGTGATATTGGGAAAATCCTCCCAATTGTAGATCTGTATATTTATATGTATATTATGTTTTATCCCGGCGAGAACTCCACTAGCGCGATACAGATTTAATAACTAAGTCTACGTAGTTCACCTGTATTTTGCTAGATGGTGCATTTATTATTGATAATCTATTTTAGTTAGTAAATTTATTGATTTTGTTTTCTTACGTTTGGTGTGGATCAAATTTTGCATCAGGTGGTGCCCGAGCTCCAATAAGGCACATGGTGGAGTCAGGTGGTGCGAGGACTCGCAGCTGGAGAGTAGCTCTGGGATACCACCACCTTCTCTCTTCTATTGCCACAGCGACCTAATGAGAAAATAAACATACAGAACATACAGAAATGTAATTGTCTCCCTGTAATCTTCGATCAAACGTGTCTTTGGTGTATACCTGCAATTATACGAGTAGGCACCTACTCGTATAATTGCAGGTATTTAATAATGTCAATATACGAGTATGTATATTATAGGAGCTAGGCCACCTTCTTCCCAAGAAACTGTTTATATATATTTTCTTTCTCCACCAATACCTACATTTATAGTTATTTTAAATTCTATTCTTTCTACTTGTCCATACAAACGTTGCCTGTAAGAAATCACTTTTTAGTGATAAGGCCGCCATTTGTACATTTTTAAACTTGGATATACTATAAGGCCGATACCTCACCGAGACGCCATGGCGACGTGGCCAGCGACGTCGCCAACTAGTTCTCATTGAGATATATGACGGCTAAGGCCGATACCTCACCGAGACGCCATGGCGACGTCGCCAGTCGGTCGCCAACTAGTTCTCATTGAGATATATGACGGCTAAGAATTATTAATGTTAATTACGTAAGTACTTAACACAAATTAATAGCTTAGGTAGTTTAAAATGTAAATGTTTAGTATAAAATGCTGATATCCGTGCATTAGGCCGATACCTCACCGAGACGCCATGGCGACGTGGCCAGCGACGTCGCCAACTAGTTCTCATTGAGATATATGACACTTGGCGACCGACTGGCGACGTTGCCAGTCGGTCGCCAAGTGAGTTAGCCGTCATATATCTCAATGTAACTAGTTGGCGACCGACTGGCGACGTCGCCATGGCGTCTCGGTGAGGTATCGGCCTAACTCACTTGGCGACCGACTGGCAACGTCGCCAGTCGGTCGCCAAGTGTCATATATCTCAATGAGAACTAGTTGGCGACGTCGCTGGCCACGTCGCCATGGCGTCTCGGTGAGGTATCGGCCTAATGCACGGATATCAGCATTTTATACTAAACATTTACATTTTAAACTACCTAAGCTATTAATTTGTGTTAAGTATTACGTAATTAACATTAATAATTCTTTAAATTCCCACAGCCGCACTACCTATGTTACGACGTCGCTGGCCACGTCGCCATGGCGTCTCGGTGAGGTATCGGCCTTACAACATACATTAGGCCGATACCTCACCGAGACGCCATGGCGACGTGGCCAGCGACGTCGTAACATAGGTAGTGCGGCTGTGGGAATTTAAAGAATTATTAATGTTAATTACGTAAGTACTTAACACAAATTAATAGCTTAGGTAGTTTAAAATGTAAATGTTTAGTATAAAATGCTGATATCCGTGCATTAGGCCGATACCTCACCGAGACGCCATGGCGACGTGGCCAGCGACGTCGCCAACTAGTTCTCATTGAGATATATGACACTTGGCGACCGACTGGCGACGTTGCCAGTCGGTCGCCAAGTGAGTTAGGCCGATACCTCACCGAGACGCCATGGCGACGTGGCCAGCGACGTCGCCAACTAGTTCTCATTGAGATATATGACGGCTAACTCACTTGGCGACAGACTGGCAACGTCGCCAGTCGGTCGCCAAGTGTCATATATCTCAATGAGAACTAGTTGGCGACGTCGCTGGCCACGTCGCCATGGCGTCTCGGTGAGGTATCGGCCTAATGCACGGATATCAGCATTTTATACTAAACATTTACATTTTAAACTACCTAAGCTATTAATTTGTGTTAAGTACTTACGTAATTAACATTAATAATTCTTTAAATTCCCACAGCCGCACTACCTATGTTACGACGTCGCTGGCCACGTCGCCATGGCGTCTCGGTGAGGTATCGGCCTAGCCGTCATATATCTCAATGAGAACTAGTTGGCGACGTCGCTGGCCACGTCGCCATGGCGTCTCGGTGAGGTATCGGCCTGGTGTACAATAAAGTTTTATTCTATTCTATTCTAGGCCAGGAGCTAATGCAGACAATGAAGGGTGCCACTTTAGCATCCAAAGTGGGCAAACGTCATCCGGCAGGCGAGACGGTAACCTCTTACGTACGTCGCTGATGATTACCAGGCTTCGGTAAACATCTTTTTGTGGCGCATTAATCGTCATCTACACGTTTTCTTTCCGTTAGTCCAGGTTGTCATACGAACATCTATGGCAGTCGTTAGGGATATTTGTTGGAGCCCTACTGGTCTAACAATATAACTTAGATATCGTCCATAGGTTGTGAAGGTCAGATGGCAGTCGCTCTATGGAAAATAACTAAGTTTAGCCGCATCGTAGTTAGACTGGAAAGCCCCACTGAGTTGGGAAAACGATCGGCGGATGGTGAATGTCAATATAGGTTTGGAGCGGTGCCGTTGCTAGGCTGTTATATTGTGTTCCGACCTTTACAATACATTTATTGCCCCCATCATGATCACTACGGTTACACCCAGTTATACAGTCCAGTAATGCCGGAACGTTTAATCAACGAACCTTAATGAAAGGCAATTTGTTTTGTGTTAAAGGACCGAATTAAGACCAACTGTAATTTCCAGTGTGTACCCGTATCATGGTGTAACATAGTGTGTGTCATTACAAAGTAACTGTAATTGTCTGAGGATTCCGTCGAGTCCGTTGTTAATTGTAGATGACTTCGAGGATTGCTCTGAAAATATCCAAGTATATCCAAGTATATCCAAGATACGTTCAAATATTATAAAACGAAAAGATTTCATTGTTTGTTTGAATTGAATATGCTCCGTTACAACTGAACCAATTTTGAAATTTCTTTCACTAATAATTATGTAATGTAAATATATATGCTTCTTTTATCCCGGTAATGTGTTCCCACGGGAATCGGGAACTATATTACGAGGGTAGAGCCGCTGTGAACCTAGTACTATACTAAAAGAGAAGAAATTCTGTTACTTTTTAAACTTAAAATATAGGTAGCTAAATTCTTATTAAAATCAGAATTTTCATATCAGCCACGCAACTTACTTCGAGAGTATAATTTTAATTTGAAAGGGTCTGCTTGAAAATTATATTAATGGTTATGAAAGTTGTAAGTTTAATATTTTGAAAATGTCTATAACGTATAACGTAATTGGAAAGGTTTTATCATAGAATTTGTGGAGAAATCTCGAAGAAACGTGCCGATGGTGAACATTACTGTTAATTAAAATTGAGATGGCCTATTTCATTTTTGACATTTAATATTTTCTGCTTGGTAAGAGAAGCGCAGAGGGTTATTGAAGTTACTGTCGGGAATTTCAAATAATTATAATTAACAAGAATTTTGGAAATCAACCGATATCAACAATTCAGTAATCTTATCTATATACGAGTATATATAAATGAATCCCTATTTCTCTTGGTCACGAAATTACGCGTGAACGGCTGGACCGATTTCGCTAATTCCATTTTCGTTGTGTTTGTTATTATCACGAGATGGTTCTTATGAAAAAAAAATGCGTTAATTAGTTCGCCGGGACAGCTAGTATATAATATAATATTTCGTATAATATTTCCACAAATGCAACTCTAAAACTCCTTGTTTTTGAAGTCGTTTAACAACTTTATAAAACAGAGGTTAAATTCTGTATTCACTGCAAAATACATTAAGCCAACAAAATAACTATTTCTTGTTGACATGCATAGAGCAAGAAAAAGTGCTGGCTAGGGACAGGGTTCCGTTGGAAATGAGACAGATAGTTTAATCTAGTCACTGGGCGCCACTGGAAATACCTCTGCGTGCGAATCAGTTATTATAATTGGTAGTGTACGATCGTAGATGAAAACAGTGACGTGACGGTAACTGAAATATTTTTTAGGTAGAGGAAAAATTATCATCACACGGTTTAATAATCTAGTTATCTTTAGCTTAACTTTCTTCCTCACTCACCTCTTTATGCAGCAGTCTTACATGGAAGCTGGCAACATCGCTAATAGGCTCGCCCTCTTCTGTAACGTAGTAGACGAGCAGAGAACTGACAGCAGCCATGTCTGCTGTCACAGGAAACCTGTAGAACGAAGAAAATAGTATAACACCAAATATATTTCATACATAACAAGCAAGTTGAGCAATACAATGTGGTATCTGCAGTCATGCTCGTATAACTTTTCAAACCTCTATAATAATTAAGACAATTTTTTTTTCTGCAATTCGATTTGCGAATTTTTGAGTAATTTATTAAATACTAAAGGACGCCAGCGGCTTCGCCCGCATGAATTAGTTTTATTGTTCCCAATTCCCGCGGGAACACATTCCAGGACTATAAAGTAGCCTATATTACACCAGCTTATATTAAATCAGCTATCTGCTAATGAAAGTCCCGTTAAAATCGGACTAGCCAATACAGAGATGACAAAAACTTTTTCTGCCATTCGATTTGTGGATTTTTGAGTAATTTTCGCATTTTTTTTCCCCAGACCTAATACAATGGGTGTTATAAGACTGTGTATCTGCGTGCTGTCCGTGGTACGACAACAGCTGTACGGAATGATCAATTTCGATGTGGATTTTTTTTCTAAAGTCAAAGGTACCGAGATAGTTTTTAGCTATAAAGCTCACACAGGTACAATTCCTACATACTTATTTTTAAGTATGATGTTTTTATTTATTTATAAGTATTATGTAGGTACCTATAGAATGCTAGCTCATGTCCTTGGCTATGTCTGCATTTAATAGTTTTTTCATTCTGGGGAACGAGCAAGAGCCCATTACTGAATATTAATGCAGTTTGCTATCTAATTGAATACTAAATTGTATCAGAATTTAACAGCCGTTTGAGAGTGAAGGAGTTCCAAATATAAAAACAAACTCATAAATTTCACGTATGTAGCTGTGATATTAAAAAAGTAGAAAAATGCGATCAATTTTGAGAACATAAATTCTGAACCAAAAGACTTATGGCGAAACTAAATGTAATATCGCCAGTTGTGAGAAAACCACAGTAAATCACAAAAGTTTCTTACGGTTCAAGTAAAAAAAAAACAATGTTGCATTACTACAGTTTCTGGGTCAATAGAATCCACCTGCACGCCATACTTCACTGAGTTGACTTTGAACCAAACTCTTTTAATTGCTTTACCCAACTTGGCCACTAAAAGTTACAGCCCCAGGGCGTCTACTCGCGTTTATAAACGAAACTTTTAATAACGAAATTATTACGTAAAACTAATGACAAATTCATACAAACTTCGACCGAAATCGAAGTTTCGTTAGAACCGGGGTAGGCCTACTGCTTCCATATATTAATTTACTATAGGTATGTAAGTACTATTCCCTATTCTGTGCTATATATAGGTAGGTACTAAAACATAGAAATCAAGTGTGAAACGTGTACGATATAAAATGTTTGGTAAATCACAGAAAAGTATTTAGTTTGTAGTATATCATGGAAAATCATTTCCGTAATTTCGGTTGGCGGCATAGTTTGTACTCACTCCAACTTCTGAACTTACGGAAACTATTTTCTTTGCAGTTTTTACAGAGAGAAGCTTTGTGTCATGCCAAAAATTACCTACAAAAAAAAAAGTACTATGATTTGAAACTGGCGCAATATTTTTAGCGCCTGCGACACCGAAAATATCAGTGTTTACACGTAGACCCGGTAGGTCGACCCATTACCTGGTCCATGGGTAATTTTAATTACCCGTGGTTCTATGGCATTAGGGATGGGAATTCTGACTATATCGATAGAAAATGAAAACCATCAGTTACTTACAATATAGTTTACTCAAAAAAAAACTCCATCCTTGGGAACAAAAACATACTCATACCAGAACTATATTGAAAATTATGAATTCATAACCGATACACTGAAAATATTATTATTTGGTTGAGTTATTTTTTTTCGCTTTTACCACGTAATTGAGGACAGATCTATTGGTTAAATACGGTTATTTTTAATACAGAATGCAAATGTGTGTATGTCTAAAGTTATGTTGTTATGTCGCCAGGAGTTATATGACAGATTGTTATGTAGAGTTTGTCTGCATGAGGGCGATTTATGCGATTAAATTAGCGTTTGGTGTGAATTTATACAAATAAATAAATATTTTGACTGAATGATTTTGAGGAAAGGGAACAGTCGCTGATTGACTATCGAATTGAGATTCAAATTTTAAAATTATTTGAAAAAACTTTTTTCAGTGCTTACTAATAGTGATAATACATGGGGCCTACTAACTTAGTCTTATTTATGGAGGTTGTATACTGCTTTTAATTAAGGCTTTCAATACAGATGATCGCTTACCACTTTACGATTTATATCGCCCACCAATTAGCGTGTATAATCTAATTTGTAACAATAAACTTTCCCATTCTATTCCAAATTACAATTATAAATTACAATTCTAATAATATACAACACATTTTAATACTAACTACTAGCGAAGGCTCGGTACCGACGCAATGTTCTCGGGATGCAATACATCACTCGACCTCG
The DNA here is from genome assembly GCA_963556515.1 of Nudaria mundana. NCBI lineage: Eukaryota > Metazoa > Arthropoda > Insecta > Lepidoptera > Erebidae > Nudaria > Nudaria mundana. Next base: position 17,822,411 of record OY748297.1, on the reverse strand, counting down.
GCCATTTTGGATTATTGCTACTTTTTTTATCTAATCAACCGCTGCGTTGAATTCCTTCCTGTTTTTTCGCTAACGAATGGTCGGTGTGGAAATGGTATGAAAAATTTATGGCGAGTTGTAACATAACTTGCAGCAAAAATGTTTTTGGAAGGCTTGCAATGGTTCGATGTTCTTTTAAAGGTACGATTCTTTTTTTAAATTCGACCACGACTCCACGACTTTTTTTTACTCTTATCGGTATGCAATATAACGCGACCGTAGATTAATTAGTGTCTACCTAAGCACACTATTTACTTCCGAGGTATAAGGTCTTTTCATACTTAATCTTCGTCTAAGACAGACGAAGTTCTGGCAAACTTACCCATAGTGTTCAGAAACGGCAATAGCCGACTTAGACGAAGATTTAAAATAGGTATTGAAAGACCTTATACCTCGGAAGTAAATAGTGTGCTTAGGTAGACACAAATTACGCTACTTTCGCGTTATATTGAATAACAGTAAGAGTGCGTAGGATGGATAAAGAATTAGGTGAAATATAGGTGTAATTCCATTACTCACACCCATTCCCGTGTTTACACGTGCTTTATAATGTGTGTACAGTTTTAGGATGTCGTAGTTCTTGGTTTTTTTATCAAGGAGTCCAACTTGATCGAAAAAGCCGGCTAAAATCTAAATGGTCGGCTCAAAAAATCGAAAGATATTCATGATGGTTGTCCATGTGATAGTCTAAAACTCAATTATTTGTATACATGATTGTATGCATAAATAAAATAAAGATACTGAACCAGTATAGGTTTTCAATTAATAAACCTCTGTGTCGAATCGTCGCAACAAAGTAACAATCAATGTCATGTCTCTTGCATACGCTACGTCACACGACGAAGCGGCGCTACGTGTCGTATCGCATTGCTCAACAATTTGCTAGTCTACCGTCAAAAACTACATTGCATGCAAATATACTTCATGTATGTATTGGCTTATGCAATGTAGTAGTTATATATTTTTTTAATAAAAAACCAGATTTTTTGTATTAGGGAGATAAGTACTTATAGGTTTCATTTTCGATAAATGTTAGAGGGATCATCTAGGTCATCTAGCCCAAATTAAGCTAATATAAGCTTGTGTTATGGGATCTAGACGACTGATAAACATACTTACATATTTCTAAATACATACATAGAAGACTCCCAAACTCCGAAACAAATATTTGTGGATCACACATATATTTGATTTGACCTGGAATCAAACCTCGGACCTCAGGGACGGCCGTCGCATACTCATACCACTGCGCCACCGAGCATTTTACTTGATTATATTTCTTTTTCTCAAAAATATAAGTAAAATTCCCATTAAAATGGTCGAAAATACTGTTAAGGGAACCATCCGTATGCTAATAAAACCTCTTCGGAACTCGTAAAAATAGGTCAGTATTTAAATACCCTGCGATTCCCAAAACGCATATAAATCACGAGGAATAAACGTCTCCGAAACTTAAGTGTTGTTTTTACTGTATTTCTAATTTTATTACACAGGAACTGTGTTTGAACACGATTGAGATCACTTCGGTTCTCACTTTTTTGTCTAGAACTTTTGGTACCTACTCAACTCACATAGCATCAAAAACCAGCCAAGAGCGACTCGGACTCGCACGCGAAGGTGCGTTCGTACCATTATCTCTAAAAACGGCAAAAAATCGTTTGTGTACAACAAACGACTTTTTGTCGTTTTTGTTGGGGGAGCCCCCTTAAATATTTATTTTTTGTAATTGTTGTTATAGCGGCAACAGAAATTAAATACATCATCTGTGAAAATTTAAACTTTCTAACTATATTTATGAGATACAGTATGAAGACATACGGACGGACGGACAACGAAGTCTCAGTCATAGGTTTCCTGTTTTACCCTTTGGGTACGGAAGAATAAAAAGAAAATAATACGCATGGGTTTTCTATAGGCACTATTCTAGTCAAGGATAGATTTAGTAAAATGACAGAAACAGACCTTGCGAATTTTTTTATTTAGAACTGTTTGTTTGAAACGATGGAGCCATTATAATTTTAATAGATTTTTCAGTCGCCAATTATTAAAAACCACGCAAATTCAATGTACGTCTGCACTTTACGACCGTAGTATTAATTAAACTGAAAAGTCCAAAAAACCCTTCGAATTTTCTTCGAATTTTCGTCTATTATCGGAGATTTAATAATTATAGGGCCTTTTGAAAATAATTAATGAGGGCCAATTAGTTAATGATTTCTTTTTTATCCTTCCTTTGAGCCAATGTCATGTCAAAGAGCTTTGAAGAAGGACGCGTATTAAATCCGTACTAGCAAAAAAAATGCCTTTTTGTTATTTTAGACTTTGACTCATTACAAAAAAGGAAAGTACTTATGCTGTTCTCTCTGAGACAGTCTTGATAATGCCTCGTTTAGAGGCGAAACAATTGTCGACGTTTTGTTGACTTTTTTAATTCTGCGGAAAATAATGCTATTACAAATTTAAAAAGTTTTTTTAAAACATTTTACTTACCATTGCTTTGTCATGGATTTCCGCCAAGTAACGCCTGTTTCTATCCAATATTTGAGTACTTATGAAGTTTAGCAAAAAATACAATTGATTTTTAAAAAAAAGTTCTAGTCTATTTTAATGTTTTATTTTTCGCCATTTATATTTGTTAATATTATAAGACTAGTTTAAGCAAACTCATTGCTTTGAAATCTGAGACAACAAAGCTCTTCCAGTACCTCAGCGAGACGGCTGATGAAGCGCAGGTGCGGTTCCCGAACGCTGACCTAGTATTTCTGGGGGACTTCAATGGCCATCACATTGAATGGCTGGGGTCCCTCAAGACTGATCATGCGGGTAGAGCCGCCCATGCGTTCGCTCTCTCCCACGGTCTGACCCAGATGGTATGCGGGATCACCCGGATACCAGACAGGTCAGATCACGCGCCCGCTCTGCTGGATCTACTGCTGACGAGTCGCCCTGCCCAGTACAGTGTTTCGGTAGGAGCCCCACTGGGTAGTTCACGCTGGCATGAAGGTGTCACCTCCTGCACGTCCTGTACAAACGTCACGACGACTATGGCACTACTCGTCAGCGGATTGGGACGGTCTACGCGATTATTATGCGTCCGTCCCCTGGAGCCAGCGCTGCTTTGTAGGAAAGGCTCCTTCGGATAGTGCTTCTGCTATGGCTGAAGAGATCAGTTTAGGGATGGATTATTACATCCCTTTCACTGATGTCGCCAGTATCCGCAGAGCTCGTCCCTGGTTCGGGCGAGATTGTGCCAAAGTTGTTCGACAAAAACAGTTGACATATCGCGCCTGGATCAGGGCCCGGGCTGTGCGCGACCCAAACGTGGGCCACCTCAAAGCAGCGTACAACCGGGCCACAAAATCGAGTAAGAGGGCCTTTAAGAGAGCGGATGCCCAGCGCGTCGCGCGGCTTGGTCAGGAGCTCACTTCCCATCCCACGGGCAGCCGTGGATTCTGGCAACTGGCCAAAGCCGTGCAATCTAACTTTTTTCAGCCCTCGCTGCCACCGCTGCGTTACCCAGATGGAACACTGGCTCACAAAGCCTAAGAGAAAGCGGATATGCTCGCAACCTCTTTGCGGCTAATTCCCGGGTGGCCTGCAGCCCCCCGCCATCGCCAACTGTGGCCACACAATGCCTGATATTGTTATCAGGCAATGTGATGTACGGGCAGTGCTGCGGTCACTCGACACGCGGAAAGCCAGTGGCCCTGACGGCATTCCGGCGGTGGTGCTACGAAAATGTGCAGCTGAGTTGTCTCCAGTATTAACGCGTCTGTACCGCCTGTCATACTCTTCAGGGCTCGTGCCGGAGGTCTGGAAGGAGGCGAACGTACAACCGATCCCCAAGAAAGGGGATCGGTCCGATCCAGGCAACTATCGACCCATAGCTGTCACCTCAGTCATTTGCAAGGTGCTTGAGCTCCTTATAAATAAGCAGCTCATGCAATTCCTAGAGGATCACTCGCTAATCAATGATCAATACGGCTTCAGGCCAAAGCGATCAACGGGTGATCTTCTGGCATTCGTAACGCATGTCTGGGGTGGGGCTATGGAAAGGCACGGCGAGTCCTTGGCTATTAGCCTGGACATCGCCAAAGCCTTCGATAGGGTCTGGCATGCTTCGCTCCTTTCCAAGCTTCCGGCATATGGTCAACCTCCTCAACTGTGCAGCTGGATTGCCAGCTTTTTAAACGAGCGCCTAGTGCGGGTCCTCTGCGATCACCAGGCTTCTCGCTTCTTGCAAGTGAATGCCGGGGTACCGCAGGGGTCCGTACTATCACCAACTCTCTTTCTTCTGCATATCAATGATATGCTATCCCTCGGGAACATTCATTGCTATGCAGATGACAGCACACTGCACGGGAGTTACTCGGTTCGTCTGACGGCGGGGCGATCTGAGATTGAGGAGGAGAGACGACGACTCGTGGCTGATCTCGACCGTAACCTCGACAGTATCTCTCAATGGGGTACCGAGAACCTGGTCGAGTTCAATGCCCGCAAAACACAGGCGTGTGCATTTACTGCGAAGAAATCCCCTTTCCTTCCCCTACCCTCTCTTCAGAATGCATTATTACCAATGAAGGACAACCTTGATATCCTTGGCATAGACGTTCGTCGAGAGCTCAATAATAAAAACTACATCGAAAGATGTATAGGGCTAGCTTCGCGGAAACTAGGAATACTGAATAAGGTAAAGAGATTCTTTACACCGGACCAGAGGTGTCTGCTGTACAAGACGCAGATTAGACCCTGCGTCGAATACTGCTCTCACCTCTGGGACGGCTCCGCGAAGTATCTGCTGGACGCTCTCGACGCTATGCAGCGACGAGCTATCCGTATTATAGATTGTCCGGAGGTAACGGGAAGCCTTGAGCCGCTAGTTCAGCGCCGAACAATAGCTTCCTTGGCCGCATTCTACCGTATTTACCACGGCGAGTGTTCTGAAGAGCTCTTCAATCTGATCCCACCCTCTTCCTTCCGATCCCGAACGACTCGTGCCGGGCAGAGATGCCACCCCCACACAGTGGATAGCATGTTCGCGAGAACCGAACGTTTTAAACGTTCGTTTCTCTGCCGAACGATAGTGGCCTGGAACGCCCTGCCTGTGCACGTGTTTCCTCCCACATATAATCCTGGGTTCTTTAAGCGGAGCGTGAAGAGGCACATCAGTAGGTCGTCAAGTTGGGGGCCACTCTCAATAGTAATGTGTGCTGTGAGAGTGGCCCACAATCGCTAGACGTCGTCACGACTTACCACCAGGCGGGCGGCGTCAATTTGGCGAACCAAATATAAAAAAAAAAAAAAAAAAAAAAATACAAAAGTGTACAAGTTACTGTTAAGTAAAGCTAGCCACCTATTACGTGGATCCACAGAGTTACACGGGTTAAAATAAGTACATAGGTATACTTCTTCGGGAAAACCGGCGTGATTATGTATGAAACCGCATTATGACGATATCATACACTCACTTTTGGCGATATATTAATTAGCTTTTTAATTAAAATCAACGTTGCAGTTTTAACCACAAAACCGAGATCTCCATTACGTGGATTATGGATGCTGGCCAAAATATTGATGTTGATATCATTACTTACTGATGGAGTACAGCGAAGTAAATGTGTATGTTAGTTTGCAGTATTGCAGTGAATATCCTAGTTGCCAAAATGGGCGTTTTCACATTGCACGATATCGTAATTTACATTCTTACCTTAAAGTTACTGATGCTACTTACGATATCGTCACGATATTATAGACGATATCGTCACGATATCGGGTGTCGTTATCGTGCAATGTGAAAACGCCCATTGAGTCATGCTTAATGGTAATTTTATGTAGGTACCTATTCTAAAATTTTCTATGTAGTGCATTTCTACGCTATAATTGAGATACTAGTGGTCGTCTACCGCTTTGTTCACGGTCCCATTTTTGTAACCATTTTAGGGCACTTTTCCTGTCATGCGTTTATTCACCAGCGTTGGGATCTCGCCCGCAATGCGACTTGATGTCAACTTTAAATAAGTTTGCGACTAGCCCCTTTACCATAGCAACCGGCGTGACATGAAACGCGTTTTATTATTGTATGAAATTCGATATTGATATCGACACGCATTGCGGGCGAGATCCGCACGCTTGTCGAAAAACGATTGACAAGAAAAGAGCTCTTAACCTCATATCCCTCCTAGATAATTGTACTCTATTCAACACATTTAATTTTTCAATTCAAACCGGGTGTTCCAAAAAAAAGCGCATTTAACCAAACAAACTCTACAGCAATATAATTTTAGTATTACATACCCATATTTCGTTAGTAGTTTTGTCGGTACCATAGGAGTGGGTTTAAATCCACGAACCGGTATTTTAATTAACCTGAATTAATCCAAGTTTAAAATAATAAGGGTACTTCTATCTAATATTAATGACAGTTAAATGTGTACCTGCCCCATCTTTAATGGCGTCAAGAACAATAAAACAAAGTTTATTGGTTTGTTTTGGGCTTTCGGAAAGCTCAAAAGCTTCCCAAACATTATGGAATCGGCATTTTAATGAAAGTCGTAAAGTAAAACGAAAATTTAATAAAGGTTTTCACATCCATTATAAATGTAACATATCTATGTATCTTAATAATATTTTTGGAATATTATTCGTTGTTATACTCTAAATGCTATACGTAAAAGTAGAATATTTTAGCGAAATCTTTAAAAATCTGTTTAAAACAGTGCAAAAACTGCATCTTTAGTCGGACGAATAAGTCACTTGACTTGCACGACAACTTGAACCTTCTTAACACTTTTAGTAGTAGTATCTGGAAAGCTTAACAGGAAAACCAGAAAGTGACTTGAATTTGCGGTACTTAACCAGGGGAATGTCTTAATCGCTAGACTATAGAGATCCATGCACAATTTACTACGTTTGCGATTTTCATTATGATGACGGTAGATGCTAGAACGCTAACTACCGAAAATGTATGAAAAACTAGCAGCCAACATTTAATAATCTGAATTTACTTTTAATATTCGTTTCAATATCAATAGAAATAATACAATACAAATACTCTTTATTGTACACAAAAAAGAAAACATACAATTAGGAGACTTAACTTAAAGATAATGCAAAAGGCGGCCTTATCGCTAAAAGCAATCTCTTCCAACCAACCCAAATTAATAGCTTGTTTACCTATATGTAGCCTACGGGCTCGAGGTCTAGTGGTTATCACTAGAACTCGAGCCTGTAGGCTAGGCCTTGACAATGTTAACACATTGCAAAGGTTTTTTTTTTTTTTTTTATTAGGAAACTCAACAGCTTATTTACAAATGATACACTACAATTAGAGTAAATACATGAAATTGGTGTCTTAAGCCAATTAACGAGTTCCACGACATTTGCAAGGACTCGAAAAACTGGTAGTAGATGATAAGCTAAACTAAACTAAACCATAATTAGATAATAATTAGGTAATTAGGTAATACAAGGTATTGAATCGCTCTTATATAAACGCGACTCAATACCCTGTACTAATACATATTATGTATCTATACAAAAAAGAAATGAAAATAAAACAATGATGCTGATGTTTTACACAAAAAAGAACAGAATTGATAATTAAACAAACATAAGTACAGTCTATTTACTAGACAGTACATGGATTATCTGTCTACGATAGGATTCTTTAGAAGAATGGAAGATATCTACACTTTCAAAAGTTTCGGTATAGTGCGAAGAAGTCGTGTCATTACAGCATTCTTACCATAATTGGTTCTATGAAAGGGTATATTAAATAGATGTGTGTGCCTAGTACGGTATCGCGGTGTTGCGAACTTTACGGCTGATAGGAGATCAGAACTCTGGAGGCCACCTCGCAAAATGTTTTTTTTTTTTTTTTTTTTTTCTTATATTTGGTTCGCCAAATTGACGCCGCCCGCCTGGTGGTAAGTCGTGACGACGTCTAGCGATTGTGGGCCACTCTCACAGCACACATTACTATTGAGAGTGGCCCTCAACTTGACGACCTACTGATGTGCCTCTTCACGCTCCGCTTAAAGAACCCAGGATTATATGCGGGAGGAAACACGTGCACAGGCAGGGCGTTCCAGGCCACTATCGTTCGGCAGAGAAACGAACGTTTAAAACGTTCGGTTCTCGCGAACATGCTATCCACTGTGTGGGGGTGGCATCTCTGCCCGGCACGAGTCGTTCGGGATCGGAAGGAAGAGGGTGGGATCAGATTGAAGAGCTCTTCAGAACACTCGCCGTGGTAAATACGGTAGAATGCGGCCAAGGAAGCTATTGTTCGGCGCTGAGCTAGCGGCTCAAGGCTTCCCGTTACCTCCGGACAACCTATAATACGGATAGCCCGTCGCTGCATAGCGTCGAGAGCGTCCAGCAGATACTTCGCGGAGCCGTCCCAGAGGTGAGAGCAGTATTCGACGCAGGGTCTAATCTGCGTCTTGTACAGCAGACACCTCCGGTCCGGTGTAAAGAATCTCTTTACCTTATTCAGTATTCCTAGTTTCCGCGAAGCTAGCCCTATACATCTTTCGATGTAGTTTTTATTATTGAGCTCTCGACGAACGTCTATGCCAAGGATATCAAGGTTGTCCTTCATTGGTAATAATGCATTCTGAAGAGAGGGTAGGGGAAGGAAAGGGGATTTCTTCGCAGTAAATGCACACGCCTGTGTTTTGCGGGCATTGAACTCGACCAGGTTCTCGGTACCCCATTGAGAGATATTGTCGAGGTTACGGTCGAGATCAGCCACGAGTCGTCGCCTCTCCTCCTCAATCTCAGATCGCCCCGCCGTCGAACGAACCGAGTAACTCCCGTGCAGTGTGCTGTCATCTGCATAGCAATGAATGTTCCCGAGGGATAGCATATCATTGATATGCAGAAGAAAGAGAGTTGGTGATAGTACGGACCCCTGCGGTACCCCGGCATTCACTTGCAAGAAGCGAGAAGCCTGGCCATCGCAGAGGACCCGCACTCGGCGCTCGTTTAAAAAGCTGGCAATCCAGCTGCACAGTTGAGGAGGTAGACCATATGCCGGAAGCTTGGAAAGGAGCGAAGCATGCCAGACCCTATCGAAGGCTTTGGCGATGTCCAGGCTAATAGCCAAGGACTCGCCGTGCCTTTCCATAGCCCCACCCCAGACATGCGTTACGAATGCCAGAAGATCACCCGTTGATCGCTTTGGCCTGAAGCCGTATTGTCGATCATTGATTAACGAGTGATCCTCTAGGAATTGCATGAGCTGCTTATTTATAAGGAGCTCAAGCACCTTGCAAATGACTGAGGTGACAGCTATGGGTCGATAGTTGCCTGGATCGGACCGATCCCCTTTCTTGGGGATCGGTTGTACGTTCGCCTCCTTCCAGACCTCCGGCACGAGCCCTGAAGAGTATGACAGGCGGTACAGACGCGTTAATACTGGAGACAACTCAGCTGCACATTTTCGTAGCACCACCGCCGGAATGCCGTCAGGGCCACTAGCTTTCCGCGTGTCGAGTGACCGCAGCACTGCCCGTACATCACATTGCCTGATAACAATATCAGGCATTGTGTGGCCACAGTTGGCGATGGCGGGGGGCTGCAGGCCACGGTCGTCGACCCAGGAATTAGCCGCAAAGAGGTCTGCGAGCATATCCGCTTTCTCTTGGGCTTTGTGAGCCAGTGTTCCATCTGGGTAACGCAGCGGTGGCAGCGAGGGCTGACAAAAGTTAGATTGCACGGCTTTGGCCAGTTGCCAGAATCCACGGCTGCCCGTGGGATGGGAAGTGAGCTCCTGACCAAGCCGAACGCATGGGCGGCTCTACCCGCATGATCAGTCTTGAGGGACCCCAGCCATTCAATGTGATGGCCATTGAAGTCCCCCAGAAATACTAGGTCAGCGTTCGGGAACCGCACCTGCGCTTCATCAGCCGTCTCGCTGAGGTACTGGAAGAGCTTTGTTGTCTCAGAATCCCCTGTGTGGGATCGGTAGACGCACACGTAGATCTGGCTCATAGAGCCATGGTCTACGTGCAGCCAAAGGACGGAATTGGAGGGGTTCTCTAGGCAGCGCAACCGGCGGCAGCAAACATCCGCCCTAACGAACACGCACACCCCGGCTCTGTCTCGAAATTGTTCCTCGATGGGGTCGGGGTAACACAGGTAAGACGTGTCGTCAGGGCGGCGTATTTGTGTCTCCGTGAGGAACATCACAGCGGGCCGTGCCGTCTCAAGGTGGTGGTGGACGGTATCGAGGTTCGCATGGAGTCCACGGACGTTAGTGAACTCCACCTCGAAATGTGAAGTTGTGGGGTTTCCTAGGGCCGCTGTGTAACGTTTATTTCTTTTTTGTTGCACTGCCATTGTAGATTTTGAAGAAGAAGCGTGAAGACAAGGCGACATCTGGTGCAGCAGTAAGTGACAAAGCGCAGGGGCTAGCTTTGTCTAGAACCGTGTGGTTAGGTCGGAGCCGACTCGCCGGACGGAAGGGCTCCCAAACCCCCCTGATGCAAGGCCGCCGCTACCCCACACCGGTTACCACCCGGAGCGGCGATCCCACATCAGGATTATGCGCAACATGTGGGGCAGCCTCCTGGGGTGGTTGGCCCCAGGCGGGCCCCATGACTGTGTTGCGGGCGGCCGCGGCAACGCCGTTGCTAAGGGTCTCCCTGGCCGGCGAATCGACCCACACCACCCACACTAGACTCCGTTTCGCCCCCACTGGTCCCATGCCTGCTGCACCATACATCGCCCCGGGCCCGGCGGTGCAGCTGCTGAACCCCTAACGCAACCCAGCCTGGGCTGGGTTACTTGGGGGGCTTTAGCACAGCTGCACGGTGGTACCCCCCCGGACCAACACTGTTGTACCACCTGGTACCCACGTAGGGGCCGAAGCCACTCCATAGGTACCGTAAATTAACGAGCCTCGTCCGTTTATCAGCAGGTGCGCCACTAGCAGGTGAGGTCGCTGGGGCCCTATAGATGTTGGTAGAGCCCCTTTGCACCCAAAATGTCAAAGATGTCAATGTCAAAGAGCAGCAGCATATCCAGCATCTTACGTCTGTCCTCGAGAGAGAGCAGATGGTGGCTACAGTCACGGGGATAAGAATTGTGACGCTTTCCACATTTAAAGTTAACGTACTTTACAAATCTCTTCTGCAGGCTCTCAATTCTATCGTTGTACACATTATATTGGGGTGACCAGATTGGGCTACAATACTCAAGAACGCTGCGCACGTAGGCATAGTACACAATTTGCCGACTATGGTGATTTGAAAAGGGCTTACACGTACGCATCACAAACCCAAGACTACGAGAAGCTTTGTTAACAATGGTATCAATCTGCTGGGAAAACAACAACTTGGAGTCAAGTACCACACCGAGATCTCTCACCAGTTCAACTCGTTCGATTTCATTATTGTCAAACCGATATGGAAACTTTATCGGATTGCTGGAACGAGTGAAACTAATACATTGGCACTTCGAGACATTGACGGTTATATTGTTCCGCAAATAGTACTGGTACAACGCATTCAGATCACGCTGAGTAAGTTCACAGTCCAGTCCTGATTTAACACACATATATATTTTCATGTCATCCGCATACAATAAATGATTGGCATTTTTAAAACACGACTGAATGTCGTTTAAGTAGGCACAATAGAACAGCGGGCCAAGAAGAGAGCCCTGGGGTACACCAGAGGGAACATCCACGAAGTCGGACCTCAAACCACCAACAACCACAGCCTGCAACCTGTTGGATAAGTATGAGCTTATCCATCTCAAAAGATCACCATGGATTCCAAGGCGCTGCAGTTTTGCAAGCAGAATGACGTGGTCCACACGATCGAAAGCCTTTTCAAAATCCGTGTAAACCACGTCAACCTGCCCACACAATTCCATATTATTCAGCACATAATCGCTGAACACCGCTAAGTTCGACACGGTCGATGGCTTTTTAATAAAACCGTGCTGATTTTGACCAACAGCGTTGGATATCAATGGGTAAATGTTCCTATAAATGATCTTTTCGAATACCTTACTTAGGGCGCTCAAGATTGAAATTGGGCGGTAATTCTTTATGTCAGATTTAGGGCCCTTTTTGTGTATTGGTACAATGTGAGCTGACTTCCACTTAGAAGGAAACACACACTCGTTCAGGGACCTGTTAAACAGTAAAGCTATTGGTTTGGCCAGACTAGATGCACAACGCTGCAAGAAAACAGAAGGGAGGCCATCCACTCCTGCACCCTTTGTACCATCAAGCGCAAGCAAAACACACAGTACGGTGCTCTCGTCTATGATTAAGCTTGATAAAATATTAGCTGAGTCATTTAAGCCCACAGGAACATCCTGACGGAGCAGGTCTGTGACGGAGGATGTGGATGGTTGTGCAAAGACACTTTGGAAATATTTATTAAACGCCTCGCAAATACTGTGGCCGTCCCTGTATCTCCCATCATTATGTGAAATAGTATTTATATACTGGGTGCCTCCCCTCTTGCTCTTAACGTAAGTCCAGAAAGACTTGGGGGAGCTCCTTAAGTTTTCCTCTACAGACGTTATATAACCCTGAAAACATGCCTTCCGAGCACAGTTGTATCTCACACGTAGCAATGAATATTCATCATAGTCACGCGGGTTTCTGTATTTTTTCCACCTTTTGTGCATTTTATTCTTTTCTCGGGTGATTTTAATAAGATTGCGACTATACCAAGATGGATACTTCTGGTTTTTAGGTTTCTTACTCAGAGGTATAAATTGTTCTACCCCCAGTTGTATCTGTTCATAGAACGCACCAACCGCACCGTCGACGGAGTCTGCCACCAATGTCATAGGCCAGTTTATCGCACCAAAAAAATCGTTAAGGACCCCATAGTCACCTCTGTAATAATTATGTCGAGGCGCGTTTACATTTGTCAAGGGGGTGCAGAAGATTTCACTGCATTCCATATACAATAATATAATAGTAAAATATACAATGCGGGATGATGGGGTACCTCACGGAGTAAAGGATTCTCATTTTTAGACACAACAATAGGTGTTGTTGAAAAACATAGGTCTAAAGTTCTATTGATGGCATTTCTTACTAGATTGAACTGTGAAAGGCCCTGAATGCTCATGCTATCTGCAAAACCAATAGCGGCGTTACGCAACTGTTGCGTACACATGCTGGTCACTGAGTAGCCTTCATCTGACCAGGCCAGGCATGGCAAATTAAAATCACCCAACAGCATGTAGTCCTGATCACCATACTCAGTCTGCATTTCACTCATAGTTTGCGCGATATACTCGAGCTGGGACGGAATGAGGTTCGCATTCGGAGGGTAGTAACTCAATACAATGTGAACATCCTTAGGGCTACCAATGCTTGAACCACGCAGTGTAACCTGTAACAATTCCGCACCACTGCACCTCACCACGCGACGCTGGCTACACTCAAACCTACGATTGACGCACATTACTACCCCTCCCCCACTCTTTTTATTATACAACGACAGATCACGGTCCTCACGAAAGATTACGTATCTGTCATCACAGAACTCAGCGTCCAGAACATCGCCCTGCAACCATGTCTCAGTAAGGAATATGATGTCATAACTGGCAGACGAGATGTTGTTGAATGCGTCCAGCACTTTAGTTTTCATTCCTCCTACGTTTTGATAATAAAAACTTAACCCAGTATTGCCCATTTGTTAAATAATAAAAATAAAAGGAACATTTTAAAATAATAATACAAACAACACTTTATAAAAATAAAAATGAGCACGCCTGCCAGCACGAGGCATATTATGTAGGTACGAGTATACCCAGCAGATGTCACAATACGCGCATCCAAAGCTACATCAAATAACCAATAACGGGCATTGGCTATGATATCACTTATTAAAGTCACAATAAGCATGGTTACACCAAGTATGCTCCCGGCGGCGCTAACATGCAGAAAATTATACCGTCTAGCCGAGGTTGAGGCTAGGCAGATTTCATTTTTATGTTGCATGTAAGTGAAAGGCCATAGGCACGGCAAGTGCAAACACTTGCAAAATAATACTGAGTGCATGTGTGTACATGTGAAACCCTGATTTGCTCGAAGCATTATAATTGACCCGAGACCATAACCAGACATAGATACATCATAAAACCGCTCAACACCAGAGGGCAACCTACAGGAGACCCCCCACCCTCCAGGCACTCCCACGGTGCACCTATTGACTAACGGACGACGATACAGTAAAATTACGCACCAAGCACTCGACCGATGGACTGAGGCATGCCTCATAATTCTTAATATTATAAATGGTATACGCAACCAGTTGAGGGCACACACAGCAACACTCCCCGCTCCTCCGGGTATATAAAATATGTCCACATTTCCGGGCACACAACTAATCGCACAATTAGGCATGTTACATTCGTTAACAGTCGCAGATGTATGCACAGGACAGTCATTAGCATTACCGTCAGACCATGGCAATACATAGATTATTATACTTACAACACAAAATAAAATATAAAATAGTTTTACATAATTAGTCGACTGCGGGCTTTGAAACAGCAACCGGCTTGAATATACATATCGCGGAGACTGTGCAACCCGTGTGAAGGTGAGTGTCTCTATCCGTGCAGCCAGCACACACACCATACTGCGCGTCCATTTAAACATTTCCAGCCAATACTTCCGTCACAAGATCAGCTAACAATGTATTTGTAGGCCATAAACTTACCTCAGTACTAACCGCCGATTTAAATGCCATAAGATGCAGAAAGCCCCGCAACCCCACCCCATCTCGAGCCACCATCGCGAAACTACATATAGTGTGACGCTGTTTGTCCCATCGTAAATACCTACAATACACACAGCTCTGAACACAGAACCATACTCCCATCATCGACGACACCGTTGACATGCCAGACACCGGCCGTAGGCAACACACATCCATTCTTGTTACCATGTACCTATATAATACGCTGCATGACCGACCAAGTTCGCTATGTAAATGCTTATTTGTTTTAAAAATTTTAAGGTTCATGTAAAATATCAAATCAGTACAAAAATTACAGCGTAACAAAATATAATTTAAAAAAAGGGTGCAATATAAATAACATTGAGGGTTCGACGTGTTACGATGATTGCCAGATGTATCACAATAAGCAATGAATATATTGGTTACATGTCTAGTGTATAAAATAATGTGTAGTACAATAAGAATTGGTTTTAATTTAGGGGCAGAATTAAATAGATAATATTCACTAATTAGGACGAATATATTAAAAATATGAAGGTATCTCAAATATTGACTAATCGTAGACATATCAACAACAACTACGCATAAGTATATAATTAATACTATGAATGTTTGAAAAAATATACTTAAACTTCTTACGACTATTCATGACAGTTTGTTCAGCACATCAACATTACGGACGTATATCTTCTCCGTTGTATCTGACTTTCTCATGTACACACGGCCCCCACGCACCCAGACGTACTTGTACTTTAATTCCTTACCACGTATGCGAGCTGTAGCATGTAAGTTCTTGTTTTCGGGTGAAAGATTTTCTACTATAAATATCGGAGACTTGGCAGTAGATAGGAAACCAAGGTCGTGGGTATTCAACCGATCCTGAACGTTTTTCTTGTTGTAGCCATATACCGCCGATAAAAAACTATCACGGGTCCTAGGTGAGCTGAATTTAGTTAATATGGACCGTGGTCTGGTGGTATTTACATTAACTTTTGCAGTTCGAGAACAGTAATGTACTTCACTATCATTGATCGGTAGATTCACAACACGGCCCAATCGCTTAACGATATCCAGAACATTCTCCCCCTTACTTTCAGGAACACACTGAATCTCAACATTAGAAGCACGCATCAGCTGATCCATTTGACTATATTTAATCCTGATGTCTTGTAGTTCCGATCGTAAGTTTACATTTTCCTTTTTAAATTCAATTAATTCCGTACGATACGTTCTATTTTCCGATTTAATTTTATCAAATTCTCCACTCAGAATATTAATTGATTCTTTGAATTCCTTGATTTCTTCCCTTATGTCCAGTAAATTTGTATTTAAGGTTCGTGTCATCAACCCCACAGCCTCCTGCAGTGCCTCACGCAATTCTTGTCTTATAATATCTCTTATGTCCGAGCGTGGAGGGTCCATGGCGCGGTTTATATCAAGGTGTAATGCTTCGGATTTGTTATGGGTACCCTTGCGCCGAGCGTCGCTGAAAGTTAAGTCAGCCATAGATGTAGGTGTTGAGGGGCGCACCGGCGCATTAGTATTATCACCTTTTGGTTGTTTGCAAAGGCACGTCGGGCAAAGCCAGATAGCCGGCGAAAGTTGGGTTTGAGAATCATCTTGTGGAAAGTTTATGCAGAGTGTGTGGTATATCTTAGCACAGCGGATACAACGAATACAATCATTATCCGTTATTTCGCTATTACACGCCTCACACTTCGACATTATGGTGATAGGTGGGTAAAATTTGATTGCAAGCAAGCGCAAGCGCAGTCAACGCAGTAAGCAGCTAGACAATGATAGCAATACACAATAAACACGTTCACTGAGGGCGATATCGTATCTGCAACGACCACTTGCACACAACTTTGATCACTATTTGTTCACTATGAAGTGCCACAATTGTCCGAACTATTAGAGTAAACACGCACAATGAGCAGCGACACGTCTACTACCAGTGACCGCGCAACGGTGACTAGCACTAACTAGGTTAAGCAACATCGAGTCAGACCGGTCTTAGGATGGGTAACCATTTCTTAAGACATCGAGAGGGTTAGTAGGAAAGTGACTAGAACGCAAAATGTCCACTTATGATAAAAGACGACATCGCAGAATGTCAATATCGCCTAAAGTCTTAATTTTAAAATGCCGTAATCGCAAAATGTCTACATATACATAACGACTAAATTTATATAATTTCATCATCTCTTATTGTCTGCGTAGTGTCTACGTAATACCTTAGACGCAAAATGACTGCATCCCATTATAGCTTATAGTGAGGAGCGCATCGCCGAGGTAAAATGTTGGGGTCCGTTTTGCGAGTTTCTATGTCTACCCCGCTTGGAAATAAAGCTATGACGCCATTCATCACATATAGCTGTGAAATATTAATAAGAAAGTCGAGAGTAGTTATTATCTCATTCTGCGGATTACTTAGCTCTCGCCGGTATTGTCTGTCAAAAAGTATCTGCTTTTTTCCTATTTGGTGAATTAATCATCAGCCCTTTTAATTTGATATCCTGGAATCTCGACTCCCTTTTTAGTTTATATAAAAAATATTAATGTGGAATATCGATTAATTCGCACTCCAAGACGACGATGCCATGCTACTAAGGCATTAGTGGTGTGGTGCCTCTCATGGCAAATTTAAGTGGCCAAGAAAGTCGTCAAGGAGTATGTATATGCAAATATTATTAATCATGGCATTTTTGCGATATAGACATTATGCGAGTAAAGCTTTTGACGACCTACAAGTAAAATGGAACTTTCGCGATGTAGTCAATTTGCGACCAAGGCTTATAACGACCTCGACATTTTACAAATCGATCTGCGGGTATTTTGCGATGTCATCTTTTATCATAAGTGGACATTTTGCGTTCTAGTCACTTTCCTACTAACCCCATTGAGACCCCTCCGTGCCTCGGAGAGCACGTTAAGCCGTTCCCGGTTGTCATACAAACATCTATGGCAGTCGTTAGGGGTAGTTATTAGCTGTTACCAATCACAATGGGAATTTATATTACTCATTACAAGGATGCGCCAACGAAAAAAATATATAAAAAACACGAAATGGTTTCGTACCTTCTCAGTAACTCAAAGTTTAGTATTTTTCGCTTTTCATAACGTAATAATAATTATATGTAAATAGGTATTAAAAAACTTACGTGTAGTTAAACCGACATAAGTCAGAATTGTTAGCAGGTGGTGCGGGTACGGCCGCCCAGTGCACAGCGCGACCACCGCTCGTCACTGCCGCTAGCAGCCGCTGCTTGCAACCGCAGGAAGACCACACACTCGCGCTCGCTATACCACCGGCCTGTTATAAACATAATGTAAATTACATTATAAAATACACGTCATAAATTCTCAATCAAACTACTGAAATGGGGCCAATTGGAAATGGGACCATTTGGGAAGTAGTAGATTCCAATTAAAAAAACAAACTTTTATAATCGGTTCACCCAGTCGAAAGATATGAGGTAACAAACATAAAAAAAAATAATAACAAAAAATACAGCCGAATTGAGAACTCCTCCTGTTTTGAAAATCGGTTAAAATTAGCTACTGAATATGGTTACTAGATTCATGTGTAAGTGGTGTACTTGCCGAGCAACGAACTAAGCTTTCGCAAACATAAGTTTTCGGAAAACATCGGTAGTCTGGTTCAATGTGACACCGGCAAAGTTTCTACAGAAAAGAGGGCTGCAATGCCTTTGTCTTTAGGTGTAATTATTACCTATAATACGTAATAGCGCGTTTACACATTCGTGCGTACTTATACGAACATAGGCGAACTAAGATAAACACGAGAGTGTAAACAGCTCGTCATGGCTCGCCGCTAGTTATGGCGCTCGCCTCGGTGGCGGTCTTTGGAACACGAGTCAAAGGGCTTCGTGGTCAACGTGAACTACCTGTTTAGATATTCGCGTTGATTCAGTAAGGACAAACAAAGAAACCCGTCAAGTGCGAGTTGCCCTCTCGCACAAAGCATTCCGTACCAAAATGCCTTATATATTTATAATATTCTGATTTTTAGTATAGAGGCACTAGAAATACCAGAAATAACTTTTATGTCGAAAATGATACTTTGGTTATACATTTTCTTTCTTAATACAGTATTTACTTCTTATTTCTTTTATGGAAGAGACAGAAGGAACTTACCTGAAGGGGCGTAGCCAAATTCTCAACAAGAAGGTAACACTTGGAGGTTGAGTTCCACCGACGAATCCTTTCTCGCGCCAATACGTAATGTGTTTCAATCTCTTTGCCTTCAACAGCTACTAACTCTGCCTGTAATAGAAATATTTATATTACCTACGTACTTGGTAGAATATAGGGTATAATCTCACTAGAGCAGAGCTTGTACTATGGGGAATAAGATTTCTGATATAAATACTTAAAATAATTTTTGTTTCTAATAAATTTGTGCAGGAAAATAAATAAATAACCCATTTTATATAGGTAAACCCCTGAACTAGTAGAATAGTTACTATAAATAATTAAATAAGGGTTAATAAACTTAGGTGACATCGTAAAAAGCCTTATGAAATGATCGATTGTAACCTCTTTATAACAAACAGCTTAACATGATTGACTCTATTACGTGTGAAATAAGAAACGTTTAATACGAAATCTATAAAAATACAACGCGTAGTTCGTTTATTGGTTTTGCGACCTTTTTAGAGCCAATATCGTAAATATTGAACCCCTTGAGTCGCATGGTGCTTGCCGATACTGGGTTTTATTAAGTTTTATTTCTATATAAGTACAAAATATATATTGAATGTCACTTATTCAGGGAAATGGATATATCAGATCGGTTCGAGTTACGGATTTTAGAGTAGACTTTTATTGTAAATAGCTGTCTGCCGTGGACATTCAGGGAACTAGGAATATTTTTCACTTTTCAGATTCTCACTGGTTCAAATTACCAGGATAAAAAAGGTAGCCTCTAAAAGTAGTTATGACTTCTAAATCCTGGAGACTTCCCCTAAATGGAATACCTACCACTGTTTTTGATCAATAACGCAGAGCATTAAATACCAATCGATGTAGTTGGTTTGAGACTGAAATGACCATCTCGTGGACGGCGGGCGACGGGCGAGAAGAAGCTGATGAGGATTACGCATGTCATATAAAAAAAAACTAGCAAGATTAAAGTTACCAAAAAATTACGATTTAAAAGTATTTAACGAACAAATTACAATAACTAAGTACTGTGATGATGTCTTTCATATATGTGTATAGAGTATGCCTGGAAGTTGAGGTAGTCTAAAATGTCCGAAGGTACAAAACCTGACCCATCCTCATATTGATGACAGTATGACTAGGTCCGTTTACCAAAGGGATGATCTCCAATGTAAAAAGAGATGATCCTATAACCTATAGTTACCGGCAAGAAAGAAAGAAAGAAAGTTTTTTTTTAAATTGTTGCATCACAACTTTATACTCAACGTTACACAAAGAATAATAAAATAAAATAAAATAAAATAAAATAACGTTTATTATCTTTGAAATTTTTAGAAAATTATTTAGATTCGTCATAAGTTGGTGTGACTCTACCGAGGGTTCCAAAATGCAACGAGACTGAGAAGAGCCCTCAAGAAACTCAGTTCGGCTTTTTTCCAAAATATTTCATCTTAAATCTAATACAGAGTTATTTAGAAAGGAGCAATTCGTGTTACAACCAGGCAGCCTTGTCATCTAAGAAATCATTAATACTATAATAAGCTTTATGGCACAATTTACGTTTTATTAGTTTTTTAAATTTATTAACAGATAAATTTGCTATTTCGGTTGGCAATGTATTGTACATTCGAATAAAGTTCCCCGCAAAAGAGTTACTCACTTTATGAAGCCTAAATTTAGGAACAGCCAGTTTATCCTTATTTCTTAAGTTTAGATTATGATTATCACTATTTTTCACAAATTTACTTTTGTTCTTGTGGGTATACAATAAAATTTCATAAATATAATATAACTTATCTATGGTCACAACGGCCACAGACGTAAAATTGACGTAAGTGACATGGTCGTGTCACAATAACTGACAGTGTGGTTTGGTTTGACACTTATGAGTGACGTGTGTGTGGCAGGAAATACGTGTCAAACACGTGCCGCGTTTTTACGACCGGAAACTTTTTTGTTTCACAGAACCGCGACGATTGATCGGCAGGCGCGCACCACGTACCTGACAAGCTTCTTTTTCAAGCAGCCAAAGTGACACCGCCTTTTAGGTGGAAAGCCGTGCCAAGTGTTAGTAAGATAAAAATACACGTTAAATTTGGACATAAAAACCGACATCAAATGACCGAAATGGGACCAAATAATTGTCGGAATGGGACCAAATTGAAATGGAACCACTTCGGAAGTAGTAGCGTTCATTCAAAAACAAAAAAAATCTCATCAATCTCATCAATCACCCAGGTAACAAACATAAAAAATGATTAAAAAACATATCGCTAATTGAGAACCTCCTCCTTTTTTGGAAGTCGGTTGAAAATAGACTGAACACTCGGGCGCGGTGGACCTCGTGGGCTCGTGTTCGCGAATGACGCGCTCCGTCCGCTAGTTCAGTGTGAACACCTGAGACTTGGGATGCCGCTCGCTTCGCTCTTACTCACATGTGCTCGTACACTGTTTCTTTCATGTTAGCACCCCGTACTGTTAAAAGTGGCCCTTAAGTTAGCTTCGCTTGAAGAATTGCGCTTTCACTCGGCTCTAAGATCTTGGTGGAACCTGTATAAGATTCGTTTCTTTCATTCTATTATTCTCAACGAAGCGTAACTGAGAAATCTTCACAATTTCAGTAGTGCTTAAATAGTACTTCTATTTGAAGCTCCAAGTTGGAACAACAATAATAAGCGGTGTCCTATAGCTTCTACCTTCATTACTTAGCTCTTGCAAAGTTATTTCCAACTTCAATTTAAGTTGTAGAACAGTTGCTTGAGACAAAACCTAGTACTTGCAAATACTGCTTTAACTGAGGTAAGTAGTTCAAATGATTTCTACATTTATTTTCTCCTTTGAAATTTTAAAACTATAGAGGAATGGCTTCATCAGATTTATCTTGCTATTTTTTATTTACTCTCCCGTAACACCGGTAATTTGACTCTCAAGTTGTCTAAAGTACTCATCGGCTAAGTCGAAGATTTCTATCTTATGTTTATATAGCTTTCTCAGGTCTGGTCAAGATTAACAGCAGATAATAACTGTGCCAAACTTCAAAGAATGTTGGCAAAACTGGCAGTGAAATAGCAAACTCGAAAATCGACCTTCACTATTATTGTTCCATGATAACTAACGCGAGACCTCACACTGCACGAGAAAACTCTACAGGAGCTGCAGTTAGAAACCCTAACTTATCATCAGTACGGCTTCATTCCGTATTTGGAGGGTGGAGGGGGGGGGGGGGGGTTCATAATTGAAAATGAATTTTCTTTTCTTTCTAGTTTCTTTTCTTTCTAGTTGCAGCATCTAACTGTTTAAAAAGAGTGGCCTGGAGTTTTTATTGCCAGGTTCTTTTATCTTTGGCTCCACTTGCTTTGCGAATCTGGCTTTAAATGGCTTATATAAATGTTATTTCATAACCTATATTAATAAATGATTTTGAGTTTGAGTTTGAGACTCGTCAGATCTTGCTCCTACGGACTACCTACCATTTTTGTGTGATTTGGACAATTTTCTATTAACAAATTTCAATTTCAGTACAAATCGGCAATTAAATTATTTTTGTTCATAGATTTTTGTGTTTGCATTTAACATGCATTGACTAGGCGCCATAACTTCATGTAGCATTATTATCTCTGAGTGCTAAAAGCCACTTTATATCCCAGTAATATGGTCCCGTGGTAATTAGAAACGAGAAAACTATGTCACGAGAGGCGGAGCCACGGTAATCATCTAGTGAATTATAATATTCGGCCTGCCATGCAATTTTAATTTATATCGTTCAGCGTTTACGCACCACTAAGCCTTTACACTTCAACGAACTCAGTCACCCGTTTTACATTAAAACCCAGCCGTTATAATTCATATTCTTATACAAATTTACCTATTTTGCTTTTGAATAAAAATAAAGATTATATCTTAAATCGCTAGCTTTGCTGATCTACCAACCCCGGCCTTTTGCTCAGCGAGCAGTGAATAACTCACAGCTCATTTGTTTTCCATTGTGCCTTTATCGTGTCCTTTAAACATGCTGATCCTGTAACGCTTTGGCGATTTTTGATAATAACATTCACAATTTTGCTAATGCAAGATTAATTGAGTGATTCTCTGATTTTTGGAAAAAAATTCATCATTAAATTTTCATTTTTTAAATTTGGATTTCTTTTATACGTTTCTTGAATGGTCTTATACCTTTATTATTTTTACTTTTTTTCACATTTAAAGGCAAATTACTATGATCTCAGTTTTCACATCATTCAAAGTTACAATTATTTCAATAGCTAATGAGCTATCTGCATAGTTTATAAGTATATCTATACGAATATTTTTTGACTACTATGTATCTATGTACTATGTATATGTTTAAATTTAAAATTACTACCTATCATGTTTTATCTGCTAGATAGGTAGGTAATTTAAACCTCTTTACCTAGGTACTTAACCCGTTAATACCTTACTTTAGTAATTGCGGATATGGGGGATATGGAATCGTAAAACGATTTTTAGTAATTAGGTATAGGTGCTTTGATTTCATTGCGACATTACGTTAAAAGTTACTGCGGTTTTACTCAGTTCACCCAAACTTTTCTAAAAAGCTATTAATAAATTACTGTTACAAAAATCAAACTCCTATGATGAACATTTTAACTAGGTACAATAATCTTAGTTGTGTTTGACCTTGAAGACCGTGGCGTCTCTCATCGCAATAATAATATCAATATCGTGCAAAGTCGGCCGTCCTCGGCTATGTTGCGACTTATTACAGTGTAGATACCTATTTACTATCAAACATCGTGCGTAAAATAATCCATGCGTGACGAACGTATTTTGAGATTTTAAAAACGTTAATAACTTTGTTTTTTTGTATGGTTGGGTATTTGTATTATTCCATATATATTGAAATACATACGTTCCAGATGAGCCCCTGAAGTTTTTCTGGTAGTCAAAAAATATTCGTGTAGGTATAACAATGTTAAAGCCTTTTAATACAACATCTCTGAGAGGGTAGACAATCGTGTTCGTTACGTCCCCATTTTGCCAGTCACTGTAATTTCTATAGTAGCAGTTCACGGGTATTATGGGTACTAACTGCCAGAGCTTTATTCTTCCTGCAGCAAATGCATGTAGGTGCAGGCAATTGCGTTGTAGGCAAGTATGAGATTACGGGAGATATTGAAGGGGCCTCTTAACACCCTTATTACATTCAAATTCCTAGTATATTTTAATACTGAATAGGAGTTCGAGCAGTTCAATCCATTTAAAGAGCAATTAATACCATTCAGGTTTTTGCAAAATATTTATTCGGAGGAGTTTCCAACTAAACACTGAAGCAAAGTTTGTAAACTGTCGTCAACCTTAATGGGATAAGAGCAAATTAAAATTCCTCTTCGCAACAGAAGTTGTTCATGACTTTTTCATGCAAAATAATTAATCAATCTACGTGACACTAGGTCAGCGTGAGCTGAATGTCTGACTTTTATCATCATACTATTTGCTCACACACACAAAACCGTCTTTTGTTCTCGATGAAACATAAGCATTTAATTACGCAACATTTTGCAAGTTACTGTTTGTTCCACGTTAATGCGTAATATCTATTTTCCAATAACAATAATTTCTTCTAGTTACGTATTGCTTCAGAGCCTACTAGATACATAATACTATGTATTAAGTATATTTATGTGCTTGTTTACTTCCCTAGTGAACATAAATACAAATGTTAATGATGTTTATTTTTCGATCCGACGATAAACTTACCATCGGATGGTAAGTTTACTTGCCAATTCGCAAAAAAAATATTTATTTGTGTTTCCCTTTCTTACTACTGCATTATTTGCAAAACTCAACAGAATTAGGTTGAACGATAAATATTTGAGGGAAAATAACATTGTATTTTTATTGTATTCTTTCCTTTCTATTTACTTATAATTTAGGTAAGTTTTTATCCGCTTTTGTAGTTTTGCTCTTTGTTTTCAAATACTTGCTTTGTCTTCAAATACTTAGCTTATATATTTTCTGGAAGTTCTCATTTCAATTATTTCAAAATGATGATAATAAGTTATGAATGAAAAAGAAAGTAATTGTAAAGTAAGTTAAGTATTTTATACTTTTTTGTTGTTTTGTCACACTCGAATCATTGCAAAAATTTGGCAAAAACATACTGATATATTGCTGTAAGCGATAAGGGCGCCCATTTTGCTGCTATTAGATTAAGTAAGGTTCTTTTGTAAATAGAAAATGTATTGGCGTACAATACAGCAAAAAATGTTAAAAGATTTTAGTACCTATTCATAAAAAGTAATCAGTCATTTCCAAATAGCAAAAATACGATCAATCTATATTTGAAGATTGATCAGGCAAATGTATGGCAGAGACAAAAAAAAGTACTGCGCTAAGTGCCTCCTGTCGCGGGTATAACGTGATTGATAGAGATGAACGCTCCAAGTTTCTTTTTATAGACTCTCAATATTCATCTTGCTTTATTGAATTTGGCATTATAAGGCTATTTTTAGTAGGAACCATATTTGTGCTGACGATTTAGTATGGTCAATGATTTATTATAATATTATTATAGTATCTATCAGATGAATAGCTAGTGGGAACCTTTAAAGATAAAGATTTATTTATTTAGATTTATTTATTTGCAAAAACATGTGTTACGTATATCAAAACATCGTCAAATGCAGTACCACAGATCTTTTAAAAGTTTAGACTCAACATGTTTCACCTAAGAAAATGGCATATTATAGTTTATAAAAGTACATAATTATATAGATGTTTCTATATTAATTAAATCGGTGTTACATTGGCAATTACAAATAATTCTGTGATTTCAGAGATACGAGTAGGTAGTTAATTACATTATAATGTCATAATAAATTAATGTCAAAGTAAATGTTAGGTACAATAATTAATTATATTACAATTCAAGGTCAAAATATTTTGTCATTAAAAAAGTCAATAATATTATAATAGCATTTGGCAATCAAAATTTTCCTAAGTGCATTTTTGAATTTGAGTGTGTTCAATTGTCTTATGGCAATGGGTACCCTATTATAAATTAACGGTGCCTTTTACGAATATTTGACTCGCTCGAGAATCAAAGACCCAGAAACTTAGCGTCTGAAGCTTAGACAGTCGCATAGCCAGAACGAACGCGGGAATTCTCCAACTACCGTCACTGGGTCAGTTTGCTCTACACTCATTATGTCCGCCCCCGGGCAGACTCCGTATACACGTTCCGGTTTTCTCTCTGTGCCCGCGCCGGTCAGTCGGCCTGTGACGTAACTCGGTCAAAACGTCAGGTATTATTGTACCATAATAAGGTAATTTTACGCGTTTAAGTCTCGAAATCTTAACTATTAAAATAAATTCTGATCGTGTTATTTAATACTGCCGTGATCGGCCCACTGCGCGCTTGGCGCCGGTCGCTTAGCGTGTAAAGACTAGCCGCTAAGCTAGTCGCCTACTTGAGGTAACAGTCTCATATCACACAGGGTCGTACGCTCAACCGCCTACTAGGGCACTCAAAGTAGCTAAGAAATATAATAAAACTGAAATCTAAGTGTCATCAGCGATTTAAGTCATTAGAAATAGCTCACTGAACTTTAAGGCGTTTAAACGCAAACTTATGTAAAAGTTACATAAGTTGTCCGGTAGTTTTACTAAGTAACATCGATTGCTGCTAATGTGTTTGGAAATTGTTACTCAACAATCTTAAAGTACACTTCAGTTTGAAATTGAAACTAAACTTAGTTGTATTAAATGATACTTTTCGTACCTTATTTGGTTAAACATTTATTTTTTTACTAAACTGTTCATAGTTTAAGAGGGTTCAAGTTACCTTCGCCTGTAAGTGGTGCACATGCTGTAATGTATTGTAATTACTGTGATGTTTGGCTCTAGCCAACATAATAGTTAAGATTAACAAAAATAATTAGTGAAAAGTTACATACAAAAATTTTAAGCGATATAACAAGGTAAAGCAATTGTAAAGTAGGCAAAAACATCGTAAATCAATGGATATAGGTATAATAGCTATGGCCTATCTCTTTTATAAATTGTGATTTATGTTCTATCGCTTACAAATATTACAAGAATTTTATAGCTACAATAAACCTCCAATACCGCTTAACGTGTCCTTCACACAAATCCGACTTCTACTCCTACTCTTTTACTGTTCATGCGGTCAGGCTGTGGAACTCGCTGGCATACATACAACGCTGCAACACGCGCTGCGCTTTTTGGGTGCAAAGGGGCTCTACCAACATCTTTAGGGCCCCAGCGACCTCACCTGCTAGTGGCGCACCTGCTGATAAACGGACGAGGCTCGTTAATTTACGGTACCTATGGAGTGGCTTCGGCCCCTACGTGGGTACCAGGTGGTACAACAGTGTAGGTCCGGGGGGGTACCACCGTGCAGCTGTGCTAAAGCCCCCCAAGTAACCCAGCCCAGGCTGGGTTGCGTTAGGGGTTCAGCAGCTGCACCGCCGGGCCCGGGGCGATGTATGGTGCAGCAGGCATGGGACCAGTGGGGGCGAAACGGAGTCTAGTGTGGGTGGTGTGGGTCGATTCGCCGGCCAGGGAGACCCTTAGCAACGGCGTTACCGCGGCCGCCCGCAACACAGTCATGGGGCCCGCCTGGGGCCAACCACCCCAGGAGGCTGCCCCACATGTTGCGCATAATCCTGATGTGGGATCGCCGCTCCGGGTGGTAACCGGTGTGGGGTAGCGGCGGCCTTGCATCAGGGGGGTTGGGAGCCCTTCCGTCCGGCGAGTCGGCTCCGACCTAACCACACGGTTCTAGACAAAGCTAGCCCCTGCGCTTTGTCACTTACTGCTGCACCAAATGTCGCCCTGTCTTCACGCTTCTTCTTCTTCTTCAAAATCTATAATGGCAGTGCAACAAAAAGAAATAAACGTTACACAGCGGCCCTAGGAAACCCCACAACTTCACATTTCGAGGTGGAGTTCACTAACGTCCGTGGACTCCATGCGAACCTCGATGCCGTCCACCACCACCTTGAGACGGCACGGCCCGCTGTGATGTTCCTCACGGAGACACAAATACGCCGCCCTGACGACACGTCTTACCTGTGTTACCCCGGCTATGTCATCGAGGAACAATTTCGAGACAAAGCCGGGGTGTGCGTGTTCGTTAGGGCGGATGTTTGCTGCCGCCGGTTGCGCTGCCTAGAGAACCCCTCCAATTACGTCCTTTGGCTGCACGTAGACCATGGCTCTATGAGCCAGATCTACGTGTGCGTCTACCGATCCCACACAGGGGATTCTGAGACAACAAAGCTCTTCCAGTACCTCAGCGAGACGGCTGATGAAGCGCAGGTGCGGTTCCCGAACGCTGACCTAGTATTTCTGGGGGACTTCAATGGCCATCACATTGAATGGCTGGGGTCCCTCAAGACTGATCATGCGGGTAGAGCCGCCCATGCGTTCGCTCTCTCCCACGGTCTGACAACCTTGATATCCTTGGCATAGACGTTCGTCGAGAGCTCAATAATAAAAACTACATCGAAAGATGTATAGGGCTAGCTTCGCGGAAACTAGGAATACTGAATAAGGTAAAGAGATTCTTTACACCGGACCAGAGGTGTCTGCTGTACAAGACGCACATTAGACCCTGCGTCGAATACTGCTCTCACCTCTGGGACGGCTCCGCGAAGTATCTGCTGGACGCTCTCGACGCTATGCAGCGACGAGCTATCCGTATTATAGATTGTCCGGAGGTAACGGGAAGCCTTGAGCCGCTAGTTCAGCGCCGAACAATAGCTTCCTTGGCCGCATTCTACCGTATTTACCACGGCGAGTGTTCTGAAGAGCTCTTCAATCTGATCCCACCCTCTTCCTTCCGATCCCGAACGACTCGTGCCGGGCAGAGATGCCACCCCCACACAGTGGATAGCATGTTCGCGAGAACCGAACGTTTTAAACGTTCGTTTCTCTGCCGAACGATAGTGGCCTGGAACGCCCTGCCTGTGCACGTGTTTCCTCCCACATATAATCCTGGGTTCTTTAAGCGGAGCGTGAAGAGGCACATCAGTAGGTCGTCAAGTTGAGGGCCACTCTCAATAGTAATGTGTGCTGTGAGAGTGGCCCACAATCGCTAGACGTCGTTACGACTTACCACCAGGCGGGCGGCGTCAATTTGGCGAACCACTATAAAAAAAAAAACACGATTTTCACCTTTAAGAGGAAAGTGAAGGAACACTACACAACAACACTAAGCTATAAGATAATTATAGCATCATAGCATATACTCGTATATAGCACAACAATACCGCACACAATACATTTACTATGTAAACATTTACACTACGCTGTATAATACATGGGGCACACTAAAAGTTTTGCACTTCTAGCTAATCGGAACTATTTGAATTTCGAATGTTATATTTTTTTAAACTTTGCAACCTTCTTAGTAATAAAAAAAACAATTGGTGGGAAATCATTTGTCAATTGTTTTTTATCACACATCAAAGTTCTACGTATGCAACGTAAATAGAATTAACTGGAAAAGATTTTAGAGCGATGATTTTTTATGATTTTAAAAGTTCTCTCTCTCCGCAAGACTGTGCCGCTCGTCTTCAAAATGCTTTTGGGAGAGAAGCACCTTGTTTGAGCACCGTGAGGCGATGGTTTTCTGAATTTGAGAGAGGTCGAGTTTCTTTACATGACGAATTTCGTGAAAGACGGCCTTCAACTGCCGTCAATGAAAATAATGTGGATACTCTTAAGCGGTTAATTAAAGAAAACCCGCGGATTACCTACGAGACAATTCGAGGACTATTGGGGATTGGTATGAGTCAAATCCAGAAAATTTTACACGAAGAATTGAAAGTTCGGAAACTTTGTTGTCGTTGGATCCCTCATGAACTGACAGCGGAGCAGAAGCGGGCTCACGTGGAATGGTGCTCACAGATGCTACTGAAGTACGACCACGGACATTCTAATGCTGTTTATGACATTGTCACAGGACACGAAACGTGGATTTATTGTTTTGAACCCGAAAAAAAACAGCAATCTTGTGAATGGGTGTTTGAAAATGAGAACAAGCCAACAAAAGTGAGGCAGGCGAGAAACGTTGGTAAAAAAATGATCGCGTTTTTTTTCTCAGCTAGGGATCCCATCTGTACAATTCCTCTTGAAGATCAAAAGAGTGTTAATGCCAAGTGATATTCTACCATTTGTTTACCCAGGATGTTAGAAAAAGTTCGCGAAAGACGACCCAAAAGCCGCGTTCTCCTACATCATGACAACGCTTCTTCACACACGGCCAACAAAACAAAGTCATTTTTAACTTCCGAAAAAGTATAACTCGTCATCCATCCTGCGCATAGTCCCGACGTAGCACCCTGTGATTTCTGTATTTTCCCCAAAATCAAAGATCAAAACCTCTAATCAAAGGTTTCACTTTTACCAACTCCGAAGAGGCAGTGATAGCGTTCAATCAGTACGTAGAAAACATGCCTTCAAATCTGTGGTCCTCCTGTTTTAAAAAATGTTTCGATCGCATGAAAAAATGTTTAAAATGTAAAGGAGATTATTTTGAAAAGCAATAAACATAATATTTTGGTTTTAACATGTTGTTTTTTTAAGTTACACAAAACTTATATTGTGACCGTATAGGCTTGCTATACGATCTAAAATTGAGTGATGTGCCGCCTCCCTCAGTTTTTCCTCCTCCCCGCCGCAACGCCCGCCACCGTATTCCGGTCTATAATATATATTATTATATACGGATATACCATAAACGCGTGCAATAATAAAATATAATATTATTAATAAACTTTATATTCAGACTCGTGATCCATAATACAAATTACAAAGATTAGAATTTAAAAAAACATATAAACACATAACATCAATTAATATCCCTAAAATAGTGACAATAAAACTTATATAAATAATCAGTTTATAGAAAATATTTTAGCGCAATGTGAGCACCATGCTGCATGGCGTCTTATATCTTATAGCATAGTCTGCACGACGACGCTTTAATATAGCAAAATCTTTTTTGTTTCCACTGTTTAATTTTCGTTAGTCAAGAGAAACAAAGTACAAATTCTCGAAACCCAATAATCATAACATAGATAAAGATAGATTTGTATTTGGTATAGACGCATTAATTAGTTGCCAAGATCAGCGCAAGCAAGTTGAGCGAAGTCAGCCTTCTGTACCAGACTAATTTCATTAATCTTCTCATTGATTGGATCCGCTGGTTCGGTCTTGTTGACTGACTTTTATGCGATTTCCAATATTACCCCTGATACAGAATGTACCTAGTATCTAACCATTACTCAGTTACTATTTATATTAACTACTAACGGATGCCCGTAGTTTTGTTACCGTGATATAGTTTTAAGGTTCCCAATTCTCGCGCTAACACATTCCTGCGATAAAAATTAACCTACTTTGTATCTTACTAGCGGAAGCCCACGGCTACGCCTGTAACAAATTATACACCAAAACCTTCCTCGAGAACCACTCTATCCATTGTGAAAGAAGCATGAAAATCGGTGCAGTCATTTTTAAGTTTATCGCGAACAGACAGACAAATAGACAGACGCTGCGGAGGACTTTATTTATTTAAATAAAAATCAATCGCCGTTCGTTTGTCTCGCCAAAACTCTGGAACGCCTGGACCGTTCTGGATGATTTTTGTCTTGAAATATTCGTACAAGTTCAGGGCAGGTTTAAAAGGACGGGTATGTGTTCGTTGGGACAGCTAGTTTATAATATATTCCTAAAATAATTGACCAAGCGAGCGAAACGTCTACATTTCGAGATTTTTGTTTTTGTCCGTCTTTCGATCTGTATGTGTGTTCCGAGCTAGCAGTCACAGTTTTTATCCGATCTTCACGAAACTTGGCACAAGTGTTCCTTGATTTAATATATATTTTTTAAAACACGCTCAAACGATAACGCTACAATAATGGTTTTTAATGCTCACGAGGTCTACTGTTCAAATCAAATCAAAATCAAATCAAAATATCTTTATTCATGTAGGTCACAAAGTAACACCTATGAACGTCAAAAAAAAGAAAATGCTTCTACATTTACATTTACCACCAGATTCGCAAGGCAATAGGTAGAGCCTGTGAGGAAAGAACCTGGCAAGAAAAACTCACGGCCACTCTTTTTATTCGCCAGTAAATACAATGATTCTGTTACAACAATAAAAAGAGGGCAAGGGCAGTACGTGACCATGTGTGTACCAAGTGAACTTAAAAATTATGAATCTCTGTTATTCACAAAAAAAGTCAAATACTAGTTAAAGGTGCCACATAATCTCAAAGTACCCATTCCTTACAATATCATAATAATAATAATTTGACAATAATAAGTGAGTTTCAGCAATAAAACAACATTTCAAACAGAAGTAGCACCTATGTAGCTCGAGTGATGAGCAAGCAACTCATTGCCATTTCTCTGTATCGTTTAGATAATCTTTAATAGTATAATATGCCTTTTTTAGGAGGTGTGTCTTAACAGCCACTTTAAATTTATTCAAAGGAAGGTTCATAATGTTAAGAGGAATTTTGTTATGAAAACGCACATCAAATCCTGCAAAGGAGTCATGAACCTTCTGTAAACCATAATACGTCCCAACCAATTTATGCTTATTTCTAGTATTTATTGCATGTATGTCACTGTTCATACTGTATAAATGTATATTCTGTTTAACGAACATAATATTCGCATATTTATATT
The DNA here is from genome assembly GCA_963556515.1 of Nudaria mundana. NCBI lineage: Eukaryota > Metazoa > Arthropoda > Insecta > Lepidoptera > Erebidae > Nudaria > Nudaria mundana. Next base: position 17,789,748 of record OY748297.1, on the reverse strand, counting down.
GTGATGCAACTGTTAAAATGCCTATTTCTTTAAATCATTCTCTAAGAGAAACTCGTGCATTCAGTTTATAAATCGCACGTATAGCTCGCTTTTGGAGTATAAAAATGATCTCTATATCAGCTGCCTTGCCCAACAGTAAAAGTTAAGTTTAAGATCACTAGTTGTACTTTAAGTTTAGTATCAGTTATATCTAGTACAGCTTAGTTTGACACTATCCCATTGAGGGTATATTACCGAAATAAATCAAAGCCTCAACAAATTGCTATCCTTATTTTCCCAACAAATTTCATTTAAACGAATCGAAGTGAGATAGTTGTATCGAATCTGCAATGGCAATTAAAGCTTAACAGTAACGAAGTTTCATATCAAACTATTCTCCTAACTCTAGACTACAAACAGATTCCGTCAATGTCTTCAGTGCTTCAAGCTTACAGCAGCGTCTTTACGCTGCTGTAAGCTTGAACTTCAATTAATGATCTTAAAGTAAATTTCATTACTCTGATACCAGTTGATTTGGTTAAGATGATTCCTAGTTTCTGTCAAATAATTGATGTGGAATTTCATTAACTAGTAATAATAATATCTACTAATTAGACAAATGACTAAAAAAGGATTTGTTTATCCTTTTATTTATTTAAAAATATTGTAACGCCATCTCGTAGCGAGTAATAAGACTACCAAATTCAGCGCCATCTAGTAGCAAATCGCAGTACTACTACGTAACGTCTTTCTGGAATGTTCTGTCAAGGTACTTCTATGTAACGAGTTATCTAGAAGCATCTCGAAGGTGTGGAATGTTCGCGATAATTCATCCGTGAACATTCTAGAGTAATCTAGAGTAATGACCGCACTATAAAGGCGGAGCACTTCGGTGGCGGATGGTCAGTATTTCCAGAGCGATAATACGAGTTATACCTGCGAGTTCAAGTGCGATTAAAAGTGTTCAGTGAAGCTTATAGTGAAGTGTAAATTAGTGGTGTAATAAATAAAGTGTTTTGTGGTAGTTTGATCGGCATTTTTAATTCCGTAGAACCCCGGCTCGTAACAATTGGTGTCAGAATTGGGGATTTGGACAATGCCGGTGTTACCGAAAGAAGACACAGAGGGCGTCCGTACCAGGGGTCAGCGCCAGCAGGAGTTGGACAGCAGGCGCTTCGGAGGTAATACGCCGGAGAGGTTGGGTGGTCAGCAGCAGCCAACGGTGGAAGCTGGCCCGCCCACGGTATCTCCAGCGCCACCACCTCCAGACTTTGCTGCGCTGATGGCGATGCTACAGGAGCAAGCCCGTCGCCAGGAGGAGCAGGCCCGCCACCAGGAGGAGCAAGCCCACCGGTTGGAAGAACAGCTGGTGCGGGACAAGGAGGAGCAGGCACGCCGCCAGGAGGAGCAATCACGCCGCCAGGAGGAGCAGGCCCGCCGGTTGGAAGAACAGCTGCTTCGTGACAAGGAGGAGCAGGCACGCCGCCAGGAGGAGCAGGCACGCCGCCAGGAGGAGCAGGCACGCCGCCAGGAGGAGCAGGCCCGCCAGTTGGAAGAACAGCTGCTGCGCGACAAGGAGGAGCAGGCACGCCACCAGGAAGAACAAACGCTCCTCATGAAAGATCTTCGAGCGACTTTTGGCAGGGAGATGAATGTGATGAAGGATCAAGTTCATCATGTTGAGAACCGAATCACGGAAGCCGAAACTCGGATAGAAGATGTAAAAAACCAGATTACAGATGTGAGGAAAGAGCTAGGAAATCTGAAAGCTGGAGATGGGATTGCGACTTCCTTACCTGATGTGCCTTCAGCACGTGGATTTAAAGTACCGCCATTCGATGGGACATCTTCATGGTCTGATTGGTCAAGGTTTGAAGCCGTTAAGAAGGCAAACGGCTGGAGTAGAGCCCAGGCCATGACTGCGCTTACATTGGGTCTACGAAACAAGGCGTTAACTATCCTAGAAGCTCTCGGAGACGATGTATCCTACGAGCAGCTACTAGAAGCCTTGGAAGCCCTATTGGAAGAGTGGATTCGCTGCCGGCCTTGATCCAGTCTATGGCCGGCAGCGACCAATGTTGGGCCGCCGTTGCTTCCTTCGCTCGGGAGGTGATGGCGGCGAAGAGAGGGGCTCTGCTTGAGCGGGAGCGTGCTGCCGGACGCTCCCGCCCCGGCGGGCACCAGTCAGGGGGCGACGGCGCATTGCCTACGCCCAAGTCCCCGACTGATAGGGCCGTGGGCGGTGGGTTGGGGGCCCACCGTCTATGCGAATGGCCCTGAGGAGTTCGACGCCCCTTATGTGTTTCGGGGGCGTCGCTTCTGTGTCGATCAGGGGGGACAGCCCCCCCCCCCCCGAGATGAGCTCGAAAGAGCGCCCCCTTTGCCGGGCCGCCGTTGCTTAACAGTTCCTGCCTATCCGGCGGCCCGGCTAAGGCGAAGGAGAAACACCGTGGATAGGTTTTAGTGGGTAGGCCGGCCCGTTTTCCATCCTAGGGCCGGGAGTCCCACACGAAGCCGTCTTGCTCCCTCCCGCAGCGAGACGGGGAAGTGCGTAAATGCATCACCGACCACGTTAAAAAAAAAAAAAAAAAAAAGCCTTGAAAGCCAGATACGGTGATGCTCACCTGGAACACGTGTATCGTGTGCAGCTGAAGGATCGTGTCCAACGCACTGGCGAAAACTTGCAACAGTGGGCCCTGAAAGTTGAGAAGCTGGTACGGAGAGCATACCAGTCGGTACCTGCGCTCATCAATGGGAATCTGGTGCAAGCATTCATTGACAGCATCCACGACCTGGAAGTCAGGGCTGCAGTGAGGCTCGGACACCATGAGACTCTCAAAGACGCCTTGGCTCATGCTTTGGAGGTCGAAGCCGTACGGAAGGATCATCGATCTCACCGCGACAGGGAAGTTGTAGCATCACCGGCTCGCGACCGTTTCACGAGGTATAGCCCTAGGTGCTACACATGTGGTGAGAGGGGCCACCTTCGATCCAGTTGCCCAAAGCGGACTGCAGAAAGAGCAGAAAGTCATTCCCAAGAAGATAGGATGGCTAACGTCACCGCCCAGCAACAGCAGGGAAAACGAATAATAGCCAGGACTGCGTGGCGGATGCTGGCTGATGTTAGAAGAGCCCCAAGGGTTTCGATCTCACAAACCCAGGATGGGAGATCCCATGGCAACGCAGACGCATTGTCAAGAAGACCTTGCCCTGAAGACCGTAAGCACTGTGCCAAACAGGAGACAAAGGAAGCCATACCTGTGAAGATGCTTAAAACGGATCTGAGCGACGAATGGAAAGAAATCCTACAACATGCTCAACAGGACGACGCAGACATCAAGCCAATATTTGAGTGGATTAAAGCAAGTGCTCCTAAACCCATGTGGAGTGACGTCGCTTTAATGAGTTCAATCACAAAAAGTTATTGGGCGCAATGGGACAGTTTAGTTATTCAGGATGGAGTCTTGTGCCGCAAATGGGAAAATGCTCGAGGAGACAGCTGTCAAATGGCAAATGGTCGTCCCTAAAGTTAAGGTCCCAGATGTGCTACAGCTCTACCATAATGGATGTTCAAGGGGCCATATGGGAGTAAAAAGGAATCTGTTGAAGATACGTGAGCGGTTTTACTGGATCCACTGTCGCGACGACGTTGAGGACTGGTGTCGCAAATGTAGGAGTTGTGCTGCTGTGAAGGGACCTCATACACGGAGCAGAGGTGCACTGAAACTGTATAACGTTGGGCCACCATTGGAAAGGATAGCCCTAGATGTTGCGGGACCGTTTCCTGAAAGTGAAAGCGGAAACAAGTACTTCATGGTTGTGATGGATTATTTCACGAAGTGGCCAGAAGTCTTCGCCATACCTAATCAAGAAGCTACCACGGTCACAGATAAATTAGTTCATGAAGTCTTCTGTCGTTTCGGCGTGCCTCTAGAAATCCATAGCGATCAAGTAAGAAATTTTGAATCTCAGGTGTTCCAGGAAATGTGTCGGGTCGTGGGTACTCACAAAACCAGAACGACATCTTACCACCCGCAGTCAGATGGAATGGTGGAGCGATTTAATCAGACATTGGAGAGATATCTGGCGAAAGTTGTGGAGAGCCGGCAAAAAGATTGGGACAAGCACATCCAACCGTTTCTTTTGTCTTACCGAAGTGCGGTTCACGAAAGCACGTCAGTGACACCAGCTTATGCAAACTTTGGAAGAGAATTGGGGTTGCCTGCCGATTTAATAACCGGTATACCACCTGACGCTCCAAGCAATGTCACCGATTATGCGAATGACTTGCGGCAGCAGGATGAATGACATTTATGAGCATGTCAGACAATCAGGTCAACAAATGTCTGAAAAGATAAAGACCCGTGACGACCGAAAGACAAACAATAAGGGCTTCGATGAAGGTTCGTTAGTGTGGTTACATAACCCAGTCCGCAGTAAAGGGAAGTCTCCTAAACTGCAAGCTAAATGGGATGGACCATACCGAGTTGTGACCAAGATTAACGATGTCACTTACCGAATACAGAGGAGTCCAAGAAGTGCGCCAAAGATAGTTCATGTGGATCGATTGGCGCGATATTATGGGCCTGACAATGCTCGGGACGAGCATGTCTTAGGAGGGGGCAGTGTAACGCCTTTTCGTAGCGAGTAATAAGACTACCAAATTCAGCGCCATCTAGTAGCAAATCGCAGTACTACTACGTAACGTCTTTCTGGAATGTTCTGTCAAGGTACTTCTATGTAACGAGTTATCTAGAAGTATCTCGAAGGTGTGGAATGTTCGCGATAATTCATCCGTGAACATTTTAGAGTAATCTAGAGTAATGACCGCACTATAAAGGCGGAGCACTTCGGTGGCGGATGGTCAGTATTTCCAGAGCGATAATACGAGTTATACCTGCGAGTTCAAGTGCGATTAAAAGTGTTCAGTGAAGTTTAAAGTGTGAAGTGCCGTGTGGTGTAACCGGTCATTGCAAAATGTGTAAAACTAGTAAAATCTACAAGTATAACTTTTTTTACACTGACACTAAATAATGTATGTTAAAATTACACTAAAAATAACACCAGAGAAGCGAGATTTCAAATAGTCACGCCAGTTTCTTTACCTTTTTAACACAATCCAGAGCGTTCACTAAGTTCTTAAAAGCATTCGCGTATTAGTTTTAATGGAGTGCTAGATTGTTTGTCTCTCTATCTTGACATAATTTATATTGTCGAATTAAGCTTAGGAAAAGCTCACTCAAAAAAAAATCCCGCCGATAAAATGTAACAAAGAAGCTCCCTAAAGAAGTAAGGTAAAAAAGAAATGCTATTATGAATAATGAGAATCATTGTGAAGGTAATATAAAAGAAGTACTGAGATAAAATAGGGGTAATGACGTTGAATAAGTAATTTGGTCCTCGACGAATCACGGAGTTCGAAAATTGCCATAATATTATAATTGGTACTAGAGCTTTGAAAGTACTTCTTAAGAATTATTTTGAATGATAATTGCGACGATAATTAGGTATTATTGTGATAACAACGTTTATAAAAGGAATTTCAATGTTAATTGGTACTGAAAAATCGAAAATTATTGTGATTTGAACTAGAAGAAATAGAAATATTTTTATTCACTAGAAACATGATTGACATGGGTTTTCTTAACTGTCTAAGGTTACATCATGTTTCGCAAAAATTTAATTATTATTTTTTTACAACATTCGACAATTATTACAATATTATTTCATTACCATTATGTCCTTCCTAAAACTATATCAATACAAAATGTCAACTTTTGGTTAGGTTGATTGATGATTGTCATATTATAATTTACTAGCAGTCGCCCGCGACTTCCTCCGCGTGGTAATTTGGAATATACTTACAATATACGTACTTGGCTTAGCTAAGCTAAGGTAGCTTAGCTGTGATGACTCGCTTTATCCCGTTTATTTTTCTCGTTTCCATCGCCCGTAATTATTTTTCCCGTTCATGTCGCGTCGCACTTATCAAGCTTGGCAAATAATTGTTTTAGAACGAATTTCATTTCCATAAAATATGTTATTGTGAGTTAACCTTAAAAGATAGATATATGCTAACGCGGATTTTTTTTTTAAATAGTTATTACGTAAAACCGACAGTTATAAGCCAAAAAGGGTTGTATAGTTGGCCACTGCCTGCTCTTCGGGGACACATGCGTGAATATTTATAAACAAATATTATGAATATCGAGATTTTGCTGTCATAAATCTGTCAGAAAAAATGAAACATTATCGGCATGTAGTGTCACAGACGACACGTATTGCCTATTAAACCAGCTCATTAATTCAGATGAATGTGCGCATTTTAAGTGAATAATCACAAGCTGCATATGACACGTATTGTAATTGGTATGCGTACATTGCGGTTAAGGTGCTTTGTGGTTGATTTTTTTAAGGGACAATCGTTGATGGTATGTAATCGAGTAAATTCATTTAATACTAAACGACGTTAAATGGTATTTTTTTAAATCATCACCATAATGTTCATTGCCATCCTTCAGGAAATGGGTTAAAAAGTTGAGTTTCTATATTAAATAGAGGGCGAGTGTCACCAGTTTTCTTCGTGGCGAATACTAAGATATGATCTCAGAACAATAACTACAAACAATAATTATTTCCATTTTTTACTACAAGCCAACTGAAACTGGGAAGCTGTAGTGACGTTACGTCATCCTCGATTGTTTGGCTGTTCCGACCTACAGAGGATAGAGCGCGGTCTGGACCACTAACAACTGTTGTTACAACAACAGTTGTTAGTGGTCCAGACCGCGCTCTATACGTAGTATAGAGATAGTTGCCCTGAGTGTAAAAAAACATTTTTGTAGACGTATTATTGGGTAAACATAATTATTAGCTCTTTAGAGATAAATTGCAATGCATGAAGCAAGACGCTTACCTCATTTCACAAAGAAACATTAAGTAATTACGCATTTTTCCTATTACTTGTGGTTACTGTGTTTCAAAGGAATACCTAATTTTTTTTTAATTATTCACAAACAAGATACCAACTCGATTAATTGGGAAAAATTATTCCACTAAACAAGATAAGCAAAGTCTTTACAAAATAAAACCCGCTCAAGAGATTTTCGTAATTTTTATTAGAATAAAAACAGTTTAAAATTAATAAATAATCAGCTATTTAGTAGTCTCAAGTTAGAGGATCGGTCGAGTCATTTGCTCGAAAAGAATCAAAGCTTTACCATCTTAGTCGCAACACTATTTAGATTAGTTTCAGAATCATTATTTCTTGGTGTGGGACGCTACGTGCGTTGACACCTTAGCACCTTCACACCTACCAAGCACATCCGGATGTGCCGGCGCTGCTACTACATCGACTGAAGGCCTCAAACGGCTTAAATATGCTAACCTAGCAGGTGATTACATATTCGAGCCGTTTGGGGTTAAAACACTGGGGCAATGGGGCCCGAGCGCGTGTAGTCTTTATTAGATCTATGCTTCTCAGGACCAGAAGGCTGGCCATTTTCTGGCCCAAAAAATCGCCATCCAACGTGGCAACACAGCCAGCATTCTGGGAACCTTCCCATTCAACAATAACGCGGAGGATGTTTTGACCGACATTTTGTAGTGTAAAATTAAATATGTTTTGTATATAATTATGTAAATTGTTATTCTTATTGTAAATAATATTTTACTTCTTAGAATTGTACAATCATAGTCCTTGATTATAGTAAAGGCCGTTGATTCAAGCAACCTCCGCACCCACACGTCTGCATTGCTAATACAGCCCCGCAACCGCTATCCCTCTCACAATATCTAGGATTAGCGAGAAAGTAGTTTGTGTTCGAAATCTACCTATTTGTATTCCTCACAACATGAACCTGGGGTATCGCAGTTTCATGAGTTACTAGAGGCCGAAATTAATGAATCGATTAAATCTAATTAGACTCGGTAATCGAATTTAAACGTGAAACTATCTATGCGGAATTTGGGGTGATCGTGAGTTTTATTGCCAGGTTCTTTCTTACGGCTCTACCTATTGCTTTGCGAATCTGGCAGAACATGTAAATATAGAAGCAATGATATTTTTATGTTTAGTACTTACCTACTGACTAATTACCTAATAATTGATTGATTGACTGGGATGAAGGACATTTTGACAGATTTTTAAGTAAAATCAAATTGTAACCCTACCTATTACACGTGCGTGATAAGTTGAGACCTGATCGCTGTGATGTCATGTTTGTACAGGTCCAAAAAATATGTTAACCGTTCGAAACTCTACCAGCCTTATTATTTAGTTGTTGCTTTTGTTGTTCTCGGGTACAGCGCAACTTTCGCAAACACAAGTCTCAACTTATCACGAATAGAGTTACCATGCTTTAATAACTTACTTGTAAATTGACGTATGGTGTGTCAGCCATGACAGTTGGTACAACAAATACTCCTTCGCCAGTAGACATGTCAATATCTTGACTGTAAATGTCGGTTTTGTCGTCGTACAGCTTGACGCGAACACGAACACGTTTCTCTGTGCTCATTGCCTCCACCTTGACAAAATAAACATTATTTTTGTCTTTGTTTTATTATAGAGAGTTAGGCATTTTTATTGGTTGAAAATATCAATACCCATAAAAACTATTTTTGAGATCATAATGCAGGTATATCTCAAATGGGAATTCTTCTAGTGCTTACTGGAGGCGCCTCAGCAATGGACGCGGAATACGGCCGCGAATGAAAAAAAAAAATTGTGTTTATGGATATTGATAGTATCTTGAGATTTTTGTAGTGTGTTTTCTATAAGGTATACAGAGGTCTCATAAATATTTCACCTGCAAGTGGTACACCTGCTGATTAAATGATGAACCTCTGGGAAACATACTTTACTTCTAAGTGTTCGGTTTACTGCGATAGGCTCGTCTCATAATGAAGTTACTCTCCAAAAGTGGGCCTACCTCACGTTTTAAATACATAAATACAGCAAATAAACGTGTAGTGTTTTAAAACTGATACTTACCCTACCAACGAACGGTAAACCAGGCTTATATCTTCGTCGCATACTGTCAGCGAAGCGTAACTCCACATAATGTTGTTCAGCGGCTGGAGTAGTTGCAACAGCATTACCGAGTCCATTCCCAACGGTGATGTCCACGCGTGCTGTCCCTCCACCGCAACGAGCTTCAATACGCCACGTACCAGAGCGAGCACCGTTAGCTATAATTGCGTTGAGCTTGTGAACACCTGAAAATAAATTTTATCTTAGAAAAAAGTTTTAGGTATGACAATAATGAAAAGCAGCTACTTCGATCAAGGGGGTACCCGGAACGCCTGGCAGACGTCAGAGTATACTTGAAAAGAAAGGGTAGTCATAGACAACTACCTCACTAATTACACTGGTGGTCGCCCATATTTGGGACATTGTCACACAATGTCATCTATCCCAAATTAAGCTAAGCTTAAGCTTGTGTTATGGGATTTAGACGACTGATAAACATACTTATATATTTCTAAATACATACATTGATTCGACCCGGAAACGAACCTGGGTCCTCGATATGGTCGAATCGTATTTGAGATTTATGGCTCCATTTCCCACCCAATCAAAAAAGTTTACATTAAGGAAAAACCAGCCAAGTGCGAGTCGGGCTCACGCAAAAAGGGTTCCGTACCAAAATGTCATAAAAATCATGTTTGTTGTATGGGAACCCCCTTAAATATTTATTACATTCTGTATTTTAGTATTTGTCGTTGGGAAAGGCCGTGGCTTCGAGTCCTGCCGACGACATCTGTTTTTGTAATCTATTTATAATTTCTTTCTTAATATTTTAATATATAAGTATGTTTATCAGTCGTCTAGATCCCATAGCACAAGCTTATATTAGCTTAATTTGGGCTAGATGACGATGTGTGAGAATGTCCAAAAACATTTATTTAGAACCCTCACAGGAATAGTTTCCCGGGCACATGTTCACACAACTTCACCTAACAATGCCAACACCTTAATCTTGTAATTGGTTCGTACATAAACAAACTTCGTAAGGAGCGTATAGGTAAATTGATTGCAAAAGCTACTGTTACTTAACTTAGTAGGCAAAGTTCTAATTAAAAACATTAGTGCGAGTTAGAATTTTGCTCAGAGTACAAAGTTACTTTTGCGTAGTGGGAATAAAAAGTTTATCTTGACTTAATTTTCATTGTGTTGAGTTAAAGAGTTGGAGTAAGACTGTACGCCTTGTTAATTTCTACGTGTTTTATTCGTGGATATCTGATCGCCGCGGCTCCACCCGCCTGTTATAGTTTTCTCGTTCTCGGTTCCCGTGGGAACATACTTATTACCGGGATAAAAAGTAGCCTATGTTCCTCACGGATCATGTAGCTAATAAATAATGTAACATATCAGTGAAAGAATTTTCAAAATCGGATCAATCAATCAATTATTATTATTATAATAGTTACCGAGCCTATTCGTTTGAAACAAACAAACAATCAAATCTTTCCTCTTTATAATATTAGTACACACAAAGGAATAGAGAACAAATTCTAAAATACATTATTCTCTTACTGTTTCTAGTGCTGACGGGCTTCATTACACTACTCCACGAGTAGCGAGGGAAAAGCTAGGAGAATAGCGAGTCGAATAGCGAGGAACATCGTGTGGCAACTCACTCGCCTCGTCATTCGTGGCGCGCAGCGAGTGAAGTACAACTTGTACGTGATAAGATAAGACTTGCGCTCGAACCAAGATCACAGCGCTTAGATCTCAACTTATCACACACGAGTTATACTAGGGAAGCGAGTAGGTAGCGCGTGTTTCCGAAATATTCGCGGCAACTTGAGGAGCAACACAAGCGGATATCGTTTGGCGGCAGCTTCACGATTAGGTATATATATAATCATAATCTAGTCAACCTCAATCACCTTCAAATTATGCGTGAGATCTGCCAAACACTGAACTTTCTCTGTTAAAAGCAATAGGTCAGTTCCTGACGTATTATTGTGTGGTCGAAGAAAATACTCATTCATACTCACTGAAATTGACGTGGAAACATGCGTTTTTTGCATGCATCAATTATGAAATATTACAAAATTTTACTAACACTGACTATAATGTACGAGTACCTATACAGTTTTGACATTCTTGAAACGAAACGTGTCCGTCGTTTTGACATCTTTTATGTAAGTGACTTTTAGGAGGGTCGACAGAAAGTAATTAATCAAACATTTCAAGAGGGACCTGACTCATATCATATTATAACAAGATTTAACTTCAACTATCATGTTGTTAATAAATATAAGTTCTTCATTTTATTCCGTGGAGCAACTGCCATCTGACTTCCACAAACCCAGGGGCGATATCGAAGCTCTGTAGTTAGACCAGCAGGATTTTTTTTGGTATTTTTTATATCAGGTCGCCCGCCTGATGGAAAGCCGTTGCGACGTCTGGCCATTGTGGGCGACTTTCACGGTACGCAATATGTACCTACTATTAAGAGTGGCCATTAATTTGGCGACATAGTGATGTGCCTCTTCACGCTCTGCTTGAAGAACCCTGGGTTGTAAGTAGGAGGAAATACGTGCGCGGGCAGGGCGTTCCAAGCCTCGATCGTTCTACTGGGAACGATCTCTTGAAACGCTTAGTTCTTGCAAAATTCTACCCACAGTATACGGGTGGCATCTCTGTTCCGCACGTGTTTTACGGGATCTAAAAGAAGAGGGTGGGATTAGGTTAAAGAGCTCTTCAGAACACTCGCCGTGGTAAATGCGGTTATGGAAGCTATTCTTGTTACCGATCTATATTCCGAATAGCAGTTTTTGTTTTAGGGCTCCTAATACCCGTAATGACCATAGCTGTTCGTATGACAACTGGGACCGACGCGACAACGTGCTCTTTGAGGCACTGTCTTTATCAATGATGAATTCCGACAAGTTAATATCATTGCCGTACAACTGTTCCAAGATTTCTATATCAATCGTATCGAAATAGAATCGAAATAGCCAAAAGCCAGACTGATGTCAAATTTTAAAGCTTGGTCATCCTCACTGGTATTCTGCTAATATGTGACAAGCTAGTAGCTCTTCCCCTTATCAGAGACAGGACGCAGGTTCGATTCATGCCGATGACTTTCGTTTTATGATTTATTAATTTCTATCTAAATATTTAAGATCTAGTACCTGTTTGTAAGTCCTATTGGTGCATAGTTTACTTATATTACAAACAGATTAGCTAGCTGTCCCGACGAACTTCATACTGCCTTAAATTAAAAATAAAATATTAGGATCCGTCCCTGAACTGCTACGAATATTTTAAGAGCCAAATCAGCGAAATCAGTGGTTTGTTATTGAACTCCTCCTGGGCTGGACCCTTGTGACATACCTAAATATTACTATAATTTAGTCATTAGTGGATTACCAACTTTTTGACCAATCGCAATAGAATGGTATTAGAATAGTAATAGAATTGCAATAGAGTAGTTAAAATAGAAGACTCGGCCCCAGACCAGTATAAAATCATGCCAGAAATGAAAATGATTTTCACATAAAACCGTTAATAACTCCAAATAAGCTAATACGAAATAACAACATTGTATTTATTTTGATCTCCACAGGCTCTGTCAGTTGTAACAAGTCAATCACATAACGAGAAGTCGGAAAATATAATCCATCAACAGTTTTGACAAGGGTTGCCATGGGAAATGACATGGAAATGCTTTCATTCTTGTTACGTGACCAGTTGGACGATTTGTTGTTTGCCACGGACAGAACTAGATTACTTCTAGGTTTAATTCGGAAGAGAGGTTTTATCGGTGGCACAGTGGTATGAGTTTGCGACTGCCGTCCCTGAGGTCCCAGGTTCGATTCCGGGTCAAATCAAATTATTTGTTTGATCCACAAATGTTTGATTCGGAGTATGGGTGTTTTCTATATATATTTAGTATGTATTTAGAAATATATGAGTTTAAGTATGTTTATCAGTTGTCTAGATCCCATAACACAAGCTTATATTAACTTAATTTGGGCTAGATGACATTGTGTGACAATTTCCAAAAATATTTATAAAAAAAAATATCTGCAGGTTTTCGTCAGCGCCTCGGCTTCGGAAGGCAAACCCCAAGTTTGTCTTCTGAAGGTGCACCCGGGGCATCTGGCAGTGGGAATTAGTGCATAAGATTTTTTTTAAATGCGGTCCTCTTCAGTACTTTCAATTGTAATGACAGTTATCTCAAAATTGTTCCAAGTTTGCATGTAGCGGGAAATCATTAAATAACTTATTCAAAATCTTTTATCGCCAATATACATTATACCTAGACAGAGTGCTTTAGGTTACTTTTTATCCTGATTATGGTAATTGGGAACGTGAAAGCTATTGCAAGCAAATCTGCCGAGATCACCTAGTATTATATCTGGCCCACTGGAAGAGATTTCTTAGAAATAAGTGGTGCCTTTGTACTAAATAAAAAAATAAAATTCATAAAAAAATAAATAAAAATAAATATAACTATAAATCAAATACAAAAATTTAAGACAAAATAATTATGAGTGTAAGTATGTGTAAGTATGAGATGTATGTATAAGTAAGAGTGATGTCACTTAAAATTAACAGTACAAAAAACGCCTTATCGCTACTAGTGATCTCTTACGGACAACCTGTAGCTTTATATAGAGCGGTTTTACTAATGTAGGTATTAATTTTTTAAGTACAATCTAAATGTTAAAAACATTCAAATTAAGTAAATAACGTATAAGAGTCTGACAAAGTAATTACATTGTATTCCTGTTAATAATTATTCTCGTAATAATTACCAAAGTTTTGGTGTTTGTATCAAATTTGTTATACAGATATAAATGATAACCTAAATTGATACTACGTGTAATAATTAATTAATAATATTAACAGTGAATTAGGTAGCTCATTTGTAAACTAAAAAAGTTATGCGGGACGTTAGAAAATTAACGATGTTCGCCGGAACAGCTTGTATGTTATAAATTAGATTCGAGGATTTAACATTGTAAATAAATGGCTCCAATACAATTTACTTACATTAAATGCAGATAAATCCAAATACGTATCATTCTCGATGCGCAAGAGACCGACTACAACCCAGCTAAATCCCTCACTGTACGCTCAGTATTGTAGGGAACCTGATAATAAAGATAACAAGTGCACTTGCCCTGTTATAGCCATAACAGATACTATAAAATACCTGGGTATCATAATAGATGAGACGCTTTCGTTTAAAAAACATAGCGAAGCACTAATTAAGCGAATGCGCAAGCTGATATTTGTCTTAAAAAAAAATAAGATATATAGGTGACTCAAAGGTGATTAAACAAGTCTACTATGCACTTTGGCTGGAGAGATCACCTTCAGCCTCACTGGCCATGGCACGACAGTCGTCCAGTGCCCCGTCGCGGCGGCACTTAAAGTAGCGGACGGACGAGGCCTCCTCATAGGGGGCTTCCTAAAGGCGCAGGTACACCTCCTTCGTGCCTGGGAAACCAGATGTTTCCGGTGCATGGTGGTGAGGCACGTTGAAGTGCAGTGCACAACGGAAGTCACCGTAGGCGGTCGGTGCTTCCGCTGCAGCCAGCCCGGTCACAAGGCAAGTGCCTGCGACGCCCCGCCTCGCTGCTTTAGATGCGAGGCGGAGGGCAAGACTGCGGACCACCGGGTTGGCAGCACAACCTGCGCCGCCTCGAGGCCAAAGCCTCGTCCGTCCACTGAGAGCGGTGGGGGTGCCGTTTCTACACGGCCAGTTGTTTCGCGGCGGGATGCTGATATGGACGTCCATTAATGTCTGACGCCCATATCCGCATCCTGCAAGTGAATTTGAACCGCCTGTCGCGCTGCTCAGGATCTTCTGTACCAGCATCCGGCAGTGGTCCATAAACTTGGCCGTGGTCGCCGAGCCGTACTACGTCCACCCGAGAAGCCCGGTGGAAGAGGACGGCTCGGCCTGTTTTATCTTCGGGGGGTCCGCCGCAGACAGCTCGCGCCTTACAATCATTGCAAGGGGCCGCGGGTGTGTTGCGGCGGACTATGATGGGTTGACACTTTGGCAGTCGTGGCCACCTATATCTGGCCGACACTGGACGAGACTCAGTTTGAGCTATGGCTCACTGAGCTCGACGTCGTCTTCGCTGCGTGCCGTCCTCGCCCTGTCCTGCTCCTGGGAGACTTCAACGCCTGGAGTGTGGCGTGGGGCTCCCGGGAAGCCAGGGACAAGGGGAGGCTTCTTGAAGACTGGACCAGAACACATGGTCTGGAGGTCCTCGACCGGGGGAATGTCGCCACCTTCTGGCGGCGGGGGACCAGCTCGGTCGTGGACGTATCGTTCGCGACTTCTGCCCTCGCCGCCCGTATTACTGGCTGGCACGTGGAGGAGGGTCAGGGGACGCACTCAGACCATCGGTACATCCGGTTCGATGTCATCCCCCCACCCAACCTCCCACAGCCGGTAGAAAATTCCCCGGATCCGCGTTGGGCACTTCACCATCTGGATCGGGAGGCTCTCCTGGAGGTATCCATCGTGCAGGCCTGGATTCCGGTACCGGACCGGCCTGCTGATGTGGATGCCGAGGCGGAGTGGTTCAGGAGAGACATGTCGCAAATCTGTGATGCGGCGATGCCTAGGGTTACACCCAGACCGGCAAGGAAGCAGGTGTACTGGTGGTCGCCGGAGATTGCACAGCTGCGCGCAGCATGCATCTCCGCCCGCCGCCAGTACACCAGGTTTCGCCGGAGGCATCGCCGCCCAGACGACGCGGCAACGCGAGAGGCGGAGCTTTATCAGGCTTACAGGGAGGCTATAGGTAATCTCCAGGAGACAATAAAGCGGGCCAAGACGGCGGCCCGCGAGGAGCTCATGGAGACCCTGCAGCAGAACCCATGGGGGCACCCGTACCTACAGGTCAGGGAGAAACTCCTCTGACCTAGGGTGCCCCCACTGACCCAGAGTCTCCAGCCGCAGCAGCTGGAGCGGGTCATGGGCTCCCTGTTTCCGACGAGCGTGGAAGAGCACGTACCTCCGCGCATGGTTCCGTCTCTGCCCGACGCGGATAGCACCAGCGACGTACCCGACGTATCCGAAGTCAGGGTGGGGGAGCTAGGTGCGGCAGTACTCCGGCTTAAACGCCGGAAAATCACTGCCCCCGGACCCGACGGCATTCCTGGCCGTGCATGGGTCCTGGCCCTCGAAGAACTCGGGCCTCGACTGATGGGGCTCTTTAGCGCATGCCTCGAAAGGGGCCAGTTTCCCAAGGTGTGGAGGACGGGGAAACTGGTCCTGATCCGTAAGGCGGGGCGGCCGGTGGACACACCGTCCGGATACCGGCCGATCGTGTTGCTCGACGAGGTGTGTAAGCTCTTTAGTGAATTATCGCGGAACGCTTCGTCGAGCATCTCTCGACGGTGGGACCAGACCTGGCCCGACAACCAGTACGTTCCGTCGGGGACGCTCCACCGTGAGCGCAATCATGTGCGTGAAGAGCCTGACGGAGGAAGCAGTCTCGCAGGGCAAGGTGGTGGTGGCGGTGTCTCTTGACATAGCCAACGCGTTCAACACCTTGCCATGGAGCTGCGTTAGGGAGGCGCTCGTGTATCACGAAACGCCTCTCTACCTCCATCGTATTGTCGGGGCCTATCTCTAGGAGAGGGCCATAACTTTCCCCAGCTGGCTCGGGCCACATACCTACATTGTCCAGAAATCACTGTTTTTGACTCAGGGGAGTTTCAGAGTTCATGAGAAACTCATAATCACAAAATCGATAATAGTTTTAGAATATAATTGAAAGTAAAAAGCTAGCGTACCTACTTATTTCATTGTGCCATATATAAGTTCTGACGAACATTGATACAGCAAAAGGTTTTTAAGATTAACAAATCACATAGAATAAGCAGCTTTGTAATATTCAATGAAAATATCTCTTTTATAGCAAGTTTTATGTTGAACAGTATTTTTATAAGATCGGAGTTTGGAGAAGGAAAAAGGTATTTTTATAACGTCCACGGAAAACAATAAAATAAAACTTGGAGAATCCTCTCATAACTTTCATCCCGTCGAAAAGTAAAAGAAAAACCAATCATCAAAGCTTTTGTACAATTAGTAAGAGATTTTTACAACAAAACCAATTGTGAATGCTGTTTTTGGACAAAATAAAAAACAAAAAATTGTTTTTTATTTTTACATTTTTTGTGTTTGTTTGCATGTTGCCATACAGCAGCTATTATAGTGTTATATTAATACCTACCTAAAATGAGTTTGAGTACTCTCATGTCGAAAAATTCGAATCCAAGTCCAAAACACTCCGTGTGAAGGCTGACCGAGTTCCCCTGGCCCATCAAAGTTCTTATATCGATTTGCCAAGTTCCCTTGGCCCATCAAAGTTATGATATGGAGAAGTGCCAAGTTCCACGAAATTCGGAACATCACTTGGTGCCTTCAACTTTACCACCCTATATTTATTATCAAATCGCCAAGATAAGGTAGGTACCTATCATGACTAGCAGATCGTTTGTCATCTTCAGTTAGGCACAGCACCAAGTTCTATGATGTCCCGAATTTCGTGGAACTTGGCACATCTCCATATCATAACTTTGATGGGCCAGGGGAACTTGGTCAGCCTTCACACGGAGTGGTTTGGCCTTGGATATCACAACTTTTTTATTTTTTTGTAACTTATTCAAGTTTTTCGATTTTTCCTGTTGGTTTGAGCATAAATGGGATCTACATTCCAAATTTCAGCATTCCAGCACATCTGGAAGTGGGTTAAAATTTGTATGGGTCAGTCAGTCCATGATTTCTGTAAAAAGTACACTTTCGGGGTACCTGTATATCAGCAACCGCTGGGGTTAGGAAGCTGATTTTTTCAGGGGTTTTAGTTGGCACTATATCTAGCATGAATATAGGTATAGTTAGGTAGCTGTCGGACCTCTGGGCTAGTCGCAGTGAAGGTCCAAACATGGCGAAAATCGGGTAAACTCTGGTAGGAGATATACTTCTCGGCAGCTCATGAGGGGGGTGGTGCGGGAACTTGGTCGCGCGCTGCCGCGCGCGTTGATTATGATTTCAAAAGTATATATTATTACATATTTTATAGGTAAAGTAGGATTATGACTATAAAATGAAAAAAATATTTTAAGACACAGATTTTGTACACGATTTTCTGCAAATCTGTATCGTAAAGTAACTTTTTACAACATTATAATACAATTGAATAGAATCATAGTACATAAGGTAAGTATGATAAAATTCTACTTGCAGATTAAGTCTTTTGACCATACAGTTGAGTTTTAACGCCATATTGTCGATAATTTCTACATTTTTATGTTTGTCAAAGTGCCCAAAGGTTTATTAATCTGTACTAAAGGTATGAGATTAGATAAAGTAGTGTATGAAACTGTATATAATACTAACACTGTTAGAACACTCGAAGGATACAATAAAGACACTCGCCAAGGCTCGTTTCTTTAAAGCCTACTCGTGTTATAATAGGTACTGTTATTTATTCAAATGTTTCGTAAACTACTATAATTGTTGTCGCAAATTAACTTAATAATATTTGAAGAAACAAAATAACTAATTCATCCCTATAACATATTATTTATATTATTTTCTAAGAGGAAATTGAATCTGTCAAACGTCAAGTTCTTAAACTTGACGTTGAGTTACAAGACAATGCTTTTAGTGACCCGGATTACCTCCCGAGGAATACTATTTATAGAATTCATACGTTATGTGAAATTTTCGCTATCATTATGGCTCAGGTTACAAGGAAAATATTATAGTTCAGCCGCTTTGCAGTTAGTCTGGAAAGTCAACTAGGCTAAAAAAGGCTTAATGGGTGATGATGGTTATAGCCAAGGTTTTTTTTGAAATTTCTTAACAATCATTCTGATAGTAACAATTATTAATGTCTTTAAAACATTATCTAAGACAAGACATAGGCTACTTTTTATCCCGTAGATGTTTTTCTGTGGGAGTTGGGAACGATAAATACAATTTAAGTGCCTGTTTGTAATTTTAAATTAACAGCTTTTCACTAAATGTATTGAAAATGTACAAGGTACAGATAGGTAATACAAAATACTATTTTTTTTGTCTGTTTGTTTTGATTAATCTCTGGAAACGGCTGGACCGATCTTAACGGGATTTCACTGGCGGATAGCTGATGTAATAAGGTAAAACACAAGCTAACTTTTATCCTACGAATGTGTTTCTGCGGGAATCGGGAACCATTCATAAACTTTTTCACATATATGTCCGCTAGTTATAACATAAAGCATCTTTTATAGTTGCCCTTACCTTCGTCCATAGACAGTTGTTCCCATATCGCAACCTTTGTTCCGGCAGGGTCTTTTAACGCCACATACGCCAGCTCACCTCTTACGAGCCGTAAGTCATGGTCGAGTGCCAGGATCCAAAAAGTAACTGCAACAAAACGTAGACCAATGTTTATTATCTTAATTAGTGCGGTAAGTGACTTCAATCAAGAAATAATTACTAGAAATAAAAGTCTTTTTTTTAAATCTGTGGCACAAGGCTGCGGCCGGATACGTTAATTGTCGGGTGCCTAATTCGGATGTATGCCTCACACGAAACATGACGTAGATAATATGTACCTATATTGCCTGACATTTCAACTAGGTTAGTAAGAGCCATTTAGTGACCTATGCAAATAAATAAATCATTTCCTTTCATTTCATTTCAGAGTGGCCCTCAACTTGACCTACTGATGTGCCTCTTCACGCTCCGCTTAAAGAACCCAGGATTACATGTGGGAGGAAACACGTGCACAGGCAGGGCGTTCCAGGCCACCATCGTTCGGCAGAGAAACAAACGTTTAAAACGTTCGGTTCTCCCGAACATGCTATCCACTGTGTGAGAGTGGCATCTCTGCCCAGCACGCGATGTTCGGGATCGGAAGGAAGAGGGTGGGATCCTATTGAAGAGCTCTTCAGAACACTCGCCGTGGTAAATACGGTAGAATGCGGCCAAGGAAGCTATTGTTCGGCGCTGAGCTAGCGGCTCAAAGCTTCCCGTTACCTCCAATCTATAACACGGATAGCCCGTCGCTGCATAGCGTCGAGAGCGTCCAGCAGATACTTCGCGGAGCCGTCCCAGAGGTGAGAGCAGTATTCGACGCAGGGTCTAATCTGCGTCTTGTACAGCAGACACCTCTG